>PVIH01000776.1:181525-210525 GCA_004025045.1 Sigmodon hispidus
TTTTTTTTTTAAGATTTATTTATTATGCATACAGTTTTACAGAAGAGGGCACCAGACCTCATCATAGATGGTTGTGAGCCACCATGTGGTTTTGCTGGGAATTGAACTCAGGTCCTCTGGAAGAACAGTCAGTGCTCTTAACCTCTGAGCCATCTCTCCAGCCCCTAGTTGTGTTTTCTAGAGTCTAGAATCTAGACAGACTCAACCTCTTAAAAGAAATATGTTCTCCCTAGGGGGTGAAGAGTGTCTGATCAAATTTCCCTGGAGGGCAGAGTCTTGTATTTGGAGACTTGTTATCTTGCAAATCATTCTAGCATTTCTGTAATTGCTACTTAATATGTTTGCTGGGCTGAGAATTGAACCAGGGTCTTTTTACCCATGCTAGGCACATGCTTTCCTACTGAGCTATATCTTCAACTCCACTAGGTAACCTTTTTGTTTGTTTTATGTAAGGTCTCGCTCTAATTTAACCTTGAACTCACTATTTAGTCTCAACCTTCCTTCCCAGTGTTGGAGATTGCAGATATAGGTCTATACTAACTAACCTTGAGCCTCATGATAACTGCATGATTTTTGTTTTGTTGAATGCTCTGACAGATTATAAAGCAGGTGAGAGGATCCTTTTCTTAGAGGATCTACTTATTAGATATCTACAGAATGCTTAGAATATGCTGCTAGGATCAGAAGAGCTTATAGCCTGGCTGCGCTGATAGAAATTGTGCTTATGAAGTACTGCTAAAGTCATGTGACAGTAGGTCAGCAGAGAGTGAGTTTGGAGAGCAGGGTTTCTGGGGCTATTGAATCCTTCAGCTGGATTGAGGCTGATCTGAGAACCATGTATAGGTATGAGGTTCACCTTCCTAATTTTATATAGAGCACTAGCAAGACTGTTGATTGACTCAAACCAACATGTGTGTAATGGTTTAGGATTCAGTGACCTTTGATGATGTGGCTGTGGAGTTTACCCCAGATGAGTGGACTTTACTGGACCTGACTCAGAGAAACCTATACAGAGAGGTGATGCTGGAGAACTACGAAAATTTGACCTCAGTAGGTAAGGCAACCAATTCCTCATTATCTTTTATGAAAAAGATACATATTACATGCTTCTTAATGTGTTGATGATTGATCATGTTAGTTATGAATATAGTGGAATGACATGCAATTTTTAAAATGAAACTTTTTGGTGGGGGGTGGGTGAGGTGGAGGTGCTCATACCTTTAATCCCAACACTTTAGAGACAGAAGTAGAGGCAGGTGGATTTCTGAGTTGAAAGTCAGCCCGATCTGTACAACAAATTTCAGGCCAGGCTATCTAGGGCTACACAATTAAAACAAAACAAAAAAGTAAAGTATAAAACAAAAAAAACGAAAAATAGCTTTTCTAATTCTTGTGTTTGTGAGAGCATTGCGTGTGTCTGTGTGCGCTTATGCAAAAATCAGAGGACTTGTAGTGTTTTCTTCTATCACTACTTTATTCTTTTGAGGCAGGCTTTTTCCCTGACCTCTGTATCTTAGCCAAGCCCTAGCAATCTTATCCACCTCCACAGCACTGTAGTTACAGGCATATTTGAGTCTGCTAAACTTGTTATGTGGGTTGTTGAGATCAGAACTTGGGTCCTTGTGATAGTGCAGAAAACCCTCTTAATCAAGAGCCATGTTCCCAGCTCCAACCAATGAAATTCTTGCCACAATACATAATAATCTATGAGGGGAATTTTCCCTTTCTTTCTCCTCTTTACCTTGCCTTAAAATTTTTATTTTTTTTTATTTTTTGAAATTAAAACAGTACATAATTTTGCCATTCCCTTTTCTCCCTCTAGTATATTCTCTATTCTCTTTTAAATTTATGGTCTCATTAATTGTTAGAGTGTGTGTGTGTATGTATATCTCTAAATATATAAATACAGTCTATGAAGTCTGCATAGTTTTACTTGTATGTATGTATGTTTTCAGGGTTGATCATTGAATTGGTGTAGTCTTCCCCAAGGGAAGCAGCATAGCATACTTGTCTGTAGTTTTTTATGTAGGGTTGAGACCTCCTGAACTTCAGGAGCTCCCCGCTCCCACATGAGCATGTCTGTTGGTGTCTTCCTTGTCCAGCTCATATTTATGCTGTTATGTTGTTGATATGTTATGGGTGTAGCTTTGACATTACTGAAGATAGAACCTCACAATCAACTCTCTGATCCTTTGGCTTTTATACTCTCTCCACTTCTTCCAAAATATTCCCTAACCTTAGGCACAGGAGTTGGTTTTTATAGCTGTATCCATTGTGACTGGGCTGTACAATTCAGTGTTTTGATTGGTTGTGGTTTCCTGTAATGGTCTTTGAAGGATGAGGATTATATTTATCTGTGGATATAATAGCAAATATTTAGAATGTAGTTGGATTATGTTGGTTTAATAAAGTAGTGGGTATAGATTTTCCAAGATCCATGACTTCTAGTACCAGGCATGATTTCCCTCTCATTGAGTGAATCTTAAGGCCAATTAGAGAGCTGTTGGTTACCTCCAGCGTATATGTGTCACTTTTGTGTCCTCATGTGCAGGTGGTTTTTGTGGTTCAGAGGTATTATATATAGTTGGGCTAGACTCACTTGCTTCCCTGTTTTGGAAGCCTGCATGCCACCTTCTGGTACCATGAAAGCTATAGTCCTTAGGTAGGACACATTCAGGTCAGTTCTGGCTAGCTCAGGGTCCCAAGGGTCTTGTATCTGAAGTGCATGGTGTCTTCAGCAGTTGGGACTTACCCTTCTTCCTATAGAGGGCAACTAAAGGCACCATCGATAACCTGTAGTGTTTTTGGAATCTCTTGGACAGCCCTGTTCAACATCTCAGTAGGGGACATCTCATATCTGGTGTTGAGTTTTTGTTAGCTGGTCTTTGACTCTTGGAGGAAGCATTGTCAACTCAGGTGGGAAAATTTTATTTAAACTCGGTATCTCTATTTATACACACTGACTTACGTGTACATTGGGTATTTTTAGGTAGTCAATAGTGTGATTCCTTTAGCTTTTTCTGATAGCCTTGCTCTTGTTTTACCCTCCTCCCTCCTGTGTTTTCTCCCTCCCTCTTCCTAATTAAAGCCCCTCCGCCATTTCCCTATTTCCTATTTCAGATCACCTATATTCTGCTGTTCTCCTCTCTGTCACTACCGCACTCTCCTGACTCCAGCAATGGTCCTTTCTGCTTTTCTGGTTTCTACAGTTACTCCAGGTGTATACTCACAGGTCAAGATTTGGAGCTAAGGAGCTTCAGATGAGAGAGAACATGTGACAGCTGTCTGGGTCTTCTGCACCTCATTCATTTTGGTCTTTTGTAGTTCTATCCATTTACCTGAAGAGTTCATGGTTTCATTTTTTTCTTTAGCATAAGTTATTATTATTATTTTTTAACTTTATTTATTTGCCTTGGTGTTTGCCTGGAACTGGAACTACAGACAGTTGTTAGCTGCCATGTGGGTGCTGGGAATCGAACCCGGGTCCTCTGGAAGAGCAGACGGTGCTCTTAACCACTGAGCCATCTCTCCAGCCCCTCTTTTTTTTTTTAACAACTTTTTATTTATTTATTTATTTATTTATTTATTTGCCTTGGTGTTTGCCTGGAACTGGAACTACAGACAGTTGTTAGCTGCCATGTGGGTGCTGGGAATTGAACTCAGGACCTCTGGAAGAGCAGGTGGTGCTCTTAACCACTGAGCCATCTCTCCAGCCCCTCTCCAGCCCCTCTTTAGCATAAGTTATATGTACCACATTTTTATTGCCCATTTATTGCTTGAAGGATATTTAGGTTGTTTCGACTTTGTAGAATAGAGAGAGCAGCAATCAACCTGGCTGAGCAAGTATCTGTGGAGTAGGATTTCAAGTCCTTGGATGCCAAGGAGTAGTGTAGCTGGGTCATATGGTAGATAAATTTTTAGGTTTTTGAGAGTTCTCTACAGTGATTTCCATATTTCCATAGTGGCTGTATCATTTTGTAATCCCAACAGTGGATGTGGGTTCCCTTTTTTCTTCCTCTGTACCTTTTGTTACTGGTCATTTCTTGTCATTCTGAGTGGGATAAGATGAAAGTTGTTTGGATTTTTATTCCTTCAGTCTAAGGATTCTGAACACATAAAGAAAAATGTTTTTTCATGTCATGCATATTGATCATATTCTCTCCATCTCTAGCTCCTCTTGGATCCTTCCTAACAGTGGACATTTAAAAAAGACACTTCTTAGCCATTTTTAAAAACTCTAATTTTGCCTTCCTTCCTTCCTTCCTTCCTTCCTTCCTTCCTTCCTTCCTTCCTTCCTTCCTTCCTGCCTCCCTCCCTCCCTCCCTCCCTCCCTCTCTCCCTCTCTCCCTTTCCCCCACATAGATCTGACTGTCCTTGGAATTCCCTGTGTAGATCAGGCTGCCTTGAACTAAAACTCAGATCTGCCTGCCTAAGTGCTGGGGTTAAAGGTGTGGCTACCACATCATTCTTTTCCTTTCACTTTTTTTCTTCTCCACTTCCTTTTTTTTAAGCCCCTTTTCCTTCTCTTTCTTTTGTTCGTCTATTTTTGGCAAAAAAACAAAAAACAAAAAACAAAAACAAAAAACTTTTGTGTATAGTCCAAACTTGGAATTTTCTGTTCTCATCCTCCAAGTTACGAGATTTCAAGTTTCATACACCACTGTACCCTGCTCAGTATCCTTGTTTTGGGGGGCGAGAGAGAATTACCAGAGATGAAGTCCCAGGATAGTGCACATGCTAGGAAAATATTCTACCTTTGAGGTATAGCTCCCCTTGAAAATGTACATTACCTTGCATTTGGTTTTCACGGGGTCTTTTTTGGGACAGAGAAATAGGAATATTGTCTTTTATTTTATGGTGCTAGAAATTGCACTTAGAGCCTTAAGCATGTTAACAAAACTACATTCTTCCCTCCCCGTCTTTGTAGTTTTACTCATTTTGAAAGAATTACCTTGTTTTCATTTGAACTATGATTTTCTGAGCCGCATAAAAGTTTGTCATCTCTTGTTTGAACCTCTTCCACTCATATGTTTCTGCATATGCAGGATGTCAGTTCTTCATTCCTAGTCCAACTCCCTGGATAAAGCAAGAAGAGGTGGAGACGGTGGAAATCACAGTTCCTCAGCGTGAGTATGCATGTAGAAATCTGTTTGATGAGTTCAATATTGTTTTGCAACTATAATCAAGTTTCTTATAAATGTACTGGCCTCAGAGATTGGAGCCTATTTTTTCAGAATGAGATATCTTTTTACATAATGTATTGTTTCCATCTATTCCTGTATACCTGTGATCTTACAACACTAAGTGTTCCATTTCCTCAGTTTACTGCTTCAGATAGTAACTGTTTTTCTAGATTTTTCTGACTTTCCTGTTGCTGTAATTGCTACAGGATCAGTTTGTAACATAAAATGTTGACTATACTTTTTTTTAATTACCATTTTTTTTTTTTATTACAGCCTTTTTGTTCTTGTTTTGGAGGTCCTGCCCAGTTCCTTATCATTCTTTCCACTGAGCAGTCCTGTGCTAAAGTTTTAACAACAAAATTCTGAAATCTGCAATTATTTTCTTTCACGTGTAGAAGAGTGTGTGCACATATCCCAGCATACCTGTGGTCAGAGAATAACTAAGGAGTCAGTTTTCTCTTTCTACCATGTCACTTCCAACGCTTGAACTCAGATTGTCAAGTTTGCTGACAAGGTGGTCCCCACTTTTGTTTTTTGAGACCAGGTTTTTTGAGTTTACTGACCAGGCAAGGCTGATTGAGTAATAAGCCTCAGAGAATTTGCCTGTCTCTGCCTCTAGTGCTGTGATTATTAGCATATACTACTTACTATGCCTGGCATTTCAAAGTAAGTTCTAGGGTTCAAACTTGGGTCTTTGTGCTTTACCAACTAAATCTCCCCTGCCTGCCCCCTCTTTTCCTTTTTATGTTACTAATTTGGAAACAGTGTCATAATATAGCCCAGGCTGCTCTTTAATTTAAGAAAAGTCTCTAGGTTGAGCCTCCTATGCTCACACTCACACACTATTATGTCTGTCTCATTTTATTTTCTCATCTTTTTGGTCTTGAGCTTTGGCCATTAATGTCTGAGCCATCTTTTCAGCCATCACTTTTATTTTCTTAATGTGCTTAATTTGAAAAGGACAAATGGGGGCTGGAGAGATGGCTTAGAGGTTAAGAGCAATGACTGTTCTTCCAGAGGTCCTGAGTTCAATTCCCAGCATCCACATGGTGGCTCAAAACCATCTATGATGACATCTGGTACCCTCTTCTCTATACTGTATACATAATAAATCTTTTTTTTTCTTTTTTTAAAAAGGACAAATGACCCTTACCACCATTAATTTCTTGTATGTATCACTTATTTGCTAAACTTCTTACATCTCACTTTCTATTTAACTTCAGAATTGGAGTTACAACCTAGAATTGATGATTCAGAACTCCCAAATTATTTTAAGATGCAAAGTTCCAGTGCAATAGAAATGGTAAGATCAACAAAGAATTTTTGTATTTCATACTCAAAAAAAAAAAAAAAAAAAGAGGAGAGGGTTCCTTTGTATAAAAACTATTTCAGATAAAAAATATTTGAGAGGATTAATCTGCACCTAAGAGGGATTGATGCTTTTGGAAAACTATTTGAAACATGAATTGGGAGATTCCCCAAATATAAAAGATTATGTTTCATTGTTTTCCCTAGTATATATTTCTATGTATGCAATTAGGCATGGAAGTTTTAAGCAATTTTATGAAATTTCACACTTCTGAATATATTACATAATTAAGTATAAATAATTAAATAATTATAATAAATTAAATATATAATTAGCCAGTCATCGATTTTTGGCAAAGGGATCTGTCATTCAGTTTGGAGAAAATAGACTTAAAAATACTTGCATGGAAAAGTAACTAAATTTTTTATGAATTCATAATTCATAAATTTGTTTTTGTCTTCAGGTATGTGATTCATCCCTTCCTCATCAGTCAGGAAATCACAATGAAGGGAACTTATGTGACTCTAAGCCATGTGGAGAAGTGTTGGGTGAACAATTATGCCTTAACACAGAGGTGAGCATGCAGAGTCAAGGATACAATCCTGAGTGTAACTGGTATGGGAAAGACATTCTTTCTTTGCTCAAGGAAACCTCTACTGGACAGAACATTTCTGAGCTTAATCAGTGTGGAAAAATCTTCAGTCTGACTCCAAACATCATGTACCCGAGTACTAGCACAAATGAAAAACCCTTTGAATGTACAGACTGTGAGACAGCCTTTTTTAATCAGTCATACTTTCAGACAGATATGAGGCCTCACAATGGAGGAGAACCTTATGACTGGAATAAATATGGGAATGGTTTTATTCATCCCACAAACTTTGCTATGCATCTTCCAATTCTCAATGCAAGAAACCCCTACAAATTTGAGGAATGTGGAAAGGATTTTCAGTATTTTGCATGCCTTAATAATCCCATGGGAATGTGCACTGGAGAGAAATTCTGTGACTGCAAGGAATGTTGGAAAGCCTTCACGGTTTCCTCACACCTAACTCAGTATGTCTCAATTCATACTAAAGAAAAATCCAAAGTATGTAAGATATGTGGGAAGTCCTTTGCTAATTTTTCTCGACTTTCTGCACATGTAAAAACTCATAATGATGAAAAGCCCTTTGTATGCAAGGAGTGTGGAAAGGCCTTTAAAAATATGTCATACCTTAATGATCACGTTAGAATTCACACTGGAATAAAATCATACAAATGTATGGAATGTGGGAAAGCCTTCCTTCGATGGTCAGGCCTTACTGAACACATAAGAGTTCACACTGGGGAAAAGCCTTACGAATGTAAGGAATGTGGAAAAACCTTTTCTAGATCTACTCAGCTTACTGAACATATAAGAACACACACTGGAATCAAACCTTATGAATGTAAGGAGTGTGGGAAAGCTTTCACTCAGTACTCAGGCCTTGCCACACATGTACGAATTCATAGTGGAGAGAAGCCCTTTGAATGTAAGGAATGTGGGAAGGCCTTTACCAGGACCTCTGGCCTGATTCATCATGTGAGAACTCACACAGGAGAGAAGCCTTTTGAATGTGTTCATTGTGGGAAAACCTTCATAACTTCCTCCCATCGCACAAAACATCTGAAAATTCACAGTGGCGAAAAGCCCTTTGTGTGTAATATATGTGGAAAAGCATTTATATATTCCACATCCCTTAACATTCATATGCGAACCCATACTGGAGAGAAGCCCTATATATGTAAGCAGTGTGGGAAAGCATTCGCTGTTTACTCACGTCTAAGGAAACATAGCAGAGTTCACACTGAAGAGAAGCCCTATCAATGTGAGGGTATGAGTGTTGCTATTTAGCCCATCTTTTGCCACCTTTAAATATTAACAGTGACACCAAAGATCATCAAATTAGTCTTAGCTGGTTTGTGTGGGTTATAATGGCTCACACTGGCTGTAGACACCATACTAATTTTATGAAATATGATTATTTAGTTGCCCCCTCAAACTTTTCTTTTGGGCAGTGCTGAGGATTGACCTAGAACATCACACATGCTAGGCTAGGACTCAATCACTGAGCTACATCCCTGGAACCTTTTCATGGATATTTGAGTCTGAGCATTTGTGGGTCATAAATGAAGCCAGTGTACAGAATGGCCTCATTCTGATGCTTGACTCTTAGTGATTATAACATTTCTAAATGCTATGAAATAATGAAAGAAGTTTGCTTCTTTTGTTGATTAGTGGCTGCCAGTGTGTCTTGTTAATGTGAAAATTCACTGCAAACCAAGATAATATGGGACACAAATGGATTGTGGAAAGAGACAATCCAGGCAACTACTATGACCCCGTTGATTCTGATAAGCATTCTAAGAAATAGTCCTTATCCGTTCTTAATAGCTAGTTTATTTATAGATATTATCTTTATATTTCTTTATAAAATTCAAAAAGTCCATTCTATTCTACCTTTTTGGACAAACCAATTATGGATTGAAGTGGCAGTAACTTTGTTTATATAATCCAATGTCTTCCTCAGTTTGTTTGAGATTGATGATCTGAGGATTGAATTGAGGGCCTTGTGGATGCTAGGTAAGTACTCTGCCACTAAACTACATCCCTAGCTGGCTCTTAAGTCTCTTCAGTACAATTTTTTTTTTTCTTGTTGTTGTTTAACAGTTTCTTTTAGCTTTAGTAGTCTCCCCTTTTTTTCTTTTCTTTTTTCCACCCCAAGACAGGGTTTTTCTCTGTAGCCCTGGCTGTCTTGGAACTCACTTTGTAGACCAGGCTGGATTCAAACTCACAGATTATCTGCCTGCCTCTGCTTTTTGAGTGTTGGGATTAAAGGCATTTGCCATCACTTTTATTAAAATCACTCAGGAGGTACCAAGTTGCTCCTTTTTAACATTTTAATTACTCTTTCATATAAATTTTCAATTTTGTCACTCTGAAGTTCTGTCTTCCACACAAAATGCAAAAATACAGTTCTACAAGGTTCATGAGCATCATCACTGATTAGTTTTTCTCCATATTGTAACATGTTCCTCCTTCCTAAGGGAATCCTCACCAGAATAGCCTCTACCTGTCACTCAGATTCAAAGCTACTTGCATCTGTTATCTGCAGTGTCCTAGTACCACAGAAAATCATAGTCAGCACTGGGAAAATAGCTCAGAAGGTAAAGATGCTTTACCTGGTTTAAATCAAGGAGAGAATAGACTGCTACAAGTTGTCCTCTACTTCTATATACATACCACAGCTTGCACACATACTATGTAACACAAAAACAAAATAAACCAAGTTTTTTTAAACTTCATTTTAAAAGAAATGAAATTTTAGGTTAGCATAGTATTGGGTTCCATTATGACATTTTCATACCTATGTATTATTTTACTTCATTCTCAATAGCTCACCACTTTTAGAATAAAATTTTAGGGCTATGCATTCAGCTCAGTCCTAATAGTCCTTGCCAGGAATATGAGGACCAGAATTTGGATCCCCAGAATTCATCTTCGTGCTTGTAGGCCCACCTGTAATCTCAATGCTTGGGAACAAGATGCGAATCCTCAGGTGATGTGAATAGCTGGGTTACTTGGATCTGTGAGCTCCAAGTTCAGCAAGTTTATTTATTGACCCTGCTTCAATAAATAAAATGGGAAGTGATTGATTGGGAACACTTGATATTATCTTTTGGCTTCCACATGCCATGTTCATATGTGTAAACACCAGCATGCACATACACATGCATTAAAAATAACAGCATGTTTGACTTCTGCTGGGGACTCTGGCATGCAGTCACTTTCACGAGAGAAAGCTTGAAAAATAAGGTTTTCTTCCTCTTCTGATAAAAAACAGCCTTATTGGGTGAGGTTTCCACTCATTGTCCATGGCTGTCAAATGAACTTCTAAAGACCCTATCTGGACAATCATGCTGTGGTTTATATTTAACCTGTATTTTCGAGGGTCATCAGTTCAGAACATTTATGTATAGATTCTTTTAGTTTCCCAGA
Organism: Sigmodon hispidus; assembly: GCA_004025045.1. Classification (NCBI taxonomy): domain Eukaryota; kingdom Metazoa; phylum Chordata; class Mammalia; order Rodentia; family Cricetidae; genus Sigmodon; species Sigmodon hispidus. The sequence goes on from PVIH01000776.1 coordinate 192,039, forward strand.
CAAGTAGTCTTATCTTTAGATAATTATATTTTCTGTGTTGTTTCTTTACAGAAATGAGTATGATGTTAGTGCGCCGTGAAAGTAGTAAAAGCAGACTTTCTTCAGACTTAATGAGTCATACTCTCCATCATACTGATTTACTTATTAGATTTTTTAAATATCTGGATTTTGCATAATGATTTTATAGTATTTATTTGTGAAGTAAAATTCCTCCTGAATTCATTAATTTACCTATATCCTCTGTGACCACACTCATTTGCTGGCAAGACTAAAGTACCTAGGATTTCCTTGAACCATGATACCTAGTAAATGCTGGAATGAGCAAAAGGTCTCTAAAATAAAGGCAGACACTTATTAATGATGATTATATATTAATTGTCTGATATTAACCTTAAATTCCTAGATATATTCAACTTGGACATTAAGGATCATTTTTGTTTTGTGTGATTGCTGGGGATCAAACAAACCCAGGATCAGGCAAACACTCTGCCACTGGGTACAATCTTGAGCCAAATGGATCATTTTTATTACCTAGTGTTTATGTTTATTCACATAAATATATATTATCATAGATATTGAGTAACATTGGCATAGAAGTTTTTCTTTTGCAAGAAATGGAGTAGGGGATAGGTAGAAGCCTGTTCAGCACTGAACGAGACCCTGGTTTCAATCCTCAGCACCACAAAAACAAATTTTTTAAATGAATTAACTGGTTTTTAGCTGTAGATTAGAACTACAGTGAAGTGTAGTCCTCACTTTTCTAACCCTAACCCTAACCTGTTCATTTATCCTGATCTAGAATAATTGATAATGTTTTGGGTACCTGTTTTCTATCACCTTAAACTGTTCTTTTGTGTTTATAAGACATGCAATATTTACAATATCATTTAAATTTTTTTGAGTATTTTCTAGGCATGCTTTCATTTTCACATGAAACAATTTTTTTCTTATATTTCTAGTATTTCATGGTTGTATAATTAAGTTTAGTTTGGGTCTGTCTTGCATTCTTTGATGATTTCTTCTTGTATTTTCATTAAGTTAATCTTGAACGTTTCCAGTATTTTTTCAGAGTATCTGTCTCAAAAGCAGAGTGTGTTGTTCAAGGAATTGGAAGCCAAGGCAGGATGGTCACAGATTAAAGGGTAGCCTGAGTCTGGGCTACTTTGTGGGACACTGTCTTAAAAAGACAAACCAAAATAAAATAAAACAGAAAAAATAAACTAATGCATCTAAAGGTGGAGTTGGGGCCTGGTAAATAATTTGGGAGGGGAAAAAACTGAATTGAAATATTTAAACTTTCTAGTATAATTTTTATTCCATTGACTCTGGTAGGTCTATATATGGCTCTCTCTATATATAAGCTTTCTTTTTTGTATTCTTAGTTAAAAATGTTTTTGGGGGGGTGCTAGGATTCAAACTTAGGGCTTTACACATGCTAACCATTGATATATAACCAACCCAGCTGTAGATGTGTCTTTTATACATACTTTAGTTGGAGTTTTAAAACTCTGAATACTTGAAAAATCATGATTAACAATTCTTTTAGACCATTATGTATAATGCAATTAGTAACAAATTGGATTTTTAGCAACTCGGCTTTTTTTTTTCTGTATTTGTTGCATGTACCTTCTTTTTGTAATGATGTTTTCATTGAAATTTTACCCAATGCTTGAAATTTATGTACTCCATTTACTTTTAGTTGCTATTCTAAAACATTAAATCCAGTTTTAAAATAAAATCTGTTAATATTGTTTCTTTTTAGCCCAGCAGACTAGACAGTTTGCATACAGATTCCCATCATTCACTTCCTGAGCATCACAATTGCAGAGACCTAGTTTATCCATTAAACTGACAGAAGAAAATCAAAGTAACAAAATTGATGTTGTAGAACATTTAATAGATTTGCTTAGAAGACATTAAATCACACAAAGTGGAATTTAGCTAAGAAACGCTGCTCACTCTCAATACTCCAAACTTAGTGTGCTATTCAAGCTTGCTCGCCATAAGCAAATTTATGATGCTAGGATGTCAATGTTTGTTTACCAGGACTGACCAGTCAACTATTAGTCTAGAACATGTCCCTAGAATATGCCTTAAAGTGGCAGCTCTGGGGGGGTCAGCATGGAGTCACAACGGATGTTAAGTCCTGGCCTCTCTCTTATAAATTCCCAGTTCTTGAGAAAAGCCTAATTCTGCCTAATCTATTTGAAAAGATTCACCCGTCTGGACCCACCACCTGGAGTGTTTGAGAAAATCACTTGGTGATGGAGATGTGGTTGACTCCTTGTCTTGAGGCCAATAGGCCTAGACCCCCATCCTTGGGAATGTGGAGCATGTGCGTGTAGCTGTGTATGTGTGTGTTTATACTATATCGTTCTTCAAAAGCAACCTAGTTTATGAAGCAGTTGGACTTTGCATGTTAAAGCCCCAACCCCCTTGGCCGTGCCTCACCCACCTCCTGATCTGCCAGCATTGCTGTTTTCTGCAAAGGATTATGAAAACTTCAGGACTTTTCTACCCATCCCCAGCACCTGTCTGCTGGAGTTCCCTGCATGCGTGTTCTCCAGAGCCCAGGTGTACCTGGTCCCCATTTCCTATTCCCCTTTTAACAAGAGAAAAGAATTCCAACCGACCACCAAACAACAAAAAACCAACCAAACAAAAACACTAGTGAACTTAAATGATTTTGGCAATATTTTTGCTGTGTTAATCTTCTATTTGCCCAGGTTGGCTAGACTTGTTTGTAGTCTTCTGTCTCTGTTTAAATGTTTGAAGTATAACCTAGGACCTAAAAGATTTAAGGATGACAGTGTGTAAAATGCATAACCCTAAGGTGTATATGAGTTGGTAAAATCTTCTCTTTGAGGCCAGCTCTTATTTGGCAATGTGCTTTAGTAAAGAACTTTTGTTTCCGTTTTAAGTGTGCAGTGATTTCCCGGGAAGTCACAGTGGCATATTTCTATGGCAACACAATCCCACTGAACAAATCCATGGCAGAAGGGGACAAAATGGGTCTCTTGACAAAAGGCCCGTTGATAGATCACAGCCATGAATTCTTTGAAGTCATCAGAAGGTGGAGTAACATCTCCTTTTCCCTTGTATGTGAGCTGGTCTTGACTCACTTTAACCAATAGATGTCAGGAGAATTCGGTTCTCATTATAACATTACCGTTCTCTCAGCTGCTGGGCTGTGGAGTTGTCAAACTGGCTCTTCATTCACGCATCCAGGGAGCATCAGTATTCAGCAGTGTAGAATTGTTTGAATGACCTGGCATTCATTTTTCCTGTGACCTGAGATGACAGCGAACAAGAACTGAGTTCACTTTTTGTTTTGGGACCCAGGGCATTGAACAGAACTGGGAACTAGAAGAACAGCTGGGAAACAGATGCAGATAGGATTAGGAGGATGCTAAGGTCCACCCAATAATAACTTCAGGACTTTCAGTTAAAAATCACTAGCTTCTCAAATTCCCCCCAGTGGCTCCAGAACCTGGTGGAATGGGCTGAGGTAGGGTTGATCTCTTGAACCCTTTATGATTACAACCTAGCAAAAGCAATCTCTTGAGAAGTCCAGGTAATTGCGGAAGCGAGACTGCCTTTTGTTCCCTCCTGAATTACGGAGTTCTGGAAACGGTTTTAACTCTGTAGAGGCGGGCAGAAAAGTCCCTGATGAGCTTCCTGTGGGTGGAGTACTACAGGGCCTGGGCGCCACTGATGACTTCAGCTCCCACCCCTAGCCTGGCCAACAGCCGCGGTTCTAATTCTGTCTTGTCCTCGAGGCCATTGGCCTCAGCTGCCGCTGTTACGACATTCCAGCGCCTCCGTCCCCACACCGAGAAGAAACCAGAATTCTAACAAAGGCAGTTAAACGAAGTAGGATCCATATCCTGCCCCCGCAGCAAAAGGACGGAGCGGAAGTGACGTAACGCGGGCCCACGACTGACTCTTCCGGTCCTTTGCTGCATTGGAAGAGTAACCTAGGGCACTATGGCCCTTGTGGATTCCGCGGTACAGGAATGGGGAGGATGAAGGACGAGGGTGCTGAGCGCTGCTCCACGGCGCTCCGGACGTGACCAGGTCCGGGCCTGTGAGGCTGTCAGTCACCGGGGTGGGGAAGTCCTCAGAGGGCGCGACCTGGCTGTGTCTGCATCGCCCGCACATCAAAAGACGCCAAAGCAACTTTTATGGAAAAAAGCTGGTTGTTTTGTTTTGTTTTTCTCCTCAGAAGGGAACGAATTTTCGCTGGAGAAGTTGGAGTGATCAGCATCATAAGCCTAGTGATTTCAGCGCCTTTGGTGAGCACTTAGTGAAAGGTGGCTTTTGGAAAAGGCGGTATTCCTTAAAAAAAAAAAAAAAAAAGAAAGAAAAGAAAAAAAGGAAAGAAATGAAAGGAGCGAATGTCTTGGGTGAGAACATTCTGTGTTGTTCGTATTTGTGTGTGTGTGTGTGTGTGTGTGTGTGTGTTTGTATTTTATTTTGACCATTAGCTTCAGACACAAAAACATACTTCTTAGTTACTTAGAATTATAATTATACTCTTTCTTGTGAGAGTATAAACGTTGGCAGACCTTAAGTCCACTCAAGAAAACCCGTCCCGGTGTGGCTGTGCATGCCTTAAATCTCAGCACTTGGAAGGCAACAGGATTTCAGTTAGTCTGGTGTACATAGTGAGTTCCAGGCTAACTGGTGCTACATAGTGAAAACAAACAAAAAACCAACAAACAATACTAATGCGTTTTTCTGTACATCTAAAATTCCTAGGCCTGTGTTTTCTTCATTCCTTTTATACCCTTGTGCTGGTGATCAAATCCAGGGGCTTGAGCACACTACATATATTTTCTCTTAGTTCTTAGGCCTATTCATCACCAAACTACTTAAAAATGTGGACCTCACATAAGAAATGTGGCAAACTTTATTAAAAATCATAGAATTAACTGTTAAGATAGAGACATTAGTGTTTTCTTTCCTACTACACTCCTCCCCCCATTTTAGATAAATGTATTGTGATTTATTTGCTAAAATGTAAACTGGGCATGGCAGGGTTGTGTTGGCCTATGCCTTTAATCCCAGCCATTGGGAGTCAGAGGCAAGTGGAAATCTGAGAGTTTGAGGCCAGCCTGATTGATCTAAAGAGTTTCAGAGCAGCTAGGGCTACACAGAGAAACTTTGTTTCAAAAAACAAAACAAAATTACTAAATTTCAATAAAAAAATTTAAAGAATAGAGTTGGGTTTGTAGCTGAGTTGATAAGAGTGTTTGCATATTATGTTCAGATTCCTAGGTTCAATCCTTAATACCACATAAACTGAATATAGTAGCCCACACTCCTGTAATCCCAGCACTTAATCCATAGAAGCAGAAGGATTAGAAGTTCAAGATCTTCCTTAGCCATATAGTAAATTGTAGGCCAGTCTGGATCATAAAATCTTATCTCTAAAAAAGAAAAGGGAATTAAAAACTGGTTGGGCATATCGATCAGTGGTAGAACACCTGCCCAACATGTATGAAGCCCTAGGTTCAATTCCCAGCACAACAAAAAAGAATTCAAAATTTAAAATGATGCCATGTGATATCTGCTCTATAAACATGAAAAATTTTTCACATTGTTAAAAAATACCAAGCAAACATGCTTCTGGGTGTTTGGAGGTGTATGTTCTAATCAAGATTTCTATATTGTGCTGGGGTTGTTGGCAGCTGAGAAGTAGAGGCAAGAGTATCACTACAAGTTTGAGATCCCCCTGGACTACATACCAAGACCTTGTTTAAAAAATAAAACCGAAAGATGTCTCTGTTGTACTTGTTTATGAGCCATAGAGGTTACTGATTAACTGGCTGTATACATGTAGTACACAAGCTATCATACATGGTTGAACAGCTAGGCATAGCTTCCCCTTTTTCTTTTTTTGAGGTAGGGGTGTCATATAGTTCAGGCAAATCTTACGCTTATTATTTGGCTTAGGCTGGCCTTGAATTAATATTCCTACCACCAGCTCTCAAGTGCTGGGTTGACAGGCACATCTTGGTTCCAATAAATTTTGTGCGCCAGCTAAAGATCTCAAAAGATTATGTGGAAGATGATTTGTAGATGTTACATACTTGGGTTATGTTTAACTAGGGAACCATCCATTTGCTGTGGTCCTAATTTTGGTGCTTGCCAAAGGCACCGACCATCACAGCATTTTGTGTGCAGTGTTGGTGATTAGAACCAGGGACTAGGCAAGCTCTCTGCACCAAGCCACAACCTCAACACTTTGTTTTACATATGTTTTTCCTTTTAAATAGAAATTTGTAGAATAGTTTAATAATCTTGTGTGCTAGCTCTCAGGCTACCTAATTTTTTTTTTAACATCCATTAGTTACCTACAGTGAATATATAACCCTTCCCTTCTTTTTTTAACTTGTTTATTAATTAAATGTGTGCATGTTTGTACCTGAATAATGGTGTGGTTGTGGTCAGAGGACAACCCTGTGGAGTTGATTCCTTTTTTCTTTTATGTGGGTTCTGGTGACCCAACTCAGGTAGACAGGTTTATGCTGCAAGTGCCTTTAGCCAATTTGTGAGCCTTCTTACTTCCCCTTCCCGGTATTTATGGAAGTGTTTTGTTAGAGTAAGCTTTTAAAGGTCGTGTGTTCTAGGTCAGACAGATGACATATTACATTTTATTTTTATATACATTAATTTTTCCCCTTTTCCCAGATCTTTTACCCATATAGCAATTTAGTTTCTTTTAAAACTTATTTGGGAAAATAAGAAACAGATTTTAAATTGTAGCTGCAAGGAATTTGTTTTGAAAAGAGAAATCAGTTGGCCATTTCTAATGAATAAAAGCACTCATCTGTATTCTCAGAAGCTGTCTTTGCATGGGTGACCTGTAATCACAGTGCTTGGAGAACTGAGGCAAAAAAAAAAAAAAAGTCATTGAGTGACATATACTTGCAATACTAGGATTTGGGAAACTGAGGCAGGAAATCATAAGTTGGAGGCTTTCATCATTACATAGTGGGAGTCTGTGCTTGAATTTCTGTTGTTTTGAGATGACCTTGTAGTCCTGTCGTGAATGGCACTATCTCCTTTCTACCTCCCCCTCCCTCCTATCACTTTCCCTCAAGCAGCATTTTTGCTGGCTGTGAACTCAAGTGAGTAAAATAAAGGGACCTTTAAACTTCAAGTTTTAAGTTCCTTTAATTAATTAATAATCAATCATTAATTAATTATTATTTATTAATTATTGACCAATAACTAATCAATTATTAATTAATTAATTGGTCTTGCTGTGTCATGTAGACCAGCCTTGGACTACTTGGATATACTCTTGCCTCAGGCCTCCAGCACTGTGAATATGCATTGTGTGCACCTAAGTTAATGATTTTAGAATGAGCCCCAATCAGGATCTTAAAATACAATGTAATTTAGTAGATTATGTGACTACATCAGTCTTTACATTTCATTTATGGTTTTTGAGATAGATTCCTGCTATGTAGCCTCAGATGACCTAGAACCAGTGTTTCCTCTTGCTCCTGCTTTATGATTACTGAGATTTATATATTTCTATGTGTTTATATTTTAATATGAATAATAAAAAGTGAATATGTGATAAGTTTTGTCATGTGTAAGTAAATAATGAAACAGTTCTATATTCTGATCTAATTCAGTATTCAAAGTTTATGTAATTAATTTTCATGAATCAGACAGATAAATAGTACCTTGCAGTATTTACTGCAACCTCAGTGTTAGGGTTCCATAATCAAAGCCCCCCATGTACAATGTTTAACATTGCTGCTAATTCTATTCAGTCAGCAAATTATAAATATATTTTACTTATATATTGGCTAATGTATTCCTTTTAGTGCCTGTTTCTTTTTATTTAATTTATTATTGTGTATGACGTGGGTGTGTGGGTGTGTTCACGGAGCTCAGAGGACATCTTTCTATAGTTGGCTCTCTCCCTACCCTATCTCCTGATGTGAGTTCTGGGGATTGATCTTGGGTCAGTAGGCTTTCATGGCAAGCACTGTACTCACGAAATCATCTCGCCAACCCCTCTGTGCCTATATCAACAGCTTGTTAGCTATAGTGTCTCTCATTCTTCCAGCATGAACACAGGATACTTTTCCAGGATGCCTTTGAGGTACCGCAGCCACTTTGTTATCACACACGGTTCATTCTGACAACATCTTTATACACTTTCCTCAGAACCACAAGTATACCATTAATAGTATCTTCTAGGATTTTCATTTGGAACAGTTTGTTTTTACATTTATTTTGTGTGTGTGTGTGTGTGTGTGTGTGTGTATGTGTGTGTGTGTGTGTGTGTATGCATGTGTTTGTGCTCATGCAGGAGTGCCACAGCATTTATGGAAATTGTTATAAACCTCTGGATTCCTGGGATAGAACTCAGCTTTTCAGGCTTGGCAGCAAGTACTTTCATCCACTGAACCAGTTCACCAGCTTTGGCACATATTAATGACACACAAAAAAAATGCAACATTTTTTACACTCTTCCTTTCCTTTATTTTTTAATCACACTTATTTGGGAGTGACTTGGGAGAGTGGTGTCGTGTCCCCCACCCACTTCTGTGGGACCTTGGGATTGATGGTAAGCACCCTTTTCTACTGAGCCATCTTGCTGTGCTGTTTTAATTCTGGTAGGAATACATCCTTTATTTTAAAATTTTGTTGACAAATTGAAACTAACAGCTAAACATGTCGGTGCCCTTTGATCCTTCTTAACTGTAGAGGTTTTATCAGTATTTCACATGCCTTGTGGAGTATTTGCCCAGATAACCTTTTGTTGCTTTACTCTTCTGATAGAAGAAATTGCCCTTCTCAGCTTTGGGCCATACATCAAGACAGCAAATGACATACCTAATGGGCTATCTGGGAACAGGTTGTCATAATGCTGAGTTTTTGACTCTCCATACCCAGCTGCCCATAATACTCCAGGTTGTGGATATCCCATAAATCTGGCACAGATATTAAGGCCCAAGCTGGCATTATATTGGATCTGGGCCCTCTGATAATTTATGCCTGTAGGAAAATGGCTTTTGTTCCCAGTTTCTATACCCAGGTGGAGGTCTCAGTCTCCTAGGCTTTACAAGGAGCAGCTTGAGTTTGATGTGTGAATAGCAGTGAAAGTTTGTGTGCTATAGGGAGGGTACTGCTGCATTATGAATGTCGTGCAGCTCAGTATGATGCTGCTTTTCATACCTTTAGCCTTAATGTCCTTAATCAAGACAACTGTGGAACTAGCACATTTGTACAAACTTTAGATTGTTGTCCTTAGCATTAAGTGCCATGGTGAGCCAGGTAACCCAGCTATCTTACATGTAAACTGTGGAACAATTGTTAATTAATTCTTCCTTGTTAACTATAGTGTCATATTTGGTTTTGTTTTGAGACAGGACTCAAACTGTCTTTGAACTTCCTGTGTAGCTGAGGATGACTTTATGGACATATTGTCTCCACCTCCTAAATGCTGGGATTCCTTACTCATTACCACATTGTGTGAGTACATTCCCACTTTGGTTTGAACTGTGGCCCCCATTAAGCAGCATATATATTTCTCTTTGCTTATCTTCCCATATTCTCCATAATGAAACCATACCCAGTATGCAGTGGTCACGTGAGTTCTTTTCTCAGTAGGTACCTCCCTCCATCATCTGCAGGTTGCTGAGTGAAATGAACAATATAATAGTCCCCTTATCTATAGACTTTCTTTTTAAATAAATGTGTTTTTAAAATCATTTAATTATTTGTGTATTTTGTGTATATATGCATGTTTATTTTTATGTGTTCAAATGCACATGTGGACTTCAGAGATCAACATCTGTGTCTTCTGCCTATTTTAATTCTTGAAATAGGGACCATGGGATGTTGGGAGGGTGGGGAATGGGAGTTGTGGAGAAGAGAGAATGACCTGATGTGGTGGGAGGGGGAAGGGACCTTGAATAAGGATATACAAGGATAGAAAGTGTGACTTCTTTGTTCATAATAATAATAATAATAATAATAATAATAATAAAAAGATTTAACAGAATTAGAAGTATTAAAAAATAAAACTAACAAAATAGAAAAAAAAAGAGTGGGTATGAATCTGAGAGGACTGATAACTGAGTTTGATGGGGTTCATGATGTAAAAACATCAAATAGTAAATATATAAATAAAAATAAATAAAAGAAATGTAAAAAAAAAAAAAGAAATAGGGTTTCTCATTAAACTTATACCTCATCATTCTGGCTAGACTATCTGACTAACAAGGCTTGGACCCCAAACCCCTTCCAGTGCTAGGGTTACAGTCATGTGCCAACCTGTTGCATTTTACATGGGTGCTAGGGTGCACACTCACTGTCTTCATGCTTACACAACAAATATTTTGTTCACTGAGATATCTCCCCAGGTCCTATGGTTGATACTTTTTAAGAATGTCAATAGATACCTCTATTGAGGGTATAGAACTCTATGTGTATTGTTTTCTGTCCCTAAACATGTATCGGTGATTAACTTATGAATTCAATACTGTAAGAGGTGAACAGAAATAAATTGAATAATTTGAACAGTATACTATAATAAAAGTTAAGTGAATATGGTTTCTCTCAGTATTTTGTTGTTTCATAGTTACTGTCTTTTTTCAGACTGATTATGAATAGCACACTGGCATGTAAATAGGGAAGCAATTAATATAGTTAGTTCTGTGTTAATAGGATGTGACATAAATACAAAGCCTCTAGTATTTACACCAGTTCAGCACCTTCTGTTAAAATCAAGTCATATGTTTTAAGTAACATCTTGTAAAGATACTTTGAACTCACTCACTCGATGTCAGCATGAAATATGGTCTGTTATGTAATGTACCTGTGATGGTTGTTCTTTAATGTTTTCCCTTTGAGAGTTGTAGTCAGAAGTTTCTGACCCAGCCTAGGTCAGGATCCGTAGTCTCACAGCCACTTAGTCTTAAATAATTATACAAAAACTTATATTAGTTATAAATTGTTTGGCCTATGGCTCAGGCTTACTATTAACTAGCTTTTACAACTTAGCTCATTTTTATTAATTATTGTATTGCCTTGTGACTTACCAGTACTTTTACATTTTTCTTCTCAGGCAGCTAGATTGTGTGTCTTTGATTCCTCTCTTCTGTCTTTTTTTAAAATTTTTATTTATTGTGTATACGATATTCTACCTGCACATGTGCCTGCCCACCAGAAGAGGGCATTAGATACCATTACAGATGATTGTGAGCCACCATGTGAGCATTGGGAATTGAACTCAGGACCTCTGGGAGAACAGTCAGTGCTCTTAACCTCTGAGCCATCTCTTCAGCCCCCCTTCTCTGTCTTTATCTCTGCTTGGATTTCCCACCTGCCTCCAAGCTGCCTTGCCATAGGCCAAAATAGTTTCTTTATTAACAGTAGTAAAGCATATTTACAGTGTACAGAAAGACATCTCACATCACTTCTTCTTTTCTGTCTAATCAAAAAGGAAGATTTTAATTTTAGGATAGTAAAATTACATACAGTTTAGTACAGTATGTATTTATATTCACTCCTCCCCCAACATCTCCCAGATCAGGTTCCATCTTCCTTCTCACCCAGCTTTTCTGTTTCTGCTTCCTCCTCTTCCTCTTCTCATCTAGTCCAATTTGTGTTCCCTAATACTCTGTCCACTGAATTACGGACAACCTACAAGAGGTCACACTTTTAACTCAGCAAGTGACACCTTCCATTAGCTACCAGTCATTCCTCTGCTAGGGTTAGACTTCATGTCACCTTCTGCTCTGTGCTGGGATTTTTGTTTAGCTTGAGCTTCCGGAGGACTTGTGCATGTTACACAACTACTGAGAGTTTATTTGTGCAAGTGTCCTGATATGTCTGGGAAACCCCTCTATTATAGTCATTTGTGGCCTCTGGCCCATGCTACTCCCTCTTTTTTTGATTCCTGAACCTTGAGGGGAAGGTGTAATATAGATGTCTCATTTAGGGCTGAGCATTCTGAAGCTTCTTATTCTCTGCACCATGACCAGCTGTGAGGCTCTGTGTTGATTGCAATCTACTGCAAAAAGCTTGTCTGATGAAGATTAAGAGATGCACTAATCTATGGGTATAGTGCTAAATCATGAGCTTGTTTAATGCTATGTCTATTTAGCAGCATAATAGTGGTATATTTTCTCCTATGGTTCTTGACGCTAATTAATGCCAGGTATGAGTTGTAGCTTGTACAGAGGGTCTTAAATACAATCAGAAAGTGTTTGGTTACTCCCATAGCATTTGTGCCACTAGTAGTTGCATCAATGGGCATATTTTGCCAGGTTGTTCATTTTTGTACCTTGCAGAATTCACAGCTGGGTAAGATTGGTGATTGCGGGGCTGGAAAGATGGCTTAGTGGTTAAAAGCACTAGCTGCTCTTCAGAGGACCTGGGTTCAATTCCCAGCACCCACATCACAGCTCACAACTGTCTGTAACTCCAGTTTCAGGGCTTTTGACATGACCCTCTCACACAGACATATATACAGGCAAAAAACCCAATGAACATAAAACAAAAGTAAAGTATATATTACAAAAAAATTGATGATTCCCTCTCTCTCCCCAATAACATGCATATCACTCAGTACTATACAAGCTAGTAAATAGGGATGAAACTTAGAGGTTAATGGCAGTTTGATTTTTTTTTTTTTTATGTTCTGTGGCTTAGGTGGTGTCTTGTTCTTATTCTCAAATTGTGAAGGGTAACCAAGAGCAGAGACAATAGTCTGTAATGTTTGGAGGTCTGTGCAGTATCACCAAAAGAAGTAATTCATTCTTGACACTGAATTTTTTAAAAAAGATGTTTATTTTTTTTATTATGTATACAGTATTACAGAAGAGGGCACCAGATCTCATTATAGATGATTGTGAGCTACTGTATGGTTGCTGCGAATTGAACTCGAGACCTCTGGAAGAACAGTCAGTGCTCTTAATTTCTGAGCCATCTCTCCAGCCCAACACTGAACTTTTTGTTAGCCTATGATATATCCATAGGGGCATTATTGCCTAGTTAAGACTAATTATATTTAAACTTTTTATGTAAGTATGTATTTTCTTTTTTTTTTTTTTTTTTAAAGATTTATTTATTTATTATGCATACAGTTTTACAGAAGAGGGCACCAGACCTCATCATAGATGGTTGTGAGCCACCATGTGGTTTTGCTGGGAATTGAACTCAGGTCCTCTGGAAGAACAGTCAGTGCTCTTAACCTCTGAGCCCTCTCCAGCCCCAAGTATGTATTTTCAAAAGGTGGACTTCTATTCAGTGTTTTCAAAAGGCCTTTAATGCTGTCTTTCCCTAACCCCTCGTCTGTTCTCCCCTCTCCCTACTTGACTTAACCCATCCTGTCAGATTATTCATTTCTTTCCTCTGTGATTTGACAGTCAACTTGTTCACTTGGAATCACCTGGAAAGAGAGTCTCAGGAACTGTGTACATCAGATTGGCCTATAGGCATATCTTAGGGCATTTTCTTGATTGTTAATTCCTATAGGGAGTCCCAGCCTATCGAAGGGGCCACCATTCCCTTGTTTGGGGGCTCTAAACTGTATGTATAAGACAGAAGGGCAAGCAAGCAAGGATTTATTCATTTCTGTGCTCTTGTTTATCAATGTGATGTGAATAGCTGCTTTAATTCATGCCTGGACTCCACCTTGGTGATAAACCTATCATCGGTTAAGTTCGTTTGTAAGATGGTTTAGTCCAGGGCTGCTGGGTGGCTCAGTATGCAAAAACACTTGTCGTACAAGACTTGGAACCTGAGTTTGATCCCTGGAATCCACAGTGGAAGGAGAGAACCAAGTTCTAAAAGTTTTCAGGCCTACACATGCATACATACATAATAAATATTTTAAAATTTTTTAGTACCCATTGAATGAATAATAGGATTTTTGGCTGCCCACAGCAGGATTGTACCATTTCAACTGTATCCTACCTTTTGTATATTTTTTGTAGAGAACAAAGATGTTTCATAATTATGTTTTAATAACCCATGTTCTCAATGCTTAACTTGGCCTAATAGCTACAGGTATATAATTCTAGTACTGCAGAAACTGAGAGGAGGGTAGAGAGTTCAAGGCCACCCTGGGCTATCAAGCAAGGTTAGAAACATTATCTTGGATTTAGGTAGAGGTGCCTGATCTGTTTTCTTGGGTGTTGATAGCAAACGAAGTGTCTGATTCTGAGCTGGGTTCTAAACCTTGACATATGTCTAGTGGTACTCTTTCTAGTTGTATGGATTTTGTTTTGATTTGTTTTTTGTTTGTTTTTCAAGGTTGGCTTTAACCTCACTGCATAGCCAGGAATGATTTTGTACTGCGCCTCTTGCCACCCCCCTCAAATAGTAGGAATACAGATGTGCTTTGTCATATGTCACTCTCCAATTAGAATTATAAACCTGTGGGAACTGGGCGGTGATGGTGCACACCTTTAATCCCACCCAGCACTGGAAGCAGAGGCCAGATCTCTGTTTGAGGCCAGCCTGATCTGCCGAGTGAGTTCCAGGACAGTCAGGTCTACACAGAGAAACTTTGTCTTGAAAAACCAAAACCAAAACAGATAAACCTGTGGTATCTGAGTCAGTGTGTTCTGTTCATCGTTTATATCTGTATAACCCAGGTGACACGTGTTAGCATCCCCAGTTGCTGTTTAAAATTTTGAGTTGTGGTGCTAGAATGGTGGCTCTGCAGTTGAGAGCACTTGCTGTTCCTCCAGAGGATCTCAGCACCTAAGTCAGACTAGAGAATTCTAACTTCAAGGTACCTGCCACCTTCTTGGCCTCCATGGGCTCTTGGACACATGTGGTGTGTGTGCTCTTTTGAGCACATGTGCACCCAACACACACAAAGTTGAGTTACCAGGAATAAATAAAGGTGCACATCTATTATAGTGGTATATGAGATGATCAAAAAGAGAAAAAGACCAGTAAGATGGCTCAGTGGTAAAGGTGCTTGGTGACAGGCCTGATGTTGTGAGCTCAATCCTTGGAACCCACTTGGTGGAAGAAGAGAACCAACTTCCCAAAATTGTTTTCTGATCTCTACATGGGTGCTGTGGTCCAAGGGCACACCCACACATCCATTTAGTAATAATAAAAACTTTAAAAAGGGTAGTGAGGTGGCTCAGTGGGTAAAAATTGCTGTGTGATATGGTTATATGTTATATATTTAATAAAACCAATCTGGAATATCAGAGAAAAGATCCATCCACAGTCAAGCCAGGCAGAAGTATCACACACCATTAGTCCCATCACTTGGGAGTTAGAGATCTTTCTGGATCTCAGTGAGTTCTGAGTTCAAGTTATAACAGAGCTGTGGTAACTCACTTTTAATCCCAGCACGTTGGGTGGGGGTGGGTTGTGTGTGTGACTTGTGCCTTTAATTCCATCAGATCTGAGTTGGAGACCAGCTTGGTTTAGGAAGGAGTTCCAGGCTCCCAGGCAGGCAGTGGTGGTTTCTCGCCTTTAATCCCATAACTCCAGAGACAGAGAATTTTCTGTGTTTCTGTGAGTTCAAGGCTAACTACCAAATAGTAATAGCTCATGCCTTTTATCTTAAACTGGATGGGATGTAGCTGGGTGAAGAAGATATTTAAGGCAGGCGTAGGAAGACAGAGGAGGCATTAGAAGTGACCAGGAGCGAGGCTGAGGAAGCTGGAAGACAGCTAGGTGAGATTTGACTGTGGTGTTTCTCTCTTTGATAGTTCAGCCTGTCCCTGATATCTGGCTCTCAGTTTCTTTTATACAACCAGAGTTTGTGCAACAATGGGAGCTTGATCTGAATTTAATCTCTGGAATCCACAGTTGAAAGAGAGAACTGTCTTCCCAAATTTGTTTATCTTCTGTATACCATGGCACATGTACGAGAGAGAGAGAGAGAGAGAGAGAGAGAGAGAGAGAGAGAGAGAGAGAGAGAGAGAGAGAGAGAGAGCGCACATGTGCACCCACATGCACACATGATAATGATGGTGATATAAAGGACCAGTGAGATTGAAGGTGTCTGTTCCCAAGTCTGACACCCCCCTGAGTTCAATCCTAGAGCTCACAGTAAGAGTCTGTTTCTGAACGTTGCTGTCTATTTTTACACATGCTCAGTCATATACCGATTCTTACAACATACAATAATAAGAACAATTATACTTTTAGAGCAAAAACACTAATAATTCATGTTGTGGGGGCACTAGAGAGATGGCTCAGTAGTTAAGAGCACTTATTGCTCTTGCAGAGGACCAGTATTTGGTTCCTAGCATCCACATGGTGGTTTGTAGCCATCCGAAACTCCAATTCCAGGGGAATCCAAAATGTGGATTTTCTGACTTCCTTGGGCACCAGGCATGCATGTAGTGCATATACATACATGCAAACAAAACACTCAAAATACATTTGAAAATAACTTAATTAAAAAATTTATAGCTGGGTGGTAGTGGCATACACCTTTAATCCCAACACTCAAGAAGCAGAGGCATGTGGATCTTTAAGTTATATGAGGTCAGCCTGGACTTCAGAGCAAGTTCCAGGACAGCCAGGAATACACAGATAAACCCTGTCTTGAAAAACAAAACAAAAATCACATTGGATGCTGGTGTGTGCAGTCAAGCTGTGGTTGATGGGTGAGTGAACAAGCCAGGTGTTGTTCTCACCCTTCCATTCTTAATGTAACATATTCCTTGGAAACTCAAATTTATATTGTGTTAGGAATAATCATTTAGTTAAATTTAGTTAATATTCAATTGTATAATTCCACTAATAAAGGTATTTTAAAGAGAAACTGGTGACCCTCTTCTGCTTTTTTGAAATTAGACTTGAAAGCATATACTCACTTCACTTGGTATTTTTACAAGATTCTTATGTTGGGAGAAAGGAAATGCTGGGAGCCAGTGTGTGTGGATTTAGTGGGGCTGGAGGGCCTTGTCTCCTGGAAAGATGTCAGATCATATTGCAGGAAAGACTGGAGCCTAGGTAGTCATGATGATGAGGATTACATACCACATACTAACCAAGATTGCTGAGCAGCGCATGTCTCTTGCCCTCTATTTAAATCAGGTTGGCTTTTAACTCACAAAGATCCACCTGCCTCTACTTCCTGAATACTGAAATTAAAGGTGTACATACCTAGCTTATAAGTATTGTTTAAAAATGGTATGAGAATTTGTTTTTCAAGAAACACTGAAGTTCAAAATTTGTACCCAGCCCATAATCATATAAAATGTTTATAGGAAATGTTTCAAGGCAAGTTCATAATTCCAGAAGATGTTATTAATATATTTTAAAAAGGATTTATTTATTTTTATGTGCATTGATGTTTTGCCTTCATTTATGTGTGTGAGAGGGTACCAAATCCCCTGGAACTGGAGTTACAGACTGTTAACTACTGAGCCATTCATTTCCCCAGCTCCTAAGTGTGAGCTACCATGTGGATGCTGGGAATTGAACTCAGGGCCTTTGGAAGAACAGTCAGTGCTCTTAACCTCCAGCCCCATTAAGTGTTTTCTTAAATAGAAGATAGGTTAAATATGCTGGGTACAGGAAGCTTAAGGTGCGGGAGTAAAGTATCAGATGAAAATTGGTATAAAGTTTTAATCAAGAATGTATGTTATGGGGTCAGAAAGATGGCTCAGCAGGCTCATGACCTGAATGTGGGCATGTAACACAAATGGTGGAAAGTAAGAACAACTGCAGAATGTTGGCCTTGCACCTATACAAACATACATGCATGTGCCTGTGCATGCCCATGCTACTACTAATACTATTGCATGTTATTGACAAACACAGCAAAGAAATTCTTAGGGACTTGCTATCTCTGAGATAGAATGGGTACCTTCTATAGCAGCTAAGAGACATTAGCCTGCCTCATTTCCTGGGCCATTTGTGTGGGGTCATTGAGGTAGTATTTCATTAGATAGCAAGCTTTATAACACCTTTAGTCCTTTTGAAGGTTGGTATAATCAGGATACCTTGTATAAGAACACTTATTTTTGATTAAAGGGGGAAAAGAGATTGGCCATATTGGATGAGATGCCAAGGCTTACTTAGAGTGAAGCTCTTGCTGTGTGAAGAGGCATCACAAGCCACTGCAGCAAAGGGGTGAGGGATTTTGATTTTCATTTTTGGCTTTTTTGCCTCTACAATCAGCATTTGGAAATAATGAACAACTTGTCCATTTTCACTTAAGATGATTATATCTTGTAGATAAACAGAAATGCTTGTCTGGGAGCTAGGCACTGTGGTACATACCTGTAATCCAAGTACTTGGCAGACTGAAGCAGCGGGAAGATGACAAAATCAAGCAAGGACTGGAAAGGGAGGACTGTGCCTTTCTCTGGAGTGTTTTTTTTTTTTTATTTTTTTAACCTTGTTTAGGCATGTGTTGGAACATAAGCCATTATTAAAACTCCAAGTACGAAGTTAAGATGTGTCCCGCCCTCCCTCAAGAGAGAGTCAGGTGTTACTGTAGTTGGAGTGGGATGGG
>PVIH01000776.1:210625-243989 GCA_004025045.1 Sigmodon hispidus
GCTGTTCCGTGGTTGTGGTTTGCCGCTTGGGCATGTTTGACTTTTTTTCTTGTTTGTTTGTTTAGAGACCACTAGTGAGTGAGTACATCCCCTGCTTATCTCTCTGAGTTTGTGAGACTTTGCTCAGGAGGATATTCTCCAAATCCATCCATTTGCCTGTGAATTTTAGAATATCATTTTTCCTTACTGCAGAGTAGTACTCCATTGTGTAGATGTACCACAGTTTGTTAATCCATTCTTCAGTTGAGGGGCATCTAGGTTGTTTCCAGGTTCTTGCTATTACGAATAATGCTGCTATGAACATAGTTGAGCTAATGCCTTTGGAGTGCAAATGTGCATTTTTAGGGAATATGCCTAAGAATGGTATTGCTGGATCCTTGGGAAGATTGATTCCCAGTTTTCTGAGAAACCGCCATACTGCATTCCAGAGAGGCTGAACAAGCTTACACAAGAAGTGTTCCCCTTGCACCTCATAGCATAGGCTATCATCTGTTTTTTTTTAATCTTAGCCATTCTGACAGGTGTAAGGTGGTATCTCAAAGTTGTTTTGATTTGCATTTCTCTGATGGCTAAAGATGCTGAACACTTTTTCAAGTGCCTTTCAGCCATTTTTAATTCTTCTGCTGGGAATTCCCTTTTTAGTTCAGAACCCCATTTTTTAATTGGGTTATTAAGTATTTGGGGCTCTAGTTTCTTGAGTTCGCTATATAACTTAGAGATCAATCTTCTGTCACTTGTAGGGTTGGTGAAAATCTTTTCCTATTATGTAGGCTGTCGTTTTGTCCTATTGACTGTGTCCTTGGCTTTACCGAAGCTTCTCAGTTTCAGGAGGTCCCAGTTATTGATTGTTGTTCTTAGTGTCAGCGTTACTGGTGTTATATTTAGGAAGTGGTCGCCTGTGCCAATGCGTTGGAGGATATTTCCCACTTTCTTTTCTATCAAGTTCAGTGTAGCTGGGTTTATGTTGAGGTCTTTGATCCACTTGGATTTAAGTTTTGTGCAAGGTGATAGGTTTGGATCTATTTTCATTTTTCTACACACTACCATCCAGTTATGTCAACACCATTTGTTGAAGATACTGTCTTTCTTCCATTGAATATTTTTGGCCTCGTTGTCAAAAATCAAGTGTTCATAGGTGTGTGGATTAATGTCTGGGTCTTCAATTCGATTCCATTGATCTGCAAGTCTGTTTTTATGTCAGTACCAAGCTGTTTTTATTACCGTGGCTCTATAGTATAATTTGAAGTCGGGAATGGTGATGCCTCCTGAGGTTCTTTTGTTGAGCAAAATTGTTTTGGTAATCCTGGCTTTCTTGTTATTCCAAATAAAATTTAGTATTGTTCTTTCAAGGTCTGTAAAAAATTGTGTTGGGATTTTGATGGGAATTGCATTGACTCTGTAGATTGCTTTTGGTAAGATTGCGATTTTGATGGGAATTGCATTGAATCTGTAGATTGCTTTTGGTAAGATTGTGATTTTGATGGGAATTGCATTGAATCTGTAGATTGCTTTTGGTAAGATTGCAATTTTCACTATGTCGATCCTACCTATTCAGGAACATGGGAGATCTTTCCATTTTCTTATATCCTCTTCAATTTCTTTCTTCAGAGATTTAAAATTTTTGTCAAATAGATCTGATACTTATTTGGCTATAGTTACCCCAAGGTATTTAATGCTCTTTGAAGCTATTATAAAAGGTGATGTTTCCTTTATTTCTTTTTCAGCCCTTTTTATCTTTAGTGTGTAAGAGGGCTACTGATTTCTTTGAGTTAATCTTGTATCCTGCTACATTGCTGAAGGTGTTTATCAGCTGTAGAAATTCCCTGGTAGAATTTTGTGGGTCACTTATGTATAAAAGTCATGTTATCTGCAAATAGAGATATTTTGACCTCTTCCTTTCCAATTTGTATCCCTTTAATCTCCTTTTTTTCTCTTATTGCTTTAGATAAAACTTCAAGAACTATGTTGAATAGATAAGGAGAGAGGAGACAGCCTTGTCTAGTTTCTGATTTTGGTGGGTTTGCTTTGAGTTTTTCTTTTTTTAGTTTGTTGGCTGTCAGCTTTTTGTAAACTACCTTTAATATATTTAAGTATTTCCCCTGTATTCCTGATCTCTCCAGGACTTTTATCATGAAGGCCTGTTGGATTTTGTCAAAGGCTTTTTCAGCATCTAAGGAAATGATCCTATGGTTTTTTTTCCTTCAATTTGTTTATATGATGGATGACATTTACAGTTTTCCCTATGTTGAACCATCCCTGCATTTCTGGAATGATGCCTACTTGATCATGGTGAATAACTTTCTTATATGTTGTTGGATTTGGTTTGCCAGAATTTTATTGAGAATTTTTGCATCAATGTTCATGAGGGAAATTGGTCTGTAATTGTCTTTCTTTGTTGCGTCTCTGAGTGGCTTGGGTATCAGGGTTATTATGGCCTCATAAAAAGTTTGGCAATGTTCCTTCGGTTTCTACTGTATGGAACAGTTTGAAGAGTATGAGTATTAGCTCTCCTTTGAATGTCTGATAGAATTCTGCACTGAAACCATCTTGGCCTGGGCCTTTTTTTTTTTTTAATTTGGGAGATTTTTTTTTTTTTTTTTTTTTTTGCCTTGGTGTTTGCCTAGAACTGGGAACTGGAACTACAGACAGTTGTGAGCTGCCATGTGGGTGCTGGGAATTGAACTCCGGTCCTCTGGAAGACAGTCAGTGTTCTTAACCGCTGAGCCATCACTCCAGCCCCAATTTGGGAGATTTTTAATGACAGCTTCAATTTTCTTTGGTTTTATAGGATTGTTTAGGTCTTTAATCTGATCTTGATTTAATTTTGGCAAATGGTACCTGTCCAGAAAGCTGTCCATTTCTTCTAGGTTCTTCATTTTTGTGGAGTATATATTTTCAAAGTATGACCTGCTAATTCTCTGGATTTCCTGGGGGTCTGTTGTTATGTCCTCCTTTCATTTCTGATTTTGTTGATTTGGATACTCTCTCTCTCTGCTTTTTGGTTAGTTTGGCTAAGGGTTTATCTATCTTGTTAACTTTCTCAAAGAACCAACTCTTTGATTCATTGATTTTCTGTATTGTTCTTTTTGTTTCAATTGTGTTGATTTCAGCTCTAAGTTTGATTATTTCCTGCCATCTACTTCTTCTTGGTGAGTTTGCTTCTAACTGTTCTAGGACCCTCAGCTGTGCTGATAGTTCTCTTGTGTTGGATTTCTGTAGTCTTTTCATGTAGGCATCTAATGCTATGAATTTTCCCCTTAAGGCTGCTTTCATTGTATTCCATAAGTTTGAGTATGTCGTGGATTCATTTAGGTTAAATTCTAGGAAGACTTTGATTTCTTTCTTAATTTCTTCCTTGACCCAGAGGTGTCAGTTGAGAGATGTTTAGTTTCTATGAGTTGGTAGGCTTTCTGTGATTCTTGATACTGTTGAACTCTTAACTTTAGACCATTATAGATATATATTACATATTTAATAAAAATTAAATATTGGGGGGCTGGAGAGATGGCTCAATGGTTAAGAGGACCGTCTGCTCTTCCAGAGGACTCGGGTTCGATTCCCAGCACCCACATGGCAGCTAACAACTGTCTGTAGTTCCAGTTCCAGGCAAATACCAAGGCAAAATAAGTAAATAAATAAAGTTAAAAAAAATTCTTAAAAAAATTAAATATTGGAGAGAGAGCACACAGTTCTAGACAAACAACTAAAAAAATTCTTAAATGTTAAATACAAAAATAAACAACTAAGTCAGTCACACACACCTTTAATCCCAGCACAGGGAAAGATGGGAGTAGTGACTGCACCCTTTATCCCACAACTCCAAAGACAAAACTTCTTCTGTTTCTATAAGTTCAAGGCTACAGACCTTTAATTCTAATCTAGATAAAATAAAATATATAAAGGCTTATAAATTCCCTCCCCCCTCCAAAAAAAAAAAAAAACCAAAAGCACCTAAAAGAAGCGACTGACAAAAACGGCTGGCAAAAACAACCAAGAGCAAGGCTAAAAAAGTTACAAGACAGCTATGTAATAATTAACTGTGGTGCTTCCTCTCTCTGATATCTGAGCCTTTCCCTGATATTTGGCTCTAAGTCTCATTTGTGATACTACAGACCATGGTGATCTGAAATGGTACAAGGAGTTATACCCATTTTTTAGAACCTGTTGATATTTGCTTTATGACCTAGTATGTGGTCAATTTTAGAGAAAGTTCCATGGGGTACTGAGAAATATGTATATTCCTTTTTATTTGAATGGAGAGTTTGGTATATATCTACTAAGTCCATTTGGGTCATAATTTCTGCTAGATCCCTTATTTCTCTGTTGAGTTTCTGTCTAGTTGACCTATCCAAGGGTGAAAGTGGGGCATTAAAGTCTCCCACTATTAGTGTGTCAGGTTTCATATGGGGTTTAAGCTTTAGAAGTGTTTCTTTTACGTATGTAGGTGCCTTTGTGTTGGAGGCATAGATATTCAGGATTGAGATTTCGTCTTGGTCAGTTTTTCCTGAGATAAGTAGTGACCTTCCTGGTCTCTTTTTACTGATTTTAGTTTAAAGTCTATTTTGTTAGATAGTAGAATGGCTACACCAGCCTGTTTCTTAGGGCCATTTGACTGGAATCCTTTCCCAACCTTTTACTCTGAGCCTGTGTCTGTCTTTAAAGTTGAGATGTGTTTCTTGTATGCAGTAGAAGGATAGATTCTATTTTTGTATGCATTGTGTTAGGGTGTGTCTTTTCATAGGTGAATTGAGTCATCCATTGATATTAAGGGGTATTAATGATCAGTGATCAATATTTCCCATAATTTTTGGTAATAGCTTGTATTTCCTTTTTTCTGGGGGGATTTTCTTTCTGTGGGGTTAATTGTCTGTGGTTACATGGGTGTTTCTGGTTTCCTTAGGTTGGAGTTTTCCCTCTAGGGCTTTTTGTAGGTTGGGATTTGTGGTTAGGTATTGTTTAAATCTGGTTATGTCATGAAATATCTTGTTTACTCCCTATATAGATATAGATATCTATATCTACATCTATTGATAGTTTTGCTGGGTACAGTAGTCTAGGCTGGCATCCATGCACTTCTAGTGTCTGTATAATGTCTGGCCAGGACCTTCTTGCTTTCATTGTTTCCATTGAGTAGTCGGGTGTTATTCTGATGGGTCCACCTTTATAGGTGATTTGACCTTATTCCTTTGCAGTTCTTAGTATTTGTTTCTTTGTTCTGTAAGTTTAGAGGCTTGATTATTATATGGCAAGCAGACTTTTTTTGTGGGTCTAGTCTATTTGGTGTTCTGTAGGCTTCCTGTATTTTTATAGGTATTTCCTTCTTTAGGTTGGGGAAGTTTTCTTCTATGATTTTGTTGAATATATTTTCTGTGCCTTTCACTGGTATTCTACTCCTTCTTCAATTCCAATTACTCCTCTGTTTGGTCTTTTTATGGTGTCCCAAATTTCCTGGACATTTTGTGTAATGACTTTTTTGGTTTTAGTGTTTTCTTTAACTGATGTATCTATTACCACTAATGAGTCTTCCACCCCAGAGATTCTCTCTTCCATCTCTTGGATTCTGTTGGTTATGATTGAATCTATGGTTCCAGGTCCTTTTTTCAGGTTTTCTCTTTCTAGTTTTGTCTCAGTTTGTGCCTTCTTTATTGCTTCTATTTCAGTTTTTAATACTTGGTAAATTTCTTTCACCTGTTTGTTTTCTTTTTCTTTATATTCTTTAAAGGCTTTGTTCATTTCTTCTAATTTTCTGTTTGTATTTTCTTCTATTTCTTTATAAAAAAAAAGAGGAATTTTTTTATATCCTCTTTTAAGGCTTCTATTTGTTTCATAAAGCTGTTTTTAAGGTTGTTTCTTTCTGTTCCCTCTTCCTTGTTATGTTCAGGTCTTGAAGCTGTACAACTACTTGCTTCTTCTGGTGATGTCTTGTTGTCCTTTGTATTGTTGTATGTGTTATTGCACTGCCGTCTGCCTGTTGTTTTCCCAGTTCGCTCTTGGTTAGTTCTTGGTCAGCTCTTAATGAGTTGTTGGTCTGAGGGCTCTTAATCAGCTATGTGTTCAGAGGGGCTGTTCTTGTGAGGTTGCAGTGTTATGATGCCAGTCACCTCTTGACTTCTCACCTCTCAGCTATGTGCCCAGGGATTTAGCTGTTCCCCCCGTTGCTATCACACCAGCCATCTACTGGTTGAGCTGTGCTCTGCACCGAAGCCAAGAAGCCATCTCAGGGCCTGGGTTCATGTGGCAGATGTCACCTTTTGACCTCTGACCTCTCAGCTGTGATTTTAGGAACTCCTCTGCTTCCTTGCTGCTATTACGCCAGTTGTGGTCTCTGTAGACTGTGTTCCCTGACGAAGCCGAGTTGCTTACCTCCGAGACCTGTGCCCAGGACCAAGGTACCCAGCTGTTCCCCTACTGCTAATTTTCTACCTGTGTTCTGGTTGGGCAGTGCTCCGCACTACCTGTTTTGTCTTTTAAAAACAACTTGGGAGGCAGAGACAGGTGGATCACTGAAATCAAGGCCAGTCTGGTTTACAGAACAGGTTCCAGGTTAGCCAGGGCTATACAGAAACCTGTAGAGAACAGAGAAGAAGAGGAAGAAGAAAAAGAATAGAAGAAGAAAGGGAAACACTATTTCTACCTTATTACCTAAGGGAGGGGTGCTGTGATACTTGCCTATAATCTTAGGATTTGAGAGACTGAGCAGGAGGATTGCTATGAGTTTGAGGCTAGCCTAAGCTATGTAGTGAGATCTTGTTTCAGGCAAGCAAACAGAAACCCTAAAACAAAAAACTGAAAAGATGGCTCTTTGAAAAGACCCATAAAATAGGTATTGAATAGGTCTGATTTTGTTCTAGCTTTCTTTGTGCTACAAGGAAAAAGCATGTCTTTTGAGTTCAGTATTTCCTACCATGACCTTGCTAAGGTTGCTTACTGCTGCTTAAAGTATATCTGCAATTCCCCCTGCCCAAATACCCTTACATTTAAGACTGGGATGTAGGTCAGTGGTAGGACTCTTTTCTATCCTGCATGAGATCCTGAATTTCATTCTCCACTCCTGCAAAACAGAATCAGATACCACCACCAACAGTAACCTACCTGAAAACAAAACAATTATTTTAGGACCGTAAAAATGGCTCAGGTGCTGTGGATCCAAGCACAGGACCAAACTAGGTGACCAGTTATTATCTGTAACTCCAATCCTAAGGAAGATGGAGACAGAAAGATCACTGAAATTTGCTGGCTTTCAGCATAGCTGAGATAATGTGGGCCCCAGGTTCAGGGAGAGACCTTGTCTTAAATGAATAGGTGGAGAAAGATAGGGAAGAGCATCAGACACCTTCTGGCCTCTACATGTGCACATATACAGAAGACATGCATACAAATAAATAGGAAAATAATCATCTGCTTGTTGTACATATAATTTTACCACTTGTTAAAGATAAGAGCAGGTTTGCATACTAATGTAAGAAATCCTTACTGCCTTCAAGTCCTGCATCATCATTTCTGAACTGGATAATGAATGAGCAATTGTTAATGCTCTCTGAATATAGATCTATAGTTGGTATAATAATCTCTGGCAACTGATTAAATACAGTTAATATTTATTAAGAGGATTTTAGGGAAACATTCATTGATATAAGAGATCAAACAGTTGTGTGCTTCCTAGAAAGCTGGACTGGTCCATGAGGTTGGCTCAGCAGGTCAGATCCTTCATCCAAGAGCACAAAAGAGCAAACAGGAAGAGGGGGATGTGTGTGCATACACTGCCCTGGCCATGCCCTGAATACTGGGCCTTCAGGTCCTGAAGGCCATGTCTCTAGGTCAAGGTAATAGTGCCTGCTTTCCACTACATAGATCCTTTCCTGTTTTGTGCTGTTTTAAATTTATGGTTATTTTCTCTTTGTGTATATGTAAAGTATGATATGAGGAGAAGGGTGCACATGTCATTTCATGAGTAGAGGTCAGAAGACAGTTTGTAGAGCTGGTTCTTGCCTTTCACCTTTACATGAGTCTTGCAGATCAAACTCATGCTGTCAATCTTACATTGTCTAGAGGCAAATGTGTAGTAATAAGTTTCTGGCCTGGCTTTTTTGGCCTAGCCCCAAGGTTCGAATGACCTTAAAACCCTGCTGCCGCTTAACCCCAAATAATCACACAAAGGTTTACATTAATTACATGCTGCTTGATCTATGGCTCAGGCATATTGCTAGCTAGCTCTTGCATCTTAACTGAACCCATATTCTTATCTAATTTAGCTATATGGCTTGGTACCTTTTCTCAGAGCAGCATTCTGGTCTTCTTTGCTCTGTGTTTGATGGTATCTCTGTTCTATCTCTTCCCAGAGTTTTCTTAGTCTGGTAGCCCCACCCACACTTCCTGTCTACCTTCTGGCCAATCAGCATTTTATTAAACCAGTAAGAGGGACAAATATTTAGAGTGTACCAGAACATAATCCCACAGTACAAGCACCTTTACCTGCTTAGCCATTTTGCCAGATCCCTATTCTTTTTGAAGTAAGGTTTTGTATTCTGGATAGCTTTGAAGTTTAAGTAGTTCCCCTAAATCAGCCTCCCAACGGCTGGCAGGTAGGCAGTGTTTTCTGTCCTGTTAGCCTGCTCCCAAATAACCATATAGAGACATATTACTGATTATAAATGACTGTCTGATAGCTTAGGCTTGTTACTAACTAGCGCTTTCAACTAAACCCATATTTCATATCTATGCTCTACCAGGTGGCAGTACCTTTTTTCATTATGGCATGTTTATCTGCTTCCCCTGTATCTTGATGGCAGTGTTGCCCTTCTTCATCCCCATACTCTCTTTCTGTCCATAAGTCCTGCCTAACCTTTACCTGCCTAGCTATTGGACATTTAGCCCTTTATTAAACCAATGAGCAAAAAATATTCACAGTGTACAAAAAGATTGCTCTGCAGCACTGAGATTCCAGTCATGCACTACCATACTTGGTGTTGAATGTAGATCTTTTTAGGGCAGTTGTATTTACTTTGAAGGGTGGTTATAATGATTTTTTTTTTTTTTTGTGAAAGTCTTTGGCTTTTTTTTTTTTAATTCTTTATGTGAAAAGACGAGCATGATGTTTCACTGGGTAGACAGTCATGAATAATCTATTCAGGGTAGCTTAGTCCAACTTAATGAAGCCTATGTCCTTTGCGTACTGATGGAAGCACTGACGGCACATGTTCAGTCCGTATTTCCGGATCAGACCATGGCAGTTAGAGCAGACACAACAAGAGCGAGAGCCCTGGCCAAACTTTCGTGGATGACTCCAGTAGAGCTGCTGGTGACCCATCTTGTCTTCCGACAGCCAACGAGCAAAAAGGTGGTCATAATGATTGATTGAACACACACGCACACATTCCTTCTTGCACAGTGTGCTACATAACATAGAATTCACATTTCAGAGTATACTGTGTTTAGTGATCTTCCTGTTTTCCTACATGTAGTTAATTATGACAGTGGACAGATAATGACTAAGTAATGCCTGTTAATTAGTGATTGATGTTACAGGAATGCTACTGGTTGTGTACAGCAGGCAGTGGAGAGTGCCACTGTCCCCTGAAACTCAGCAGCTGCACAAAAGTGCTGATTGCCCCAGTGAATGGAATATTCAGACATATTTCCATGTTACAGGATGGCAGCAACTGATGTGTCCCATGGTAAGGTCTACTGATTCTGTTTCTCAGAATAATTCCTAAGCTTGCCAGCACTAGTCTAGGCCAGAATAGCTTATGTTGCTGATTCTTTATATACTCTAAAAAGGTTGTTTTCAGGAATACAGAGATGGGTCAACTGTTAAAACCACTTGTTGCTCTTGCAGAAGGCCTTGGTTCAGCTTCCAGCATCCAAATAGTGGCTCACCACTATCTGTAACTCCAGTTCTAGGAGACCAAATGCCTCCTTCTGATCTCTGAAGACACTAGGTACACATGTGGTGCATACACATATGTAAACAAAACACTAATAACACAAGAAATTTGAAAATAAAGAGTTCTTTGAGAAGATTCTCTGTCGGTAACAGTTGTGTAAATTCTGAGTTTGCCTTGGTCCCGTGCCAATGAAGAGGAGAAGGACTATGTGATTCAAGTGTTTCCAATCAACAATCTAGTACTTGAAATGTGCTCTAAGGATTTTGCTTGTATGTTTGTGTTTTTTCTTTGTGTGTGTATATGTGTATATATCTTTACATATATGTGCACATTGGTGTATTCATGTGGAGATCAGAGGTCCACATTGTGTGTTTTCCTCTATCATTTGCTACATTACTTCTTTTTAAAAAAGGAATTGTTTTTTGTTCATTTGTTTCTTTCTTTGTGTATGTGTGTGTTTGTGTGTGTGTATGTGTGTGCATGTGCGTTTTAGGAGTCAGTGCTCTCCTACTTTGTGGATCTTTGGAATTGAACTCAGGTTGACGGGCTCAGTAGCAAGTGTCTTTACTCACTTGCTGGCCCTGAGGGATATTTGTAATGTCTCTGGTGTGTTACAAGGGAAAAGGTGCAGTCTTCATTACAAGTTTTAAATTATGAAAAAATACCATTTTTTGTTTTATATTTTATTTATTTTTATATGTTACTAGTGTTTGTCTGTGCTTTGTGTGTATAGTGTCCATGGAGGCCAGAAGAGAGTGTCAGATGTCCTGGGACTGGTCACTTGTAATTAGCCATGTGGATGCTGGGAATTAAACCTGGGTCCTCTAGAAGAGAAGCAAGTGCTCTTAGCCACTGAACCATCTCTCCATCCCCCAGCACTTTTCTTATTTGAGATAGGACCTCATGTAGCCAATGGTAGCCTTGAATTGGCTAGGCAACTGATGATGGCCTTGAATTTCTGATCCTTTTGCTTCTACCTCTTGAGCTGGGATTATAGATATGCACCAACACACCCATTTTTATGCTCCAGTGGCACCTGGGACTTCATGAATGCTAGGCAGGTACAGCTCCAGTCCTGATAAAATAGCATTTTCAGGATATAAAGCTTCCTTACTTGTGAAATGAAGCTGTTATTAATAGTTATCCTCATAAGAAGCATTCCTTGCTGTTCTTCCTTTAGACTGTAGATGGGACAGGACTCTTAGCATTCTATGGCATATATGAGTAGGAAAGAACACTCACATGTGTGTGAGAGAGAAGCAGGAGAGATAGAGAGTGAGAGACACAGAACAAGCAAGATGGAGAATAGAAGGGAGAGAGATACAGTATGTAGCTGGAGTGATTACATAAGGTCTTTGTAGTAGGGTGAAATGACTTCTGTGCCTTTGAATGAAATTCTGGATAACTGAGTAAATTTATACCTGTTTCCTTTTCCATAAATTCTTTCAGGGGACTCAGTCTGCCTTCATGAAGAAAAGGTATCAGCAGAAAGGATGTTGACTGACTGCCTGACAAATTATCAGGTAAAAAACACACATTCAGAATGTTCGGCCTGTAGAAAGTTTGCTTTGGACAAACTTATCTCTAGAGCTGTGTAAGATAGAGCCTCACCTAGGACCTAGTTCCCTGTTCTAGTTTCCTGGGAGATAGATCCTGTCATAGTTTGCCTTCTGTTGCCATGATAACACCAGGACCAAAAGCAACTTGGAAGGAAGAAAGGGTTCATTTCCCTTTACAATTTTCAGATCATTTCAGCACTGAGGGAAGTCACAATCAGAACTTGAGGCAAGAACTGAAGCAGAGAGCAGTGGTGGAATCTATTTACTAGCTCATGCCCCTGGCTGGCTCAGCTACCTTTATTATACATTCCAGGTCCACCTGCCCAGGAATGGTACCACCCACAGTGGGTTGGGCCTTCCTTTATCAATCAGAAATCAAGGAAATGTCCCACAGGCCACTCTGGTAAAGACTGTTTTTAGTTGAGACTCCCTGTTCCCAGATAAGTCTAGATTTGTGTCATGTTGACAGTGATTATGACAAAACCTTTCCTATTGAGTAAGTTGGAAGCTTAGAGTTAATCTTGATTTTTCCGTGATAACCTGGCTTTACAATTTCATGCTGTCAATTCATGTTTCTTTTATTATTACATATTACATTCGTGCATCGAGTTCCCATGTGTAGATGCAAATGTGTATATGAGCACATGCTACAGTGTGAGGGCATTTAGAGGACAGCCTGCAAAAGTCCTTGCATCATGTGTGTCTGAGGATCACAGTCAGGTCATCAGGCTTGGTGGCAAGTACCTTTACCTACTGAGCCATCTTGCTGGCCCCTGGCCAACTGGATGTTTCTTCCTTTGTTGAGTTCTCTTGCAGGTAATAAGGCAGATGACAGTCTCCTTGTCTACAGACATTTATTCATGTATGCATATTTATCACTTCTTTAGAAATTGCTGGCTACTGTGCTTAACTCTGAGAAATACCATGATATTTTCTTGTCTACTACTGGTACCAGTTCCTATTTAGCAGTGGCATGTAACTTGAGAAAATTAAGAGAGTGAGAATAGGGCTGAAGATGGAGCTCAGTGGTGGAGCTCTGGCTTGCATGCTCAGTCAGGGTTCCGGGTTCCATCTTAGCAAGGCAAAAAGATGATGGAGTCCTGTGGACATGGCTCATGGGTAAAATGCTTGTGCAAATTCAGATACCTGAGTTTGATCCTCAGCACCCATGTAAAATTTGACATGGCTGCATGTGTCTGTAATCTCATGGTTGGGATGGAGACAGGTAGATTCCAGGACTTGCTGGTTAGCCAGTATAGCTGAAACAGCAATTTCCAGGTTCAGTGAAAAATCCTGTCTCAGAAAATAAAGTGAAGTTATCCCAACATCATCCTTTGGCCTCCACATGAACTTGCACAGGCAAGTATACCTATCAGTATACATGTACACACACACACACACACACACACACACACACACACACAGAGTTTAAAGAGGTTTATAAAACCACTGAACCTTGATGTTGGGTTTCTCTTCCTCTTCCACCCATGTTCACTAACAAAGATCTTATTTGATTCAACCCAGCATGTCTTCACTATTTTAGGAGTTAGTGAGCTTTGAGGATGTGACTGTGGACTTCACCCAAGAGGAGTGGACCTCACTGGACCTAGCCCAGAAAAGACTCTACAGAGACGTGATGCTGGAGAACTACCAGAACCTGGCCTTAGTGGGTAGGACTGCTGTTGCTCCCTGTAGCCTTTCATGGTTGATTGTGTTTCAGGAATGGTGATGGTAGTTCTGAGTAAGACACAACTCCATCCCTAAATACATGTATTTTTGCTTTTGTTTTGAGACAGGGGGTCTCAATTGTTGCCCTTGATGACCTGGAACTTGAGATGTAAAACAAGCTGACCTCAAACTCACAGATATTACCCTTGCCTCTGCCTTCTGAATGCTGGGATTAAAGTACATACCACCTTTCAATGTTTTAATGTACTGGGGTGGTTCTCAAGAAGTCTAAGGCCTCTCTATATTTTTTCTGGGTGATGGTAGCTCACTCCTTTAATCCCAGCACTCAGGAAACAGAGGCTGGCAGATCTTTGAGTTTGAGGTCATCCTGGTCTACAGAGTGAATTCTAGGACATTCATGGCACACAGAGAAACCCTACTCCCAAAAGAAAGTTTGTATTTTCTGACTCCATGTTGATAGGCTAAATTAGAAAACTCAGTGTAAAATCTTATATCACCTGTGTGTCAGTAATTTCTCTTGGAATTCGAGATGACTCAGTGCTTAACAGACCTTGCTGAGAAGTTGGAGTGGGAATCCCAGTACTTATACAACAAGATGGTTATGGACTTGCATGCACCTGTAACCCTAGTGTGAAATTGAGGGGAGGTTGGAAATGAGGATTATTGAGGCTTACTGGCTGCCAGGCTAGCTGAAAAAGCACAAGCCAATGTTTCAGGAGAGACTGCCTTAAAAATGAGAGTGATAGAGAATGGCACCCTCCTTTGTCCTTCACATGTGGGACACAGGCACACACACCTGCACACACATGTGCATATATCACATACATATATACCACATACATACATACCCACAAATATATATATTTAATTAAAGAAGGGGTTGGAGAGACGACTCATTAAGTTAGATGGTTACTGCTCAATCAAGAGGACTTGAGTTAGACCCCCAGTTCTCATGTAAAGTTTAATTATCTCCATGACTGTGATGAATACCACATATGAAACACTTGTAGTTAATTTTCCTAGAGGAACAAAGATCTCTTTGTTGCAGGTGTTCCCCTCCCCCCAGTTTTTGGTTTTCTAGACAGGGTTTCTCTGTGTAGTCCTGTCTGTCCTAGAACTCACTCTGTAGACCAGGCTGGGCTTGAACTCAAGCTCCACCTTCCTCTGCCTCCCGCTGAGTGCTGTGATTAAAGGCATGTGCCACCACTGCCAGGCTGTTGTAGTTATTACTTCCGTGTTTGAATAAAAGTAAAGTCCTGGGTTAAGATATGACTCAGTAGTCGAGCACCTACCTATTACTTGCAGGGCCCTGGGTGCAATTCCCAGTACTATAAAAAGAAACTCCAGTGCTTTGTAAATGTATACATGAGGTCTTAAGTTCCAAAGCAAACTAAACTTTTGAGGAATAGACAGGTGGTACTTGTATTATTAGCATCTTAAGAATAATTTATGTGTTATTATTACAACTCTAGTTCCTGGCCAGGTTTGGTGGTACACTTCTGGAATTCAAGCATATGGGAGGCTAAAAAAGGAGTATTTCTTTATTTTTATTTTTTTACTTATAAGCTTCCTTTTAAACATACCCACCACTGTTCCTCCTCCCTCCCCTCTTCTCAGTCCTCCCTCAGCTTTTCTCCACCTTGTCCCCCATCCATTCTTCAGAGAGGGTAAGGACTCCCAGGGCGAGTCAGTGCAGGCTGGCATATCTAGTTGAGGTAGGACCAAGTCCCTCCCCCCAATATCAAGGCTGAGCAAGGTGTTCTCTATAGGGAATGGGCTCCAAAAAGCCAGTTCATACACTAGGAATAAATTCTGGTCCCACTGCTAGAGGTCCCATAAACTGCCCATGCCATTAGAGTGTCATCCACATCCAGAGGACTTAGTTCAGTCCCATAAAGGTCATTTCAGAGCCAGTGAACTCCCAATAGCTCAGGTCAACTGTCTCTGTGGGTTTCCTCATTATGCTCTTAACTCCTTTGCTCACATAATCTCTTCTCTCATTCTTCAGCTGGACTGGGAGCTCATCCCAGTGCTTAGCTGTAGATCTCTGTATCTGCTTCCAACAGTTGCTGGATGAAGGTTCTATGATGACAATTTAGGTGGTCTTCAGTTTGATTACAGGGAAAGGCCAGTTTAGGCACTCTTTACTCTATTGCTTGGAGTCTTAGCTGGGGTCATCTTTGTGGGTGTTGGGGTATTTTCCTAGCACCATGTTTCTCAAAAGAGGACTATTTCTGTGAACTTAAAGCCAGCACTTATCTCCAAACACTGGATTAAAAAAAAGCAAAAATTTTAATTTTTGATCTCTGGGAAGTTCTGTCATTATTCTGTCTGTGCCTTCTTATCAGTGTGTCTAACCTTGTGCACAGGATGTCAGCTCATCAAACCCAGGCTGGTCTCTTGGTTGGAACAAGAAGAGTTTGGTACAGGTCAGAAGATAGTTTTCCCAGGTTAGTATTCATGATGTTTTTTTTTTCTGAGACAGGGTTTCTTTGTGTAGTCCTGAATATCCTGAAACTTACTCTATAGATCAGGCTGTCCTCAAAATCACAGAGATCCACTTGCCTCTGCTTCACGTGCTGGGGTTAAAGTTGTGCACCACCATTGCTGGGCTTAGAAATGCTATTTGGTGAAAGTTTAGTGTGTTTGCAAATGAAATAAACTGAAAATAAAACCAAAGCCTTGTGTTGGACTGGAGAGTTGGCTTAGTAGGGAAGTCACATGCAGCCAAGATTGAGAACCCGAGTTCAATCCCTGGGATCCACGTGGTGGAGAGAGAGAACCGACCCCAAAGTCCCCTGACTCTACATGCACACTGTGACACATGTGTATCCATGCACACAGATACTCAGAAAGTAAATGAATGAATGAGTAAAAATTAAAAAATAAACTTTAAAGTTCTTGTATATTTGCGTATGATGTGTGTATGGAGGGAGCATGTATGTGTTGCTAGAGAATGTATTCTGGAGTCAGAAGGCAACCTTTGGTGTCTGTCTTCACCTTCTACTTCATTTGACAATGTCTTTGTTTGCTTTGCATGTGCCAGGCCCGCAAGCTTCAGGGGATATTCCTGTCTCCATCTTTCATCTTATCATATATTTACTGGAATTACAGACACATGCTACCATGCTTAGCCTTATGTGAGTTCTTGGAATGTGAGCTTGGGTCCTCACAGTTATACAATAAGCACTTTACCCACTGAACTAGCCTAGCTCCTGTAAGAAAGTTCTTCAAAAAAAATTTGTCTCAGAACTATGAGGCAAGAAAGAAAATCTTCAGCTTCCAATATTCTTTTAGTTTACTTAAACTTACTGCTTTGAGAGATTGTCTTTTCCTAGAAAATTTCTATTCTTTTTTTTTCTAGATAATTTCTTTCTGTTTGCCATCAGTTTTAATTTTTATAGAATCAACTTTTAGTACCATCTAAAAGTTTGATTCAGTATCCTTATCTTTGCCTAGTATAATAGCACATTCTTGTAATCCTTCTACTCAAGAATCTGAAGCAGAATGGTTATGAACTCAGCATAGTGTAGACTGATTATTGAGTTCAAGACTAGAAAAAAAAAAATCCTTATCTGATTTTACTTTCTTCTATCTTTTAAATTTCAAAATAAAAATAAATGAACATCATTTTAAAAAAATAATTTATTTTTATTTTATTTGCATTGGTATTTTGTTTACATGAATGTCTGTGTGAGGGTTTTCGATATTGGAGTTAGAGACAGTTGTTGGCTGCCATGTGGGTGCTGGGAATTGAACCTGGGTCTTCTGGATGAGCAATTATCTTAATTGATCTTAATTGCTGAGCCATCTCTCTAGCCTGAGACTTATTTTTTTAACTCCTATTTTTTCACTTCTTTCTTCAAACTCTTACATTTATTTTTTTGTTTTATTTAAGAGTGGAAAATGCAGGTTGAAACCAAATGTCCAGCATTCCAACAGGAATTTTTGAGGGGTAACACATCCAATGGGATGCAAATGGTAAGAATAAAAAAAATTATCTTATTTTTATTCTGAAAGAAAATTAGATGCTAGAGATGTGTCTTTTGTACAGTACCTACTTGGCATGCTTAAAGCCCTTTGATGGGGAAAATTAGGAATTTCATTAAAGAAGGTTTGAGAGAAGCAGATAATACATAAGAGCAAAGGTTTGAAGAAATAATATGAAATTGTGCCCCCAATGTGTAATGAAACTCACTGCTTCAGAATTTATACACATGACATCTTTTTCCTGAAATGGTACAGAAATCTTTTAAAAGTTAGACCAGATAACACAGCATTCTGGAGTAAGAGTTTAACCACATCACTTGAGAGTAATTAACTGTCAAACTGTATGCATGTAGCAAAAATAACAGTAGTTACAATGTTTTGTTATCAAATGGTTATAATCTTACCAATTAGCTGCAAAAAAAATTATTTTTCTTCTCTCTTATCAGCAGACAGAAAGCCAGAGTGGAAGGGAGCTCCATAACTGGACAAGATATAGAGACTTCTTCAGTGAACTCTCGTCCCTTAAGACACATCTGAAAACACAAACTACACAGAATAATTATGATTGTAGGCAGTATGAAAAAGACTTTCTAATTCTTCAGAAGAAAAACTGTGCTGATGAGAAACTTTCTGAGTTCAACCAGGGTGAAGAAACTTATACGACCCCAGTTAAGGTTAATCAGAAAATAGCCACACAAGAGAAATATTTTGAATGTAGTGACTGTGGGAAGTCTTTTATTAATCAGTCACAGCTTCAGACACATAGAAGAACTCATAACGGGGACAAACTTTATGATTGGAATGAGTATGGGAGAAGTTTTATAAACTCAAGACTTGCTGTGATTATAGAAACTCTCAATGCAAAGAAACCTTACAGATGTAAGGAATGTGGGAAAGGCTATAGGTACCCTGCATATTTAAATATTCACATGCGAACTCACACTGGTGAGAAGCCCTATGAATGTAAGGAATGTGGGAAAGCCTTCAATTATTCAAATTCATTTCAGATCCATGGAAGAACTCACACTGGAGAGAAACCCTATGTATGTAATCAGTGTGGGAAGGCATTCACTCAGTACTCAGGCCTTAGTATACATGTAAGGTCTCACAATGGTGATAAGCCATATGAATGTAAAGAATGTGGGAAAGCCTTCCTCACATCCTCACGACTTATTCAACATATAAGAACTCACACAGGAGAAAAGCCTTTTGTGTGTGTCAAATGTGGGAAAGCCTTTGCTATCTCTTCAAATCTTAATGGACATTTGAAAATGCATGCTGAAGAAAAGACATGTGAATGCAAGATTTGTGGGAAAGCATTTGGATATCTTTCATGTCTTAATAATCACATGAGAACTCACAGTGCTAAAAAATCATATATATGTAAGGAATGTGGGAAGGCCTTTAATTATTCCACCCACCTTAAAATTCACATGCGAATCCACACTGGAGAAAAACCTTATGAGTGTAAACAGTGTGGGAAAGCTTTCAGTCATTCCACTTCATTTCAGATACATGAAAGAACCCACACTGGAGAGAAGCCCTATGAATGTAAGGAGTGTGGGAAAGCTTTCATCTGTCCCAGTTCCTTCAGAATTCATGAAATAAGTCACACTTACACAGAAAAAAAACCATATAAGTGTCAGCAGTGTGGAAAAGCCTACAGCCATCCTCGTTCACTTCAAAGACATGAAAGAACTCACTAGCAAGAAGCTCAATTGATGTAGGCTATGTGAGAAAGCCATTATTTGCTCTAGTTTACTTTGAAGACATGATGATACTCACACTGGAGAGAAAATATTAAAATTATGTATATAGCTTGAAGCAGTGCTTTGTGGTAACTGCTCAGGAGGCTGAAGATGGGGAATAAATTTAAAACCATACCAGGAAACACAAATACTCCATGTCAAAAAAATTAAAATGAATGCTGGCATGATGGCTCAGTCGATAAAAGCATTTGCTGTGAATGTCTGACAACTTGAATTTGATCCATATTCTTGTAAAATTAGATAAAGTGGTATGTATCTGTATTCCCAGCAAGATAGGAGGCAGAGGCAGGAGAATCAGCTGGAAACTTGCAGGCCAGCTATCTTGGAGTATGAATCATGGCAGAAAGAACAGGGACCCTGCTTTCCCCCCAAAAGGTAGAAAAACCAATGCCTTACATTGTCCTCTGACCTCCACTTTCCCACATACGCCACAGCAATACATAAAAGTTCAAAGAATTGAAATGAGGGCTGTTGAGATAGCTCAGCAGATAAAAGCATTCTTCATACAACACTGGTAATTTGCTTTCTAATCCTGGTTCCTGGGCTGGAGAGATGGCTCAGAGGTTAAGAGCACTGGCTGTACTTCCTGAGATCCTGAGATCAATTCCCAGCAACCACGTGGTGGCTCACAAGTATCTAGAATGAGATCTGGTGCCCTCTTATGGTGTACAGCTAGAACACTGTATACATAATAAACAAATACATCTAAAAAAAAAAAAATCCTGGTTCCCCACAGTGTAAGGAGAGAATTGGCATTTAATAGGTGTACTATGACTGCCACATGAGTGCTGTGGCACACGTACCCTCTTGCTAGGCCCTGATAACACATTCTCAAAATTAAAAT
Organism: Sigmodon hispidus; assembly: GCA_004025045.1. NCBI lineage: Eukaryota > Metazoa > Chordata > Mammalia > Rodentia > Cricetidae > Sigmodon > Sigmodon hispidus. Next base: position 230,361 of record PVIH01000776.1, read on the forward strand.
TAGGAACTGTAGAGATGGCACAATCAGTTATAAGCACCTGCTGCTCTTACAGAGGACATGGTTCACTTCCCAGCAGGGTGAGTGCAAATATAATGGAAGACAGGTGAGCCACGTGGAAAAAGAGTAATAGAGATGGATTGAGATAAGGTTTCTAGCTAGCAAGAAACCTGAGCTATAGATCAAATAGTTTGTGATTAATACAAGAAGCCCCTGTGGATTTATTTGGAGCCAAGAGGCTTTGGGATACAGGAAAACTGGCTACCTTGGCTTGTTCAGCTTGCTACCTAGAGGTGGCTCTACCTACAGTGACCTGGGCTCTCCCACATCAGTCATTAATCAAGAAAATGCTCCTCCACTAGCCTTCAGGCCAATCTGATGGAGAGAGTCCCTCAATTAATACTTCCTTTAATTTTAAAAAGTCAAGTACAAAGCTTCAGGCCAGCCTGAGACACACACATACCCTCATTCAGAACCTCTTAATTCAATAAAGTAACAACAAAACTCAAATATATTAAAGGACTTGAATATTTCACCAGGCATACAAATGACTAGCAAATCCCACCAAAGATGATCACTAAACAGGGAGAATAAATCCTAATCACAATGGGAGGGCTGTACTGTACTTTGTGTATTTAGGACGTGCAAAGGTATAGATTCCCTACAAAGTAAAAATGAGGTATCATTTTACCATACTGATGATGGCTATTATGAATAGCAGGGGATTTTAAAAAGAAAAGAGGGGTTGACAAGATGGGTCTCAGTGGGTAAAGGCAGTTGCTGCCAAGGATGATGACCCACGTTTGATTCCAGGAATTCACCTGGCAGGAAAGAACTGACCTTAGCAGTTGTCCTCTGACCTTCATGTGTGCCCACCCCCATACAATACAAAATGAGAACCAAGAGATAGAAAAAGTAAAAAGGTAAAAATGTGTGTGACTGGCAATAAAATGGCATATCTGGTCTGGAGAGCTGCATGGTGATTCCCCTCCCCCCCTTATTAAACCTCATTATTATATGATTCAGTGTTACCTTTTTCTCTCTATAAATCCAAAATACTGAGAGCTGGAATCTAAAGACTTCAACTGATAGGGCAATTACTGACAATAGTGTCTCAAACTACAAGCAAGCATCTTTTTCATCATACTTTTTATAGTCCTTTAAATTGTGCCCCAGACCTGCTAGACATAGAGCCTAATTACTTAATTCTTTCAGATCTGACCCAGAAACTTCTGGATAAATTGCAAAGGAGCCTCATCTAGATAGTCATGCAAGCCACCTCCCTGACTGCGTTTGCTGGGAGTTCTGTTTGACCCACATACGCACAATGATTACTAAATTGGAGGCCGGCTGCTTAGTCTAAGGTTGCAAAGGACGTGCACCATCTGCTCCAGCTGTTTATTGCCCTAATATGCTTGTGTGCTACTGCCACCTTGTGGTCACATTCTTTCCTTACTCTGACAAGGAATCATTTGAACACTGCACAGTGGTTTTATTTATTTATCATTTTACTATTTATCATCATTTATTTATGTGTTTGTTTGGTTGGTTTTTTGAGACAGGTCTCTCTATGTAGCTTTGGAGCCTGTCCTGAAACTCACTCTGTATACCAGGCTGACTTCACAGAGGCCAGATCTGACTGCTTCTGCCTCCCAAGTGCTGGGATTAAAGGTGTGAGCTACTGCCACCTGGCTGTAATTTTATTTTTGACATTTATATTTCTGACCATTTGTAGCTTACTGTTGTATATGATAATGAGGTATAGATTTTTACATCTTACATGTTTGTATTTGTTGGGTACATGATATAGCACTTGTATGGAGGTCAGAGGACAACTTGGGGGTGGGTAGGGTTGGCCCTGTCCTTATGACATGTAGGCTTTAGGGATCAAACTCAGGTCCTTGGGTTTGGCAGACAGCCCTGATGTATAGATTTTATTTAATTTCAATTTCTTCTAGATATCTTACCATTTTTTCCTTTTAATGTATGTTTGTGTTTGTCATTGATACAAAATACTAAATATTTATTTAGAGTGTGTGTGTGTGTGTGTGTGTGTAGCTACACATGCCCATGATCACATTCAGAGGCCAGAGGAGGACATCAGCTAGCTGTCCTGCTCTATCAAATTCTTTCTTTCCCCCGGAAGAAAGGGCCTCTTACTGAACCTGGAGCTTGCTGATTTTAGGGCTCAGCCAGCAAACCCCAACAATCCTCCTGATTTCCTTATCCTATCATTTCCAGGGCTACAGATGCACATAACCATTCCCAGCTTTTATATGGATGATAGGGATCCAAGCTCAGGTCTCATGCTTATGTGATAATAGCTCCTATTCACCCAATTGTCCCTCTGGTGTTCTTAGTGGTAGTACTATATTTTTTTCTGCAGGGGGATACCTGGTCCTATCAATACTTTTGCAATGTACAGATGATCTCAGGCCACAAGTGAGACTATACCATAACATAAAAATATGCAGAAGAAAAGTCAAGTTGCTCAGTGTGTTGGCCAACTTTGATCAATGTGATAAAATCTGAAGCCATCTGGGAAGAGGAAGTGTTAATTGAGGGACTGCCCATCAGATTGGCCTGGAGGCCAGTTGGGGAGCCCAGGTCACTGTAGGCAGAGCCACCTTTGGGTAGCTGATCCTGGATGGTTTAAAGCAAGCTGAACAAGCCAGTGTAGCCAGTTTTCCTGTATCCCTCTGGGCTCCAAATAAATCCACAGAGGCTTCTTGTATTAATTACAAACTGTTTGGTCTATGGCTCAGGTTTCTTACTAGCTGGAAATCTTATCTCAATCCATCTCTAGTACTTGTTTTTTTATGTGGCTCACCTGTCCTCCATTACACCTGCACTCACCCTGCCTTGCTCCTTCCTCTATCTCTCTTGGATTTCCTGCCTGCCTGTATCCTGTCTTACCATAGGCCAAACAGCTTCTTCATTAACCAGTGGTAGGATCACATATTCACAGCATACAGAAAGACATCTCACATCAAGCCAGTATAAGCATTTGTCCAAGGTCTCTTGCTTCCCTTCCTCACTCTGGAGTTTCTGGTTTCTGCTTCTGCATTCCTGCCCTGACTTTCCTCAATGATGTGCTGTGACTAAGATATAAAACAAGCCCTTTCCACCCCAAGTTGGTTTTGGGTTATTATGTTTGTCACTGCTACAGTAAACTAAACTAAAACAGAAATTGGTAGTAGGATTGTGAGGGTGTTGCTCTGATGACATAATCATGTTGTTCTTTTTAGGGAGGATAGTGGAAGGATTTTGGAGCTTTGGGCTAGAAAAATCTACTGAACTCTCTGAGCTTTCTGAGATGTTATAGGGGCTTGGGAGATGGGAACGTTGACAGAGGTGCTGATGGAAGAGACCTGGCTCGTGAAGTTTCAGAGGAAAGCAAAGGATTTTAATTGTTCATGTAATAGTTTGAATTGAGAATCTGTGATTTCTGGTCAGCTGGGGATAAAGAGTATCTGTCTGATTAACAAGAGACTAGCACCACTGAAGCAAAACTTTTACTGAGACAATTGATGCTGATAAGTTGGAACTCAAATATCAGCTGCAATTAAGGACACCGGCATCACTGAGTGAAATTTGGGAGTAATTTCTCAGGGTCAGCACACAGAAGCTGTGGTCCAGAGGGAGCCAAGACTACATCGCAAGCTGGCAGCTGAACTTGGTAATGTGTAAGACTTTCCCATGTTGTAATGGTTTTAGTGGCAGAAAAGCTGCACGTGACAGAGTCACAGTCCCTGAAAAAAAGGTCATTGGTGAAGGTACAGTCTCAGTTACAGTAGGGACCTCAGTCCAACACTGTGGCAGGTTGGTAGGTTCAGGTAGATTCAGTCCACAGAATGGGATGACAGACCTGAAAATGTGGAGATTCCCAGGCTCTTTGGAGCCCAGAAGATCAAGACTTGTTCCACGGCCTAGGCCTTGGTTAGAAGGGCAAGAACCTACAAATTCTTGCTTTGCTTCCTGCTTAGTTTCTGTGATTTGAGGGGTCTTGAGGAGTGCTGATGGTCATTTTAATTTATTGCTTTGAATACAACTGTAAGAGGGTACAGTGAGGCCTGTACCCCACAAGCGGTGGTAACCCTGGCGGTTGCTGTTTCCCTCCTCTCTGCTACTGCTTTGTGGTCCAGGAGCTGCTACAGCCTGGGATGGGGCAATGCCTTCCTCTTCTCTTCCAGCAGAAGGTTTAAGCAGGGATAGATGCTCTGGAGGTGCTGGAGCCAATCTGGAGAGGTCAAGCCCTATTGACACAGGTCTTTCTTTAGGCCACAAGGTTTGGGCTGGTGGCCCATTTCTATCATGCTGCCTTAATAAAGATTTCGGAATAAAACAAAAACTTGTTCCAAATATTGGACACTAAGTTATTACACTGTTGGACTCTGGTTTTGTTTGGCTTCACTCAGTCATGGACTATGACTGGTATGTCTAAGCCAAATAAACTTTCCCCACGCCAAATTAGCTTTTATCACCGTCTATTGTTAGTATTTTTCCCATCAAGAAGTGGACTAGGATACTCCACAAACATATCTATAATAATTCATTACAATGTCCACACAGATAAAACAAAGTAAATGATCATAAAGGTCTGTGGAACAGAGACCATTCTATGCATGGACAGGCTTAGAAGTGTGAAAGAATCAAGGCAGAGGCTCTGAGAATACTGATGAGAGTCAAAAAAATTTTCCTGAAGCTGAGGGTGTAGCTCACTTGGCGTAGTACTTTCTTAACTGGGTTCCATTCCCAGAACTGCATAAAATGGGGTGTGGTGGCTCATGCTTGTAATCCCAGATCTCAGGAGATGGAGGCAGGAGGAACATATTTAAGGCCATCCTTGGTTATGCAGAGTTCCAGGCCTGAGTATTTTTCTGAGTATCTTTTGTGATGAGTTCTTACTCCTAGCCTTGACCTTCAGTCTTATCTGTCTATCTATCTATCTATCTATCTATCTATCTATCTATCTATCTATCTACCTATCTATCTAATGTGTAGAGATGGTGCCTGGTCCTGCTTTCTGCCCCAGCCTGAGGCATGGGTACTGTCCAAAGGCCTGTCTCTAACCTCAATCTTGGGAGTTACTTCTTCTACATGATTAACAGATTGCCACCCAGTCCTCAGAATAGAAAACTATAATTTTTGTATCTGACCCAGTTCAACATTACTGATTCCTTAGGTACATTCATGATAGCTTCTCTGCAGTCATGTGAAGCCTGGCTTTAAAAATGGATTCTTTTATAAATCAGCACAGTTTTTGCATATTTTTAGGGGTTTATATATGAGTTTTTTGCAGCTCAATAATTTTTGTAGACTAGTAACTAGAGATAAACATAGTATGCTGGGACTTAGGTCCTACAGAAGTATAAATCAAACCTGAGCTCTGACACCCTTCCTCTATGTGGGTGGCATCATGTGGAAACCATGATTGGCCCTACCACTGGCAAGTCCATACTTTAGTTCCAGCACTAGAGAAATGAAGGCAGGCAGATGTCTGTGTGTTCTAATGCTTCAAGGGCAGCCTGTTCTACATAGAGAGATCTTATCTCAAAAACAACAAACAACCAACTAACCAAGCAAACAAACTAGGGAGGCAGAGGAAGGTTTATTTCTGAGTTTGAGGTTAGCCTGGTCTACAGTGAGTTCCAGGACAGCCAGAGCTATATAATAGACAGACCTTCTCTCAACACCTCCCCTGAAGAGTAGAAGACTTTTAAGTATGTGTAGTAAGGGGGCCAGTGAGATAGATCAATAGGCTAGGGCACTTGCTGCCATGGTTAATGATTTGATTTGGATTCCTGAGGCTTACCCAGTGAAAGGAGAGAAGAGATGCCTATAAGTTGTCCTCTACCCCTATAGCACACTAAGGCACATGAGTGTGTACACACACAAACAGAAATGCAATAACAGTAAAAAGGTGTTTAGCAAGTTTTCCAATAAAATTCATTAAACAAAGATCGACTACATTTGCATATTCACTACCTGAAATCAGCTTCTGGAGTGGACAACCTCTGTGAGTGTTGGGGTGTTACTTGTGAATGACATATCGATTCCAACCATGACTCACAAATATTCCAACCTTGGCATCTGTGAGAGAATCCTGCAAGGACTCACAGGTCTTATTTCAGATCATCAACACAGCATCCAAGGCTAGCTCATAATCACAGCTCACACAAGACATTCAAAACTAATCTTATAATATCTGGTTGCCAACAACTAAAGGTGGCAACAGACAGGCTAAGTCACAGCACACACACAGGAAGGAAAACTGCCTGACCACTTTCATTCCAGGAGCAAACATAATATGAAGGTGTAAATGCACACACCACACACACACACACACACACACACACACACACATACACACACACACACACACACATCACTCTTTTTTTGTTTAAATAAAATTAAAAATGTTTCAAGTGGATGCTTGGATTGCCATTGTTACACTGCTTCAATTTGAGCTTTTTATCTTTGGTTATTTTCAGAAATTGACATATATGGGTATTTTGCCTGAATGTAGGTCTCTGCGCCACTTGTATGCATGCATGATGCCTTCAGAGGGCAGAAGACAGTGTTGGGAGCTGGAGTCAGATAGTTGGGAGTCATATGTAGGTGTTAAGAATTGAACTCAGGTCCTCTGGAAGAGCAGCCAGTGCTCTTAACTGCCAAGCCATCTCCCCAGTGTTACTTCTTTTTTAATTAAAATTTCTTATTACATTTATTAATTTATGGGATGGAGGGTGGCTTGAGTGCCGCATCACATGCATGGAGGTCGGAGAACAATTTTTGGGAGTTGGCTCTCCTTCCATGATATGAATCTTAGGGACTGAACTCAGGTCATTGGGGCGATGACAAGAACCCTACCTAAGACTGCCTGAGCTTCCTTTTCTTACAATTATATGGAGGTCACTTGTGAAAAAGTGAAAAGGATTCACTGTTCCTTTCATCCAAAGCCTTCACAACCATCATACAGATCAAAAGACTTAAATAAATTTAAGGCTAGAGAGTTGACTCAGCAGCTAAGAGCACTGGCTACCCTTGTAAAAGATCTAGGTTGTTTCCAGCTCAAAAACCTCTGTAACTTCAGTTCCATGGGATCTGATACCCTTTTCTGGCCTCTATGTATGCGAGGCATGCATGTGGTGCACATATGTACATACAAACAAGGCATTTATACACATAAAAATAAGAGTAAATAGTGAATAAAAGTGATTGCTTTTATTTTTATATTATTTGTGTATGTGTGTCACATGGGTGCAATTGCCTGCAGCAGCCAGAAGAGGGCATTGGATTCCCTTGATCTACAGTTACAGGCAGTTGTGAGCTGCATATATATTCCTAAGTATAACCTGTTCAGTCCATATACTTTATGGTATGTATGTTTTCAGAGCTCACCATCTGGCACAGGACAACCAATGGGTGTGCTCTTCCCTGGGGAGGACCACCTCTCCCACTCCCAGCTTTCCTCAGTCGCCTGTTAGTCCTTTTTTTCTTTTTTTGTACAGGGTTGAGGCCTTTTGGGTTCTTCCCTGTCCAACTTGGCATGTCTATTGGTGTCATCATTGTTCAGCTCACATTAGGTCAGTCATGTTGGTGAGACTTTATGAGTGTAGCTTTTAACATTACCAGGAGGCACAGTCTCAAAGCAAACTCCCCGGCGCTCTAGCTCTTACAGTCTTTCTGTTCCTTCTTCCACTATGTTCCCTGAGAAGGCGGCTCATTATTTAAGAGCACTTACTGCTCTTACAGAGGGCCTGAGTTTGGTTCCCAGCACCCATGTTTGATGACTCACGGTTGCCTGTAACTGGTTCTAGGGGAATCTAATGCCTCTTCTGGCTTCCCCATGTGTGTCCATGCATGTTTGAATGTGTAATGCAGTCTCATATACATAATAACAAATAAAAAAGTAAATTTTCTTTAAGAAAGAAGATGATAATGATGATGAAGAGGAAGAAAAGGACACAAGATGGCTACGTGGGTAAAACACAGGGTAGGAGAGAACTGACTCCCCAGAGTTGTCTTATGGCCTGCACAAGCATGCAGACATGTTGTGGCATGCACACTCTAATACATAAATATAAAACTGAAGAATAAAAGAGGGAAGAAAAAGGGCAAGTTAGAGCAATGGCACCATTTATAAATACAGCGTGAGTGGTCTGAACTTATGGTAACATCCTAATGTTGAGAAAAGAATAATACATAAAGAAAGTGAAAGTAATTTAACAAGATAGGTTCTTTTTACAAAATGGTGGGCTAGAAACCAAACTAGGCTACTGTGCACACTTGGCCAGATTGGCCTTTTTTATCTCTGACATGGATGACTGCATCTTACCCTATTCTGGGAACTAGACTTCACAACATGATAAAATTGGCATGATAAAGTTGCAAAGAGGAAGGAGGAGGTTGAGGAAATATTTGCTTTTGTACTACCATTTATAGAAGAAAAATGTTTCTTACAATTCCCACCTTTTTGTCATACAAAGGTTAAAAAATTAGCTCCCATTGCCTATGAAGAGGTATCCCTAACTGCTGTTATGGAGTAGAGGCAAAGACTTATCTGTTTTTTTTTTTCCATCTGGATGGGGTCGCCAGGTCTGGTAGGCCTACCTAAAAGTCTGCAGAAGTGCATCTGTAGTTTCATTTGTGTGACAGGCAGGTGTATGAAGATAAGGTGGTTCTTCAGTGATCCGTGGGAAAAGCTGTGGAGGAGTGAAGGCAAGAGGGATTGTTATTTTTGCTTTTTTTTGGGGGGGGGGCATTGCCATCCAGCTCCTAAATAAATCCACAGCGTCTTATTAATAATAATAATTTAAATATTATTTAAAGCTTTTATTTGTTTATTTAATTATTTGCCTTAGTGTTTGCCCGGAACTGGAACTACAGACAGTTGTGAGCTGCCACGTGGGTGCTGGGAATCGAACCCGGGTCCTCTGGAAGAGCAGACGGTGCTCTTAACCACTGAGCCATCTCTCCAGCCCCGCATCATATTATTTTTAAATGCTTGGCCTTAGCTTTGTTTGTTTCTTGCCAGTTTTCCTTAACTTAAATTATCTCATCTACTTTTTGCCTCTGAGCTTGTCCCATTCTCTTCGTTCTGTAAATCTTAACTCTTACTCTGTGGCTGGCTGTAAAGCTGGATTGCTGGCCCATGTAGTCCTCCTTCTTCTCTGGATACTTCCTCTTCTCTCCCAGATTTCTCCGTCTATTCTCTCTGCCTGCCAGCCCTGTCATCCTTTCTCCTGCCTCACTATTAGCCATCCAGTGTTAAACAAACACAACATAAACAAAGGTAACACACCTTAAAATAATATTCCACAACAAGGTATAGTTTACAAGTTCTAGGCAGGGAACCTAGAGAAGGCACAGACGATATTTTTAAAAAGCCCAAATCAAAGCCTGTAGTTGCAAGTTTCTGTCCCACCCGGCCAGTCCTGAAACTGCTTCCCAGCAAATAATTGACTAGGAGGCTTAATATTTTATAGTAACTGCTGGGCCAGTAGTGCAGACATATTATTGACTAGCTCTTATGCTTAAATTAACCCATGATTATATTTATGTTTAGATATAGCTTGGCTTGGTAGCTTTTCTCAATGCAGCATTCTCATCTTGCTTCCTCTACGTCTGGCTGGAGTTGTTGCTCTACCTTTCTTCTTCCCAGACATCTACTAGTCTGCTGGTCCTGCCACAATTTCCTGCCTCTACTGGCCAATCAGCATTTTATTAAACCAATATGAGTAACAAATCTTTACAGTATACAAAAACATTATTCCACAAAAGTTCATTAATGGGCTCACATGGCATTCATCTATTGGACCTCTCACTTTTCTTTGGCCTCTAATGCTGTTTTCCAGAGTTCTGAACCCACAATCTGCTTTCAGGCTCTTTAATAACTGTGGAGTGATGAGAAGCAGTATGAGTTCTCTCCCAGATGGGTTCTAAAAAGGTAGAGAAGAGAAAGCCAGTATTTAATTTTAGGTTAAAAAGTGGTCTTGCCTCTTTTGGCTGCAGTGACATGTATAAAGCCTTATATCTGGGCAGCATTTTTCTTATTAAGTGACAACCCTTATGGATTTAAGGCTAATGTCTAGGGAGCCCTTAGACCAGAGGTTCTCTACATCTGGGTTGTGACCCTTATGGAGGCTCAAATAATTTTTTCTTTTTTTCTCATTTTTTATTATTAATAAAGTCTTATTTTTTATTCATGTATCCCCTTGTTCAAATGCCCTTCCCCTCCCGCCCCTACAAGTCACTCTTCTCCCAATCTCCTTATCTCCTCCCCGGCAAGGACAGGAGGTCCCAAGGTCCCAAGGTGGCTTAGTTCAGCATCCACTCCAGGCAAGTCCACTTTCCTCATCCCCACATCAAGACTGGCTCAAGTGTTCCTCTGGAAGGAATGGGCTCCAAAGTACCAGTTCAAGGTGCTTCAGATCCCAAGCTGTTCAGTGTTTGTGGTTTGTAGCTTGGACATGCTTTGCTTTTTGTTTAAAGCACACTAATGAGTGAATACATTCCCTGCTTATCTTTCTGGGTTTGTGAATCCTTGCTCAGGAGAATATTTTCCGTAACCATCCATCAAATGGTTTTTTCATAAGGGTTGCCTAAGACCATTGGAAAACACAGATGTTTACATTCTGAGTCATAACAGTGGCAAACTATAGTTATGAATTGTGATAAAAATAATTTCATGGTTGGGGTTACCATGAACTGCATTAAAACATTAGGAAGGTTGAGAACCACTGCCTTAGATAATGAAAAAACTTAATGGTGGAGGCTAGAGAGATGGCTCAGCAGTTAAGAGCACTGACTGCTCTTCCAGAGGAACAGGGTTCAATTCCCAGCACCCGCATGGCAGCTCACAACTGTCTGTAGTTCCAGTTCCAGGGGATCCAACACCCTTCACAGACACACATGTAGGCAAACACCAAGGCAAATAAATAAACAATTTTTTTAAAAAAGAAAAAACTTAATGGTAATTTTTGTCTTTATTTACACTTTCTCGCTGTGTGTTTAAAACCATGTGGGTAGCTAAAATGAATCATGTCCTTTTTAAGGCCAGTTGAGGATCTTAGGGGTTACTTAAGCTTGAAAAGACTCTCCCTCTAGTCTCCCTTTTACCAGCCTTTTCATCTATGTGAGAACAACCCAAAGACTTTGTTTGACCATGGCTTTGCTTAGAAGTGAACATTCTCCTCTGCGTTGAGCTCCTTGTATACAGGAAACTGATTAGAGTACACTAGGTGGGACCCACGGGGCCTTTCTGAGTGAAAAAACAGGTGATTCTCCATAGATATTTGGAGAGATGCTCCAAAGTTCCCTGGGACCTAGATGGCCTTGAAGGGCAAGGGGATGGTATGCTGTTAGGGGCTGGAGAGCTGTCTCAGTGGTTAAGAGAACTTGCTGTTCTTGCAGAGGACCTGGGTTCAGTTCCCAGCACCCATATAGTTCTTCAGAAACATTTATAGCTCTAGTTTTAGAAAATACAGTACCTTCTTCTGGCCTCCCAGGACACCAGGTATGCAAATGCTACACATAAAATACTTGCAGACACTGAACACACATAAATATCAATCTTTAAAACCTATGGTGCTGAGGCTAGAGTTATGGCTCAGTACTTAAGAGCACTGACTAATCTTCCAGAGGATCCAGGTTCAATTCCCAGCATCTATATGGAAGTTCACTACTGTCTGTAATTCTAAGATCTGATGCTTTCACACAGACATACATGCAAGCAGAATACTCATGCACATAAAATACAAATAAATAATTAAAAAAATATGATGCTAGAGTTGACAGAATTTAAGAAGGGATGGCATTAGCCTGTTTCTCTCCCTTACCCTTTCCATGTTAACTGTTAACTACAAAGAAAACCAAAAGTAAGTACTCAGTGGGATAGAAATAATCACACAACAGGGAGTGTGTGTGATGATATATATTTAATAATCTGGAATATCCGTTAACCACAGAGCCAAGGTAGGTCTAGGTAGGGTGACCCACACCTGTAATCCTACCATTAAGAATGTGAAAAGAGAAAGTTAAGAGAGCTGGGTGGAGCAAGAGAAGAGGGTTTTTCAGCTTTCTCAGAGATCTTCCCTTCCTTTTCGACTGAGGACTCAGAGGCATTAAGTTGGAAGACTGCTGGAGACAGGCCTGAGGAGTTGGCTGGGTGGCTGTGGTTTGTTTCTGATATTACAGCCTTTCCCCAATATCTGGCTCTGGGTTTTCATTATGTACTAATTAGAGTTCCTGCAATAGGAGCATGGGAGAGTTGAGAAGGGAAAGCATACTTTACCTCATGGAAAAACGGGGCTGGAGATGCTAGGCAGAAAGAGTAAGCATAAAGATCCAACATAGTCCATGTCTCCAGTCTCCCACCCAAGAAGGCTGATTCTCTTTGCTCCCAGCCGTTATAGTTGCTTGCTGGTAGCAGCCTGTCTAGTACTAGGCAATCTATTATTTGGGTGCTGTTTGAGATCTGTAGTTTTCCCTGGGCTGCTGCACATTGCCCACAAGCTTTCCAAGCCGGCATTTCAAAAGTGTTGGAAGCACATAGCTATGAAAATTCTTAAGTCTTTTTCTTTAGAAATCAGAAAAATATATCACTCATGTAAAACAATGTGTCAAAATTAAAACAAAACAAAAAATTTACTATGGAGGCTTGGTGTTACCTTCCTATTCTGATATAAAAATATATTGACCTTATCACTTAGCAATACAGTCCATTTTTGTAGTTTCCTGTGGGTCTCCCATTTCCATGATCCCAGAAGGCAAAAAACAAAGAAAACAACAACGAAAAACAAAAACCCAAACCAAAAACCAAAACAAACAATAAAAGCTGAAAGATGACTGAACATATGTCTAAATACCCTAAATCCTAGGGGTGTTCCAGACCAGCCTGGTCTACATAGAGAATTCCAGGCCAATCAGGACTACATAGTGAGATTCCATCTCAAAAAAATTTAGAAGAACATTGGACTGCTTGAGAGAAGAGAGGGAGCAGATGAAATAATGTAGTAATTTCATAAAGTTAAAAAAAATGGATACTCCATATGCTGCTGAGAGTAGCTGTTTAGATGTGTCCCTCGGAATTGATAACTGGACAGAAAGTTATACAGGAAAAAGACAGTACATAATCCCAAGACACAAGTGTGGGCTTCTGCAGGGTGTCTTACTTAGGAATGTCTTCAATGTACATAAATATAACAGTGCATTTATCTGTCTTGTGGCTTTCTAAGTTATATTTTGCAAAGGATGTAATTTATAATAAGGTTTAAAGATTAAACAAAGCTTAAATTAAAATTAGAATGTTATTTATAACATTTAAAAATTAAGTACAATATATTAGCTGGTTTGCTTACTCTTCTTAATAAATTTTCATTTACAAATTAAATTGTATGATGGTTTTATGAGCCTTCTTCAGATTTAGGGTTGAGAGAAGCTCTATTATGGTAAAATTCAAGATTACAGACATTTTGGCTCTAAGTAAGCACATTTTTTTTGTTGCCATATTATTTTCATTTTGCTTTGAGATGGGTTCTCATAATGTAGCTCTGGCTAGCCTGACGCTTGTTATCCAATCATGCTGGCCAAGCGCCTGCCTGCCTCTGCCTGCCTCTGCCTCCAGGT
>PVIH01000776.1:244089-298042 GCA_004025045.1 Sigmodon hispidus
TTTTTTTTTTTTTTTTTTTTTTTTTTTTTTTTTTTTTTTTTTTTTTTTTTTTTTTTTTTAACATATTAGCTTGAGATGATGTCTTTGCGAAAACACACACACTATTCTAAGCAAGTTTTGGCTGTCTATCACTTTTTAAAATTTTCACCAGGAAGTCTCAGAGGGAAGGGTTTCTTTCTTTTCATGTCCTCTTCATTTTCCCTATCTTTCTAGCCCATAGAATTTAGCATGGTGTCCAGATAAAAAACTAAAAGCCTAAGACTGTTGTGGTTGGGTGGAAGGACAGGGTTGCGAGCTTCCTGAGAGCCCGTACTTCCCGCTGTGTTTTTAACTTCGCTGTGGGATTGGCCATCGGAAAAGGCCGTCCTCGCCCAGAAATCTTGCTCTAGCCTCAGTCTCGTCCTTCGACTCGGTTTTTAACCGCCGCTTGGGAACCATCCCGCTCCCAGGTCCAGGGAACCGAAATGTCTATCCCGGAAGGATTCCGACTCGGCAAGCGGAAGTGAGCCGCAGCTCGTCTCCGTCTTTTCCGGTGTGGCTTCGCGCGGCCCCGTTCTCCTTTCTCCTTGGTGGCGGGCTGGCTGGACGGGCTCTGGTGAGGCCGGGTGAGGGGATGGGCGGTGGCGGAGGTGAGGAGTGACGCCAGGGGTGGCCTTCGTGGGGACCCCGCTGGTCCCCGGGCCGCGCCATGTCGTCTCTCAGAGGCTCGGGCCCAACGGTCCTCTGGACCCGGCCGGGGGCCATTTCGCTTAAATGTTTTCCTTGTGTCTTTGTATATGGTCCTTGCTGCCTCGAACGCCTTTAAGGCAGTCTTATAAAAGTTTTGCTTTTCCAGGAGGAAAAGGGTTTCCACCATTGGAGTCCGGCTTGGCGACCCATCGCCCCATGGACCTGGACATCCGGGCGCTTACTGGTGAGCAGTGAGTGGAATTTGATGAACAGGAAAAAGTCTCAGAGTGAGGGGCTTCTTTTCCATGTCCTCTTTCCCCTATTTTTCTAGCCTTAGTGTCAGCGATTAGATTTTAGATTTCTTCCTTTTTGGAAACATACTTTCCACGAGTTTTTAAAATGTATCTTGCATCATTTTGATATGTTACAGTTAGGCAAAAGGCGAAAAGTTTAAATGCTCAGGGTTTGCCTATTTGTGTGTTGTTCAGACCACACATCATCCCTTACCCTTCTCTTCATCCCAACAATAAAGTGTTTGCAAGTGAAAAACAGGGAACTTGGCACTGAAAGGATGCCTTATATAAAAAGATAGAATTTGGGGCTGGAGAGATGGCTTAGTGCTTGAGAGCTCACATGACATTTCCAGAGGACCCAAATTTGGTGCCTAATACCCATGTTAGTGGCTCACAACACTAACTCCAGCTATGAGGGAAAGGGGATACGAGACACTTGAACTCATGTGATACACATTAACACATACACATAATTGAATAAATAAGTGGAACTCTATTAAGGAATGGATAAGGCTTTTAAAAACTATAGTATATATGAACTTATTTTTTTCTGTGGGGGGCATGTTTCAGGAAAACTTAAAACCATTCGGTCGTGTTAAATTGCAAGAAAACAATGGGTTTTATTATACATGTACATTGTGTATTTTGATCTTATACTCTCCTGCCTCTTCGCATTTTCCTTTTGTTAAATAGTCCTTCATGTAGGTTTTTCTTTAAAAACAGAATTTGGAGCTGGAGAGATGGTTCTGTTTTAGAGCACTTGTTGCTCTTGCAGATGACCTGGGTTCAGTTCCCAAAACACCCACGCAGTGGCTCACAACCATCTTTAATTCCAGTTCTAGAGGATTAGACATCTTCTTTTGGCCTGGAGGAGCACTAGCCACTCAGCTGGTACACATATGTATTGCAGGCAAAACATTAAAAAAGAAAATCTTTTAAAAAAGAGGTTGTGTGCATGTGTGTACCTTTGCATGTACGTTTGTATGTGTATCTTTCTGTAGAGGTCGGAAAAGGGTGAATTACTGATCATCTGAAATTTCGGAATATTTTTAAAAACAGTAATAAATAAATAAATTTACTTAATTTTGAAGTATTTTATCCCAGAAAGGGACAACTACCTAAAAGCACTAGCCCTTTGTCACCATCCTCTTCCCCGCTCCCCAATTTCATCTTTAGGCCTGCATAGTGGTACAAGCCTTTAATCCTAGCATTTGAGAGGCAGAGGCAGGCAGATTTCTGTAAGTTCAAGGCCAACCTGGTTTCAGAGCCAGTTCCAGGACCCTGCTGAGGCTGAGGAAGAACATAGCTTGAGCCAGTGAGTTCTGGGCTCGCTGTAGCAACAAGAAAAATTGTCAAAGCATGGTTAATGGAAACAAAAATGTTAATGTACAACTGATGAAGCCTAGATTCACTGAGTCACAGTATAAGTGGCAGACCTGTTGTAGGCCTTGAGAACTAGAATTTTGTTAGCCCAGAATAATTAAAAAATGACCACATTGGTCAGGCGTAGTGGTGCACATCTTTAATCCCAGCACTCTGGATGCAGAGATGGGCAGATCTCTTGAGTTCCAGGCCAGCCTAGTTTACAAAATGAGTTCTGGGACAGCCAGAGCTATGCAGAGAAATGGTGTCTTGAGGTGGGGGAAGAAGCCCACACTGAACAAGATAACTCCTGGTCCTGGTAGTGATCAGTAAGGGCAGTTGGTCACTAAGCCATTTGGTCACTGTTACTGTGGTGCAAGCCATGTTTGGAGTGGATCATTTACAAGATGACAATCTAGAAACTTACTGGCAATCTGATGGCTGTCAGCCTCTAAATGAATTAGAGTGAACATCTAATTCAGAAAAAGAACAGTGGATACATATGTATTTATGCAAACTACAGATCTTTTGAAAGCTACACTTGAAGTAAAATCTCAATCAGTAGGAAATGATTTTCACAACTTTCAAGAAATTTGACAACTTCAGTTAGTGGAACTAAATGGCCAAGGTCACGTTCCTTTAACTGACAGTTACAATAAGCCAACTTAAATGTTCATGACACATAGATTGCTGTTCTATCCAAAAGTCAAAATAGAAGAGACCCCAGACATCCACATGAGAAAAATTAAAATACAGATACAAATACAGTGGAAGAGAGATACCATGGGAAATTCCTTAGATACATAGCCATCAGTTTCGTGATGTATCCTTTAATATGGTGACCTTAAAAATGGTACAAAAGTGATTGAACAAACTTTTTTATATTATCATACATCAAGTATCTCTATTGAAAAGGCATGTTATTTTGCAGTTTGGTGTACATTTAAAAGTATTTTAATTTTGATAAATTCTGGGTTAAAAATATCAATGTAATAAAAAAAGATTTCCATGTGGTTCTAAAATTCACCTTTGGTTGGTTGGCTCGCTTCTTAAGCTTATTATTGTTACTAATATTATTAATTGAGATAGAGTCTCCATGTAGCAGTGGTTGGTCTAAGATTCCCTATTTTATTTGTGTGTGTGATATGTAGGTGTGTATCACCATGTATTAGTCTGTGTCTAATAGTTTCTCAAAACTTAGAGCTACTTTTCTTTGACGTCACTTTTTTTTTTTTTTAAACTTTATTTATTTATTTATTTGCCTTGGTGTTTGCCTGGAACTGGAACTACAGACAGTTGTTAGCTGCCATGTGGGTGCTGGGAATCGAACCCGGGTCCTCTGGAAGAGCAGACGGTGCTCTCAACTACTGAGCCATCTCTCCAGCCCCCGATGTCACTTTTTTTTAAGATAAAAATCTAGTTTCTTTTGTTGTATGTGTGTGCTTATTTTATTTTTTTATTAACTTATCTAATTTTTGTTTTTTAGAGACAAGGTTTTTCCTTGGAACAGCCCTGGTTGTCCTGGAACTGGCTCTGAAACCAGGCTGGCCTTGAACTTACAGAAATCTGCCTGCCTCTGCCTCCCAAGTGCTAAGATTAAAGGCTTGTACCACTATGCAGGCCTAAAGATGAAATTGGGGAGCGGGGAAGAGGATGGTGACAAAGGGCTAGTGCTTTTAGGTAGTTGTCCCTTTCTGGGATAACATACTTCAAAATTAAGTAAATTTATTTATTTATTACTGTTTTTAAAAATATTTCGAAATCTCTGATGATGTAAAATATTTAGAATGACTTCAATTAATACGTGGCTAAAGTATCTTTTTTTTTCTCATTTGGTTTTCTACCTGTCAAGGTCCTGGTGGTCTGCATGGCCACTGTTTGCCTGTTATGTAGAAAGTCTTGGGCTCCATCACCAGCACCACAAATCAGACAAGAATGTCCTTGGCAAATGCTGCAGCATTTCCTTGTTTCTGTTGCTCCATTTGTAGACCTCAGTTTACAGAGGTTGTAGAGAAGTATATGTGTGGGAAGGTTGCCGTTGTAGGGGTAGCAGTCCTTAGGGCACCATTGCTATGAAGGGGTGTTACTTCTTTGATGAAGCAAGTTCTTCTCTTGCTTGGCTCGGAAGTGAGCCCTCTAGTCTCTGATTCGGTGAGCAGTTCCCCAGAGTTTTTCACTCTATTTACCCTATACTTTTTGCTGTGCCACTGATAGTCAGCTTAATCAAGACCCCAAAAATGTAGCCCGTTTTGCTCTAACCAGAACTGGGTAGTGGTGATAGCTCTGACTGTGCCTATAAGTGTATCCAACCTGTGCCTTGGAGGTAGCTATAATGTACTTCAACACAAAATTATAAATTTAAAACATGAGATGTTAATTTTTTAAACTCAGTTGTGTGAGTCCTAAGTGTGAACTTTATGATGACAATGCTGTTATGTTGGAATGTCAAAAAGTTGAACACATTTGGAGACTTTTTAGGCTTTTTTAATTTAGGGAGGGGAGTTTCAGAGTCAGTCACTGGCAGCAGTACATAGCCACATGGCTCAGATGTAATCTAGGAAGACATAGAGTTACCTGATGTTAGCCTTGTAGAAGGAACACTGAGGAAGCCAATGGCAGCATAGATATATTTTGTTGTGCTTTGTGGGATCCATGCAGTGTCTTGGCACCAGGTTGTATTTCTCTTTATTGTGATGAGTTGGCTTTCTGGATTCTGAAGGTTGTGAATTCTAACCCTACTTGAGACAGGAGAATTTCATCTGATAATCTGGTCAAGTGACGTATAACAATGTATGTGAGATGGCTAGTGCAGTTTATTAGAGATCCTTGAAGTAGGTAAGTTGCCTTATGGGCCCATGGAAAAATTTGTTCAATGGCAAAGTATAGAGTGAGGGATGTTTGAGGCTAGGTGTTTATTAAGGTCCATGGACATTTTGACTTTCAGGCTTTCTTGTTGGGGTTGTGAATTAAGAATTAGTATTGTTTTATTTATTTATTTATTTTATTTTTTTTCTTCCTCTTGAGACAGGATTTTGCATAGATCAGGCTGGCCTTGAACTCTAAAAAAATATTTTATGAATGTTTTGTTTGCATGAATATATGTGCCTGTTTCCCTCTGAGAATTGAATTGAAGAGGGTATTGAATCAGTATCCTAAAACTAAAGTTGACAGACAATTTAATCTGCCCTGTGTGCTGGGAATCAAACCTGGGTCTTTCCGCAAGAGCAGCAAGTGCTCCTAACCATCTTTCCAGCCCTATGACCTTGAACTCTTAAGAGCCTACCCCATACTCCTAAGTGCTAAGTTTACAGGTATGCATGATTGCCTTTAGGTTTAATAGTGAATAGGAAGATGGATGTGTATGTTGTATTTTTCTTTAATAAGATTAACAAATGGCTATATAGTAAACACAAAGGGAAAAAGGTTTTAAGTAGGTTCCTGTTTCAGCTTCTTATAGTATCAGTACTCATTACTCTACAATATTCCCCACATATGCTATATAATACAGAAAATAATGAATTAAATATTAAATTCATTATTAAAGTAATGAGCTAAGGTATTAAATTTATTATTAAAGTAGTAAATTAAAGTATTAAATTTATTGTTAAAATAATAGATTAAAATTTGTTCCTAATATTTAAATTTGAATTTGCACATGGAACTTTGGCTCTTTTTTTTTAAAAAATATTTATTTTATTTTATGTGAATTGGTGTTTTGCCTGAATGTATAACTGTGTAAGAGTGTCAGATCTTGGAATTACAGACAGTTGTTAGCTGCTATATGAATGCTGGGAATCGAACTCAGGTACTCTGGAAGAAGTCAGTGCTCCTAACTGCTGAGCCATCTCTCCAGCCCAGAACTTTGGCTCTTAATCAGAATAGTTACTAATGAGACTGTTTATGTGGTTCACTGTTTGCCTAGTATGCATGAGTCCCTGGTTTTTGTCCCAGCACTGAAAAAATTAATATAATTCAAAGACAGTATAGGGATTTCAAGAATTAAATCTGTTATATATATATATATATATATATATATATATATATATATATATATAGGATTTCCCAGTTTGATCAATTTTTGTTGTCTGTGCTAAATCTGAAGATAAATGATTCTCATAATGACTTATGATAGCTTTAATGCTGTTCACTGAGGTCCCCATATCCAACAGTTAGTATTGCAATGACTAATTCTATGACCCCAACAGCTAAAGATATTTTGTTCTTAAATATTGGCTAACATATTGTATTCATTGCTTGTTTCAATAGCATCTCAGATACATTATGGCTGAAACTCAAAAAGGGTTCAACTCACCTTTTCCAGGCTACTCTGGAGTCCCTTAGTACCTTTTTTTTTTTTTTTAAAAAAAAAATACACACACACAAAAAATAAACCATGCATAGCTTTTGAAACATCCTAACTGTATTTTTTTTTTTTTTTTAAACTTTATTTATTTATTTGCCTTGGTGTTTGCCTGGAACTGGAACTACAGACAGTTGTTAGCTGCCATGTGGATGCTGGGAATCGAACCCGGGTCCTCTGGAAGAGCATACGGTGCTCTTAACCGCTGAGCCATCTCTCCAGCCCCCTAACTGTATTTTTTTTCTCTTCAAAAATACAGACGCAATACGGTATTAATAGTATTCTTTACCAGGAACATTCAGTGATTACTTTCAGTGACATATATGTTAACATCTTTTAGTCCTTTTCTGGGTTCTCATGTATGTATTAGTTATCTAAAGGAATGGTACTAATAGAATGAACACACATAGACAGACTCACAGACCGGCATATAGGATGTCTCTTGACAGAAAGTGAGGATCCAGTAGTTCAGCCAGTCCACAAGGCTACAAGTCTTTGCAATCAGTCCCAATCTGGTGTTAGAGCCCAGGAGAATTCCTGGATAATTACTGGGTTTCAGTCTGCATTGAGATCCTGAAGAACTGAATTTAGTACTAGCCACAGCAACAGAATAGATGAACTTGCCAGGGAGAGTGAGGACAAATAGGCAAAAAACATTTTCCTTCTTCATATCCACTAGAAGGCCTGGCCTAAGTTTTAGGGTGTGTCTTCCTTCAAATAATCTGATTTAGAAAAGCTATCACTGGAATGTTCAACTTCTTGGGTTCTAGTTTATATACGTGTGTGTGTGTGTGTGTGTGTGTGTGTGTGTGTGTATTAGACATTACAAGTCCACCCCTTACACAGTCACATCTTCTTATCTTATGCTTAATTTCCAAATAAAAACAAAAACAAGTTCATAATTTTATCTTACATGATATAGCTCTTCTACATACAATCACAACTGCATTCAGTAATTTTGAATCAGTGCCAAGGTTCCTTGAAGAATGCTTAGTCTTTTAAATATGATAATATTGATTTATAATACGTAACCACTAATATTCTCAATTGATGTTACATTATATGATAAAGAAATAGAGGAAAGAAGATGCAAATATTTCCTTAATGCATGTAAACTTGTTTTAACAAAGCAGGACAGAAATACTTATTTCAGTTATTGTCCTCTTCTGTAGTGATCAGGTGGCCTTAGCTGGTACTTAAAACTATCCTCTCTACCTGCCTCCATGGTCAGCAAGCAAGCACCTCAGCAGGTTTTGTTTTTTTCCAGAGGAGTGACCCATACCTTCATCTTTAAGATGACCCTTTATTCCCCTGCCTGAAGTTGGGGTGTTGTAGTTTCTCATTGACTTTAATCACAGGACATATTTTCCTTTTGGGTCTCTGGCAGGGGAGGGGAGGGAAGGGGGTTAGTGAGCAAACCATTCCCATTTTTTCTTAGTAAGATATCTATTACTATGACAAAACTATTACTATGATAAAATACCAAGTTGACCAAGATCAACTTGAGGAGGAAAGGGTTTATTTAATCTTAAACTTCCAAGTAGCAGCCCGTCATTGAGGGAAGTCAAGGCAGGTACTGAGTTAGGCAGGGCAGTGACGTTGTTGGAGATGTGTCACTGGGGTTAGGGTCAGGTTTTGAGGTTTCAAAAGCCTACACCATTCTTGGTTAGCTTTCTTTGTCCCCTACTTGTAGATTAGGATGTAAGTTCTTAGTTCTATGTCCATTGCCATGCCTGCCTGCCTGCTTCCATGTTTTCTTACTGTGAATACTACCACAGTGAATCCCAGATTAAATGTTTTCTTTTGTAAGTTGCTTTGATCATAGTATTTTGTCACAGTAATAGAAAAGACATTGACCAAAGCAATATATAAAGGGAAGTGTTTATTTGGGCTTACAGTTCTCAAGGGATAAAAGTCTGTCACTGTCATGGTGGGAAAGTAGCAGCAAACAGACATGGTGACTGGAGCAGCAAACTGAGAACTCAAATCTTAAGCCACAAGCATAAAGCAGACTGAACTGGGAATGGGGTGTGGCGTTTGAAATCTCAGAGTCCTCTTTTCTAGAACCCTACAGCAAGGGTTTTTTTTTTTAAATTTAAAAAAATTTAATTTTAGATTATTTAACTGTGTGTGTGTGTGTATGTGTGTGTGAGTGTGCCATACCATGAGTGTGGAGGTCTGGGGACAACCTTTGAGAATCTGTTTGGGGACAATTTATAATCCTTCTCTCCTACGACTGTGAGAAGGAGGGGATGGATGCCCGCCCAAGGATTAAATTAAGGTCATTGGGCTCACATGCAAGCACCTCTACCCACTGAGCCCTTTCAGTGTCCGTCTGCAAGGAAAACTTAAACAATCACCCTCCCCAACAAAAACAACAAACAAAAAAGCAAACACAAAACCCCACTTCACTCCTTTTTCCCACCTCTCCATCTCCTCTTCATTTGTCTTAGTGGCATTAGCACCTGCTGTGAATCATGCAGTGTACTCTTGTCCAAACAGCTTTACTTGCAAATGTTCATTTGTGTAATGTGTTCAAGGCCTCTGATTCTGGTACACCATCAATACTGGACCCTCAGTGAAACTCTTCTCAATTACCTTGCAGTTGCCCTGAGTAATGGAGATCTTGCAGCTGTGGTTCTACAGGTCTTGGATGGATTTTTTTTTTTCTTTTACAAGATTTATTTTAGTTGCTTTTTTGAGAATTTTGTTCTTTTTTTTCCTCTCTAGATAGTTTCTCTGTGAAGCCTTGGCTGTCCTGGAACTCACTCTGTAGACCAGGCTGGCCTCAAACTCAGAGAGGTCTGCCTGCCTTCTGTGTCCTGAGTGATGGGATCAAAGACATGGCAGGTGGTGACCTGGTTAGTTTTTTTTTTTTTTTTTAAGGCTTCAGGTGTGTTACTAAGTTACTAATATGAGTTCTGTCTGTCTCTATATCTCATTGAGGAAGCGTCTCTGAGTAGTCCTGAAACCAGGATGACATCGACTTCTCCATTTTATTTTGGTGGAGGCACTTAGTGCTGTCTACTTGTCTCCTAGAACTGCCTTCTTTGTGTCGTGTAGATTTGGGTATGTTGTGTTTTCATTTTCGTTCTGCTCCAGAAAGCTTTTTATTTCTGTCTTGACCTTTTTTTTTTTCCCCTCAGTTTCAGGTTCTCTTTCCATGAATTTGTAAGCTTTCTGTTGTTTATATTTACTTTTATTTCTTATGTGGATTGGTGTTTTGCCCGCGTGTATAACTGTGTAAGGGTGTCAGATCTTGGAATTACAGACAGTTGTTAGCTGCCATGTGGATGCTGGGAATTGAACTCAGGTCCTCCGGAAGAACAGTCAGTGCTCTTAACTGCTGAGCCATCTCTCCAGCCCTTTATTTATTTATTCATTTGTTTATTTATATTTTTTATGTGAATTGTCTGTTGTTTATATATTGCTTTAATCCATGGTGGTTAGAATAAGGTGTTTCAGTTTTCTTACATATATTTCAAGTTTTGGAGAAAGGTTCATGAGCTACTGAGAAGAAAGTGCATTCTTTTGTGTGTTTGAGTGATCTTTTTGTAGGTATCTGTGAGGACCATTTGAATTACAATGCTATTTAATCCTAGCACTTCTGTGTTTAGTTTTCATCTGGATGACTTTTATTTATGTGACTATGGAAATCACCCACTATCACTGTGTGAGGGTCAGTATGCAATTTTAGCTGTAGTAGTGTTTCTGAACTTGGGTGTCCTTATGTTTGGTGTATAATTGTTTAGAATTTCAGTATCCTCTTGGATTTTTTCTTTGAGTATGTAATAATATTGTCTCTTCTTGATTAGTTTTGGTTAGAAGTTTGTTTTGTCAAGTATTAAAATCTACATGCTTCTTGGTGATTTTCTTGGAATACATTTTTCTATCCTTTTTTTTTTTTTAAAGATTTATTTATTTATTATACATTTTTATATCCTTTACCCTGATATATCCTTTACCCTCGATGGATGTGGGTTTTTTTTGATCAGCAGTGGGGGATAGATTCTGTTTATTAGTTTACTTTAGGGAATTGAGACAGGGTTTCTCTATAGCTTTGGAGCTTGCTCTGTAGACCAGGCTGGCCTCCTACTCAAAGGGATCCATCTACCTCTGCCTTCAGAGTGCTGAGATTAAAGGTGTACATCACCACCACTGCCCAGCATATATTTTTAAAATTCTTAGCACATTGTTGAAGGTGTGCTGTTAAATTTTATATATTTGTCAACTTTCTAATTTTATTTTTACCATAGATTTCTGGTTTGAACCAGTATAGTGTGAAAAGATACATATGTTAAGACTATCTGACTCTTTATCTTGGAGAATGTGCCCTATCAAAATACATTTGAGAAAAATATATTTTGGTGTTGTTGGATGGCCTATCTTTAGATTCTTTTGGTATGTCTTCCTCATCCAGTGTTCCCATAGCCTTGTGTTTTGTTTAGTCAGGATGAACTCTCTGTTATTACACATTACCTTTTTGACATCCACTATTGTATAGCAGGGAGGAAGTATGTTCAGACTTCCTTGCTTTAGATACTTAGACACTCAAATATATGGTGAGATATGTTTGCAGTACTGTCTACTCTAGAATGGACTCTCAAATCTTTATATAATGATGCTTTGTATGTTCCTTTTTTTTTTTTTTTTCTACTTGAGCACCAAAAATCACTTAGTCTTCCTACTGCAGACTTCAGTGAGGCTGAACTGTGGTTACTTGGCTCTAGTATGTCTGTAAGACAAGGAGATTCTAGTCACAGAGCCTTACAGTCAAGTAGAATTTAGAAAATATATTTATTTTCTGTGTATGAATGTGTCCTGATTTGTTGTTATTGTTAGCTTCATACAAGCGAGGTTCATCTGAGAAGGGACCTCACTTGACAAGATATCTCCTAAGATTGGCCTGTAGGTAAACCTGTAGGGCCATTTTCTTGATTGACTGATGTGGAATGGTCTAGCCCACTGTAGGTGGTTCTGTCTCTGGCCAGGTATAAAAAAGTGGACTGAGCATTCTTCCATGGCTTTTGCTTCTAGGGGCCTGCCTTGACTTTCCTCAGTGATGGACCACTAATTGGAAGTGTACTATAAAATGAACCATTTCATGGTGCTTTATCACTTCAGCAGAGTTGCTAAGGTGATGCTTTGTCTGCATGTGTGTCTGTATAGCATGTATTTACTGATGCCCAAGGATGCCCGTAAAGGGTGTTAGAACCACAGGAACTGGAGTTACAGATTGTTGTGAAGGTGATCTTAGCCTCTGAGCTACCACTCCAGAACAGAATGTTGTGTTTTAAGTAATTTATGTGCGTTTTTCCTAAGTCATTTATACGGTGCTTAATGTGGGGATAATAATCATACAAAATGACATTTTAGGGACAGAGTTAGAAAATTTCCCTATTCTTACTACTTTGTTCTTGAACAATCATTTATTTTGAGAGTAAAGATTGCTTTGTTATATAGTGATCATGATACTTGCTGACAAGGAATGTTCAAATAACTAATTAAATGGAATGATTATTTTATGTGAGCATATTTTATATAGTTACACACATAAATACATTTATAAAAAGGTTCTAGTGTAATTTAGAGTGCTGTATTAGTTACTTTCCTGTTGCTGTGATAAGGACCTAATGACCAAAGCCACTTCAGGAAGAAAAGATTAATTTTAACCTATGGTTTTGGAGGGATAGAGTTCATAATGGTGCAGAAGATATGATATGGAAGCAGGAGCCTGCAGTTGATAGATTATGTTTTCATCTGCACACAGATGAGAGAATAGGAAAGCCTTGAGGCCACCCTGATTGATGGATATTCTCAAGCAAGGACCCACTTCCTATGGGTTTCATAATTTTTCTAAACATGACTGCTGTCTGGAGATCAGTGTTTAAATGCATGAGCCTATGGAGAACCTTATTTAAACTACAACAAGTACATGCCATTCCTTAGTCAGTGCAGGTACTACTGTAAGGTATACATTTTTAGTGGTTTTCAAAGAGCTAATATATGATGTTTGATGACTGCTAAGTGTTTTTGATTATCAATAGGAATCTATGCAGATTCAAGAGAAATGAATATCATCATTTTCCGCTTTGATGCATAAGTTTCCCTTGACGTGTCCTTGGAGTCACAGAAGACTTTGATTACACATTTTACCATTAAACTCAAAGGATGGACATTACCAGTTTGTCTTGTGGTAAGTCCTGTTACTACTGTTTTTGAGAGAATCTGTTGTAAAGTCCTTCCTACACAATGTGGAGCTAGCGATCTCCCAGTCTTGTTATGGAATGCTGAGGTAGGCCTAAGAGGGCTATCAACCCTCTGATATGTCTTGGGAACATTACTGATTTTTGTCAGCATAGGTAAATTCAGAGTTTCATTTCTTAGAACTTACATTTCCTTGGCTTTAAAGCAAAACTAATAGAGTTTTGGTGTGCAAGACAGTTCACCATGATATTTTCTGTTGTAAGAATTGCTGTGGATTGTAGGTTACTAGAATTATATTCGCAAATTCTCTGAGGGAACTGAGTTATGTATTAATTGCAAACAGGTGAACTCCCATCATTACCATGAATGTGGACTTTTTGGCAGTTCTGGGTTGTCGTATCTTTTTCCAGGAAGTCTGCTTTCTGGGGACCAAGTCTGCAGTCAAGGAGAAGAAACAGAGGAAGAAAGCACACTGGTTGATTGCCTGAAAAACTGTAATAAGGTATGAAGAAGTTCCACAAACTGATCTCATTGCATATAGAGTTATATATATCTCCACACAGACCAACTTGTCTCCAGGGACTATCAAAGGGGATAAAGCCCCTGACAAGTTACCATGGAGAGGAGCTTCTTCACACTGCTGTAATGTTGTGCTATTATAGTCTTGACCCTGTGGTGCCAAATGCCAGTTTGTTTTTTTTACAGTGTTCTGAAAAATAATAAGAAAGAAAAAATATTTTCTCAAAGACTATGTTTTTTTATATTTACTCCATTTATACAGTATGTCCTTTTTATTCAAAAAGGGAAGATGAGAAAGGCCAGTGTGTGGAAAATGTTTCAAATGTGTCATTAGAATTCCATGAATAGAGTAGGTGGACAGAATGAGAGTGTGAATACAGTGAAGCCTAGTCTAGCACCATTGAGCCCCAGGGAAGGCAGTGGGAGAACTTGCAGCTCTCTCTCAGCATTGAGTTCCCCATCCTTATTCTCCTGAGAGAATTGGTAGTGATATTATTGGTTGAAATAAGCATATATGGGTGGTTTAGGATTTGGTAACTTTTCAGGATCAGGTTGTGGATATTACTCAAGAGGAGTGGACTACAAAGGATCCAACTCAGAACAACATACCTAGTGACGCAACAGTGGAGAATTATGAAAACCTTGCTCCTGTAGGTAAGTTGACAGATGCTTCATGTGGAGTAGGCATGTATTATGTGTTTAGGATCTTTGTCACATCCAATGAGACAACAGTGATAGCAGTTTCTCTTCTGATGTATTTAAACATATGATACTAGTTTCATGGGGATGTGTAGCAAACTTCAGTGCCTCATAAATGCTATATGTGTTCTTCATTACTGAGTTGCATACCTAGTACACTAGGTTATTTATTTATTTATTTTTTTAAAGATCTAGGGTGGTAATAAATGTGCAGTTTTAATTTCAGCACTTGAGAGGCAGAGGCAGGTGGATCTCTTAAGTTTTAGGACAGCCTGGTCTACAGAGTGAGTTCCAGGAAAACCCATGGCTAACCCTAACCCTAACCCTGTCTAGAAAAAGCCAAAAGATTTATTTTTATTTATTGTTTTTTGTGTATGAGTGCAGGTACACATGTGCCAACAGCACCCATGTGGAAATCAGGACACCTTACAGGGAGTCAGTTATCTGTTCCCACCTTGTGGAAAGAAGGTTAATTTTCATTTCTGGTCCTATTTCTACCTCTCATCTCACTATAGGAATGCTGGGGCTGGGATTACAGATGTGTGTCATTTCATCTGACTTTTAGTATTTAGTGTCCTAGTTTGCTTACTGTTGTGATAAAACAGAGTAAATAAGCAATTTGGGGGAGGAAAAGGTTTATTTTGCTTAAGGTTATAGTCTCTCATCAAGGGAAGTCAAGGCAGTAGGCAGATCCTGAAACAAAACCCATGGAGGAACACTTTCTTTGTCTTGATCATCTACTTTTTTTGTATCTTTTTATCATTTAGCAATCAAATAAGGGTTCTAAAAACTTGCCCACGGGCTAATCTGATTGGGGGCAATTCTTTAGTTGTTCCCTTTTCCTAAATGTGATGTTGTCAGTTAAGATGTGGGTTCTGCATATTGGACTAAGGTTGTCAGTGTTATGTGGTAAACTTTTTTTTTTTTTTTAAAGATTTATTTATTTACTTATTTATTATGTATACAGTATACAGAAGAGGGTACCAGATGTCATTATAGATGGTTGTGAGCCACCATGTGGATGCTGGGAATTGAACTCAGGACCTCTGGAAGAATAGTTAGTGCTCTTAACCTCTGAGCCATCTCTCCAGTCTCGGAAAACTTTTTTTTTAACCTGATGAATTATCTCCATGGCCCACTGTGGTGGTTCTTAAAATGTGTATTACCTAGTTCTGTTGAGATGTATGTTTGTGTTTCTACCTTTGATATAGTAAATAGAACTTTCTAGTTA
Organism: Sigmodon hispidus; assembly: GCA_004025045.1. Lineage (NCBI taxonomy): Eukaryota > Metazoa > Chordata > Mammalia > Rodentia > Cricetidae > Sigmodon > Sigmodon hispidus. Next base: position 259,430 of record PVIH01000776.1, read on the forward strand.
ATGTTTTATTTGTCTTATAACTTTATCTGAATTTGGTGAACTATAATATTTTTAAGTTGATGGTTTACTTCATTACCTAGCAAATATTGCTGTGATTTATTTTTGTTTGATTAAAGTGCTAGAGTCTCAGAAATAAGAACATGAAATTGATTTGTATTCAGTAGTCAGAGATCCTTGGGATCTGGGGTAAAGCTTGTCTTTTTAGTCCTTTTGAAATAATTACTGCTTTTATTAGAATTGTAGACCAAAAGCTGGGTTTGATTGTACATGCCTGTAATCCCAGTAGGTTTGCAAGTTTGAGGATCTTGCCTAGGCTACATGAGACCCTGTGTTAGGGAAAAAAATGTATTATAGACCTGAATCTTAAAATATTTGTCATCTCTTCCATTAATGCAACTTTGTCTATGTATAGGACATCAAACATTTACCAAACCCAGTGCTTTGCCTTGCTTGAAAGAAGAATTGGTGCCCACACAGAGAGGAGTTCTTCGAGGTGAATGTTTATGAAGAACAACATTGAACAGTGGCATACATCATCATCAACTTTCCTGTTCTTACTTTTTGTCTCTTCAAAAATTCTGTGATTTTATGAGATAGCATTTTATGTTTCAAGTTCATTTTGTTTGTTTTTTGAGTTACTGTGTGTCCCTGACTAGCCTGGAATTAGCTTTGTACACTAGGCTAGCCTTAAACTCAAAGATTCACTTGTCTCTGTCTGCCTCCTAGAGTGCGAAGCTCATTGTTTTATGTACTTTTCTTTTTCATATCTCCCTCTCCCCCATATGTGGTGGTAAGACATGTAATTATGTATTTTGGGATTTCTCTCAAATGCTTTTTCTTTCTTTGTTTCCTCCTCCTTTTCTTCTTTCCTCCTTTTTTTCATCATGGTGTATTTTTAAATAGTGTGTGCTGAGATTGCAGGTGCACATCTCTACACTGCTGTACTTTCATGATATTTTTTCCTTTTTCTTTCTGGAGGCAAGTTTTTGTTTTATTACTACGTATTAATTTTGACAGAATTAATATTTAGCAAAATTTCTTCTAAATCTTTAGTTTATTTACCAGGTTTATTTAGAAAACCATAGAGATATTTTTAATTTCTCTGATATATTGTTCTGTTATTTAAATCTAATCTTATTTTATGGGTTTGATTCCAGAATTGGAAAAACAACTACAAACCAAAGACTTAGCACTAGAGCAGGATGTTTTGACAAGGCATACCTTCATGGAGACAAAGCAGGTGGTAAGTTCAACAAAAAGCATATTTTTTATTTAATGTACTTAGCCAAGATTGACTTTTTATTTTTATAGGAAGACAGGACATGAAGAGAGATAGGTTTTTTGGTAGAAGGAATGTTCTCTTATCATATACTCTGAAAAGAAGTACTAAGGGGACCTAGAGTTAATGTGAAACCAGTCAGGAAGACATTTTCTCGTAGGTAGACTTGCCCTCACAGCAAAGCAAAACAGCAAACCAAAAACCCATGCTGTAATGGAATCCCTAGGTGAGTTTTTCTCAAAGGCACATGTCTTATTTAGGTGAGGGATTACCCTGAAAATTATCTCAGTATTTTAGTAATTATGTGTCTTGAGTTGTGTTAGTGGCTAAATTTTTATTATTTTGTATGTTTTGACAAATGATAAAGATGAAAATTTCCCTTTTTAAAGAAGTAAATTTATTTATAACACATACCAAGTTTGAAATGTGCTTGGGAATGTGTCACAACATAGGGGAGTAGGATGAGAATTTGCTGTGTAATTGTGGCAGTGCAAGTTTATTTGTAAAAAGTGTCGAAATTCATGAGTATAAAAGTATATAGAGTGAGCGTGGATAGAGGGATGTTCTAGAAATACTTGAGACTTGAGATAGCTTATGGGACCTTAGACTCCTTTATAGGCATAGATGTTACTTCCTCATTCTCCAGTTAGTGCATAGGTGATGTTTACTTTTCTCAACTTGACGTTTATGTGATGGTTTAGGACTCAGTGACTTTTGAAGATGTGACTGTGGACTTTACCCAGGAAGAGTGGACTTCACTGGATCCTATTCAGAGAAACCTCTACAGAGATGTGATGCTGGAGAACTACCAAAACCTGGCCACAGTAGGTAAGACTGCCATCATTTGTTCTAGCTTCATAAGGTAATAGAAATAGTATTCTAGAATGTGATGTCAGCTCAGAGAACAGTGGGAAACAGATTAAATCGCTTCCTTAATATAATTATTTGATAATAGTAGTTCTCAACTAAATGGCAGTAGTATCACTATTATTATATTAATAGTGTTATTTTGAGATTCTTCTTTTGTTTTTGTTTTATGGCAGGGTCTTACACTATAGCTCAGGCTGGCTTCAAGCTCTCAGTATTCTATCTCAGTCTTGGGATTACAGATGTGTGCTATCATACCTGGCTGTTCTTTTTATTTTAACAATCTTTATAAATCTGTTTCTAAAGATATGGGCTAGTGCTATCATTTTTTCCATGTAAGACTGAAGACCCATTTGGATATGTTTCTTTGTAGTAGAGTGCCTGTTTAGACATATGACATATGTGGCCTTGGGTTTGAGCTGCATCCCTGGGGAGTAGAAGTCGAAGTGGCTATTTATAATACTTCATTACTTATACTAGATTTTATTGGAAGAACTAGTTTAGTGCATTTTATTTTACATTTTTAAAGCAGAATTTTTATTACTAATGAAGGCATGAGAATATTACATATCATTAATAGTACTTATTTGTTTGTTTATTTATTGGCATTAGTGAAGATTGAATTTGGGACCTTGTATAGTCTAGGCAAGTGCTATATCCTCAGCCATTTTTTGGTTTCTTGAGGCAGATTTCACTATTTATCCCTGTAGCTATGACTGGCCTGAAAGTCTTGATCCTCTTGCCTCAGTCTTGTGAGTGCTGAGATAATATGTATCCATCAACAGACTTGGTCTTTACTAATGATTTTTAAATGTACATTTTGTTATGAATGTGGATTTGATGGGTCATAGAAAATTTACAATCATCAATTGCATAAATATTTGTGTTCTTAGCTGTTAATAAATAATTTTAAGTATTTCTTGAGAAATGTGGTTTTATATCATTGGAGAATTTATATGAGACTTTTCCACTGATGTATGTATTTCTGTTTAGGAGGTCAGTTGTTAAAACCCAGTCTGATCTCTTGGTTGGAGCAGAAAGTAGAGTTGACAGTAATGGAACAAGGAATTCTCCAAGGTTAGTATTTGTTAAAAACATTTCTTGTCATTGTCAAGTTCCTTATGTTTGGAAGTGTGTCAAGGGAACTGTTAGAAGACTACCTTGAATCTGAGGCTGATGTCCTTTGAACACAATTTAATTTTAATAGAAAAAGCTAATGCATAGCATCTGTGATATACCTTTTTTTCCTGATTGTTAATTATCTCTTTAATTTTATTAGAAAAATTGGTTAATTATTACAGTTCTGACACTATATTCTATGCTTATCAAATTTTAGAATCAGATGCTTTAATGCTCTCTGTTTTATTTTATCATTTTTTTTAAGATTTATTTAACATATATATAGTGTTCAATTTGCATGTATGCCTGCAGGCCAGAAAAGGGCACCAGATCTCATTATAGATAGTTGTGAGCCACCATGTGGTTACTAGGAATTGAATTTGGGACCTCTGGAAGAGCAGCCAGTGCTTTTAACCTCTGAGCGATCTCCTCAGCCCTTTGCTTTGTTGCTAAATGAAAAACAAACAAACCAAAACTATAAGTGAAGTTCTTTCTTGAAACTCAAACTTTATAGACTAGACTGGACATGAATTGGCAGAGATTTGCTTGTCTCCTCCTCCTAAAGGTGTGTTCCACAACACTTGGCCACATGAAGTGGGTTCTTGCCTGTTTGTAACAATTTAACCTCCTATATATGTTTTCTGGTTTCACTTTAGAGTGGGAAATGCACGTTAAGAAAGGGAAAGCACTTCAGCAGGATATATTTTGGTCAGATATGTCAAATGGAATGCAACTGGTAAGACTCATATGATACTTTTCTTTTATGTTTATGGGTGCTTTGCCTGCACATATGTCTGTGTATCATATGCATTTCTGGTGCTCTTGGAGAACAGACCAGGGCATCTGATTCCCTGGAACTGGAGTTATAGACAGTTGTGAGCCACTTTGTAGGTGTTGGGTGTTGGAAAACTACCTTGGGTCCTTTGGAAGAGCAGCAAGTGATTTTTTTAACCCCTGAACCAGCCCTCCAGAACCAGACTATTTTTTTTTTTTAAAAAAACATTCTTATTCAAGAATATCTCATTTAATGTATTTTGATATTCAGCTCCTACCTCTCTACCTAATTCCTCCAAGATCCAACTCCAATTCTCTACCCCAACTCTCCAACTTTTTTTTTTTTTTGAATAAATAATCTTATCAATTTGAATTTGTGCTAACCAAACCATTCCTTGGCATATGTAGGATAAGGGTTAACCTATGAGGAGCCATACCTTTTGGAGAAGCAAGAATATTTCTTATTCTCCAAGTTTAGGGAAGATTAGGAATTCACTAATAAAAATAGATACAAATGAAAGATATTTAATAGAAATAGTAATTACAGGCAAGGGAACTCTTTTCTTTTTTCTTTTCCATTTCCTATTTCCTTTTATCAGAGAGGGGCTATCTATTACTCAAGATAGCCTTCACTTGTGACTTTTGCTTCAGCCTCCAGAGATTTGACTAAACCCAATTGGATTTTGCAGTAGCAAACCAACATACTCAGTATAAATTAGCTTAGTGTGTCAGAATTCCCACAAATATACATTCTTATAGGAGCCTGAAAATCCTTTTTAACTATCTTTTTATCCTTTATCAATAGGGAAGAGAACACAATGGAGGAGTGCTTGGTGACTCTATACAAGTTGGAACAGATTTCAGCGAAGATTCATGCCCTCAGACTCATGTTAGTACTCCAAATACAGAGAACACTGAGTGTAATTTGCATGGAAAAGAATTTCTGCCACCTCTTAAAGAAACTTCTGTTGAAGAGAACATTTTTCAGTTGAACCAGTGTGTAAAACCTGTCACTCTGACTCCAGATGTTTCCCAGGAAATGTGCACTCTGGAAAAATCCTTTGAATGCAATGACTGTGGAAAAACTTTTATAAATCAGTTAGAACTTCAGGCACATAGTTCTTCTCATAGTGAAAAGAATCTCCACAAATCAGAGCAGAGTGGGCAAACTTTTACTCATCCTGTAAGCCATGATGAGCATGTTGTTGTACCCACAGAAAAAAAATACTATGAATGTAAGAAATGTGAAAAAATATTTACACATCTTATCTACCTTAATGTCCACATGCAAAGCCACACTGTGGAGAAACCATATGACTGTAAGGAATGTGGGAAAGCCTTCACTGAGCGCTCAAGCTTAATTGTACACCTACGACAACACACTCGAGAGAAATCTTATGAGTGCAAGGAATGTGGGAAAACCTTTATTCAACCCTCACGCCTTACAGAACATATGAGAAGTCATACAGGAGAGAAACCCTATCAATGTGACCAGTGTGGGAATGCTTTTGCATCTTCTTCTTACCTTACTACTCATTTGAGAACTCATACTGGAGAAAAGCCCTTTGAGTGTAACATATGTGGGAAGGCATTTACACGGTCCTCTTACTTACTAGGTCACATCCGAACTCACACAGGAGAAAAACCCTATGAATGTAAAGTATGTGGAAAAGCTTTCAGTGGCCGTTCTTGGCTTACGATACACTTACGAAAACATACTGGAGAGAGGCCCTATCCATGTACAGAATGTGAGAAAGCCTTTACCAGCTTTGCTCAACTAACTGAACATATAAAAACTCACACTGGTGAGAAGCCCTTTCGGTGTAAGGTATGTGCAAGGACCTTTAGAAATTCCTCATGCCTTAAGACCCATTTTCGAATTCACACTGGAATAAAACCGTATAAATGTAATTACTGTGGGAAAGACTTTACTGCACGTTCAGGCCTTACTAAGCATGTACTAATTCACAATGGTGAGAAGCCCTATGAGTGTAAGGAATGTGGAAAAGCTTTCAGTACATCCTCTGGCCTTGTTGAACATATACGAATCCATACAGGAGAGAAGCCCTTTGAATGTTATCAGTGTGGGAAAGCCTTGGCTCATTCCTCATCTCTTGTTGGACATTTAAGAACTCACACTGGAGAGAAACCCTTTGAGTGTAATCAGTGTGACAAAACATTTACAAGATCATCTTATCTTCGTATTCATATGCGAACTCACACTGGAGAGAAACCATATGAATGTAAAGAGTGTGGGAAAACTTTCCCTGAGCGCTCATGCCTTACTAAACACATAAGAACACATACTGGTGAAAGGCCCTATGAATGTAAGGAATGTGGGAAAGGCTTTATTAGTTTTGCTCAACTTACTGTACACATAAAAACTCACAGTTCTGAAAGACCTTTTCAGTGTAAGGTATGCACAAAATCCTTTAGAAACTCCTCATCCCTTGAGACCCACTTTCGAATTCACACTGGAGTAAAACCCTATAAATGCACTTACTGTGGGAAAGACTTCACTGCTCGTTCAGGCCTTACTATACATTTACGAAATCACACTGGGGAGAAGTCCTATGCATGCCAAGAATGTGGAAAAGCCTTTAGCACTTCCTCAGGCCTTATTGCACATATAAGAAGCCACAAAGGAGAGAAACCCTTTGAATGTGACCATTGTGGGAAAGCCTTTGCTTCTTCCTCTTATCTTAATGTGCATTTGAAAATTCACACTGGAGAAAAGCCCTTTCAGTGTACAGTATGTGGGAAAACATTTACATGTTCTTCGTATCTTCCTGTTCACATGCGAACTCACACTGGAGAGAAGCCTTTTCAGTGTATAATATGTGGAAAGTCATTTTTATGGTCCTCGTATCTTCGAGTTCACATGCGAATTCACACTGGAGAGAAACCTTATGTATGTCAGTACTGTGGAAAAGCCTTTACAGAGCACTCTGGCCTTAATAAACATTTACGGAAACACACAGGAGAGAAACCGTATGAATATAAGGAATGCGGGGAAGCCTTCACTACTCCTGCTGATGCTAATGAACATGAAAGTCCTCATTGGGGGGGAAACCTTTGAATGTAAGGAATTCAGAAAATTGTTATGGAAGCCTTTGCAATCAGAATTCAGTATACACAAGTCTTATTAAATGTATAAAAGCATTCAGTTGTTGCTGTTTGCTGTAAAAACTCATTCTGAGGATGCTTTGAGTTTAAGGATCACGGGAGAGATCAAAACATGCTTGTGAACTCAGTCAAGATTTGTAGTATAGGAAATAAAAACTTAGTGTTTCCATGTGTGTTGATGTGAGACATTTAGCAATGTCATAGATTTTAAATTTTTTTGTTCACTTGTGATCTCATAGTTGAGAAAAATCTTACTGAAATTTGGGAAATAACTTTACATTTGACTTTATGTGGTGTTTACAGACTGAACACAAACTACATATTTGTAATGGGGATTTGTTTCAGTGTCTTGAAGTTTTGGGTGGCAACACATGGATTTCTTGGGTGCTTCTAGATGAACTTTGAATATTTCTATATTTGTATATTTTTATGGCTTCAATTATAAATTTCTAAATTTCATTATAGGTTTTTTTTTAAATATTCCTGTTTGATATGATTGAAAACTTGTTTATACCTGGCATCTAGTACATGTCCCATGATAATATTGTGAACTAATGAACGCAAACACTCACCTACTCACTACTCGATATTTGTTGTGCTATGCACCCCCTGAATTGTCTGCTTCCTTCCTCTTTGTCTCTTTTTTGAGTCAGTCTCACTTGGTGATCTTGCCCCATATGAAAATCATGTAGCCTAGATTGCTCTTGAGTAAATGGCAATCTTGGCTCCATCTTCTGAGGCCTAAGATTACAGGTATGAACCACCATGTTTTTACTGAGTGTTCAAGTACTTACATAAGTAGGTTTGGATCTGACCAGTATAACCCTTTCTTTTGAGTTCTAGTCTCTGGTAACCATTATCCCATTCTCTGGTTGGAGTTCAGCTTTTCTTTAGACTCTACTTTTTAAGTCATGTAGTATTTGTATTAATTATACTTAGGTTTTTAATTTTTGTGACAGGGTCTTACTTTGTAGCTTGAACTGACCCCAAACTCCCAACATTTTTGCCTCAGACTTTAGCGCTGTAGTTTCAGGCATGTGCCCCAATGCCTAGCTGTTTATATGGCTTCTGTCAGATTATATAATGTCCTCAATGTAGAACTGTGTTACCATCAGTTATTTTGTTTTAAGACATTTAATTATCCTTTGATATATCTATAGATACTTAGTTTCTATTCCTTGGCTGTTGGGAGTATTGCTTCATTGAATGTGAGTGTAGCTGTCTCTTTAATGATCCTGTGTTCTCAGATACAATCCCCAAAGTGAGTTTGTTATAATAATGATATACTTTTAATTAGGTATGTCTGTGCTATTTTGTAATAACTATCAATTTTTATTCCCAATGTTGTACCTAGTCTTTTTATTGCTTATCTTTTTACTTTTTATGTGCCATTTTAAATTTTGAGATGGTGTCTTCATAGTTTTAATTTGTATTTTTTCTAATTTTTAAGCCATTTGTATATCTTTGCTAAAATATTAATTTCAGTTATCAACTTAAAATTAAATGTATATTATTTTGGCTGTGAAATTCCCTGAGTTACTATGTTTTAGGCATAGATCCACTATAATATTTATGGTTTGCAGATATTTTTCCATCTGTATACATGCCTTTTCAGATGTTTTCTGCTCTGCTTTGTAAAATCTTCAGTTTAATGTTGACCTAATTCTTTATATTTGCTTATGCTCATATTTTTTATATCAGCTCCAAAATTCTTTGGCTGGTGTGTCAGGAAACATTCTTTTTGGGGTTTGTGTCTTTTTTGCATTTTATTTTCAGAGTTTTGTTTGTTGGAGCTGATATCACTGTAATCTAAAGTAGCATGGAACTCACTGTGTAGATCAGGCTGGCCTTAAATTTGCAGCAGTGTTTTTTCCCCAGGCTTCCTGAGTGCTGAGATTATGAGTATGAACTAGCCTACCCAATTTAACTGTATTCTTTTATTATTTACCTTAGTTTTCTTTTTTCTTAACCTCTCAGTTTATATTAGTACATACCTCACGGTTAGTGATGCACTTATTTTGCTTGCACATTTATTTTTGTTAGTTTCTTTTCTTTGCTTAGCAATTGTTTTTATGTTACAATAATTTTGTTCAAAATTTGACTATAAGTATTTGTATTTTGGTGCTAAGAATTCAATTTGTGGCCTCATGAATGCTGGGTATGTTCTCTACCCTCAGGTTATGGTTCTAAACTCATTGTTGAAACTATTTTGACTATATAAGGGTTTTAATTGTGTTTTGACCTTTTCTTTTTTGGTTTTCCTTTTTTTTTTTTTTTCTGTTTTTGAAACAAGGTTTCTCTGTGTGTCCCTGGCTGTCCTGAAACTCACCCTGTTGACCAGACTGCCTCTGCCTTCTAAGTGCTAGGATTAAAGGCATGCACTACCACCACTGGGTTTGTATAAGGTTTTTTGTTTTGTTTTGTTTCATTTTTGTTTTTGAGCTAGTTTCTTCGTGTATTTCTAGTTGGCCTGAAACCCAAGTAGCCCAGGTTAGCCTCAAACTCACAGAGATCCACCTGTCTCTCTGTCTTCCAGAGTGCTGGAATTAAATTTATGTGCCACTATGCCTAGCAGTGAGCTTATATCAACTTCTTTATGTTATCTGTACCAATATTGTACTGTTTGATTACTGCTTATGTATTTTTTTAAAATATTTTTTGAGACAAAGTCTCAAGGAGTTTAGACTGTCTTTGAAATTAACTAAATGGTCAAGAATGATCTTGGACTTCTGATCTTGCCTCTACCTCCCCAGTGGTAGAATTACAGGTATGCACCACCACATTCATGGTTTTTGTTTTTATTTGTTTTGTTTTTGGTGCAGTGCTTGGGACTTTATGAATGCGAAGTGGACACTCTACCAACTAAGCTTCATCTCTAGCCCTGTATTATATTGTTAAGCCTCAAATTTTTGTTCTTATTTAAGTCTTTGGGCTAATTGGAAAGGTTTTGGTTTCTAATGACTTGGAAATTTTTTTCATAAGCTTGTGAAAAATGTAGTTGGAATTGTAAGTGTGATGGCAATTAATCTACAAAGCACTTTGGGTAGGATGGACATTTTAACAGTAGTAATTCTCTCAATGTGCATGGGATACCTTGCCATTTGTTTATAGTCTCGTTTATAGTGTTTTAGATAGTCTCTGTTTAATTTTATTCTCTCATTTTATGCAGTTTTGTAGGGTGTATAATATTTTTGCTTTTTAAATTTGTATTGTGTAAAGACACTTTGTGTTGATTTGAAAGTCAGTGAACTTTTGTGAGTTTCTTAAATTGTTTTTCACAGAATAATTTTCTGAGTTGATGCCCTGTCACCTGAAACAAGCTTCTTTCCTTGGGTGACTTTTCCTTTTCTTCCCCTAATTGTTCCAGCCAGGCTTCGTCCAGTATTTGCTGAATAGAAGGAAAGGTAGGTAAACCTGTCCTTGAGCTTTGTAACACTGAATGATTACTATATTTGTTTTTCATCTGCTGCCATTATAATTAAGTACATTTCTATTTAATTTATTGACTATTGTCACAATCAGTTGATATCCTATATTGTTACATGATTCTGTATGTTTTCTGCAATATGGTTTTTCTTTTTATTAATTCAGTGTATCACATTTATTCATTTGTATAAACCACATTTGCATTCCACTGATAAACTTACTCTTGATTACAATTTGTGTGATCCTTTTAAAAGTTACTTTGTGAAGTGACCAGGAGATTGAAATTGTCTTAATAAATAATAATTTTTCATTATTTTTGAGATAGGGTCTTGCTGTGTAATTCAGGCTTGGCCTTGACTTTACTGTGTAGTGCGTCCTCCTGCATTAACCTCTCAGGTGTTGTGGCTTCAGTAATGGCCCACTGTGCCTAGGTGATAATATTTAGAAAGACTTTTGTGTTTCCAGTGACTTATTTATTTGTTAGGGCATATAAATAGACTGAAAAAGAGGTAAGATTGTTGCTTCATTGTAAGGGTGTCATGGTTGTGAAGATATGATCCCAGAAATAGAACACCCAAGTATGGAAAACAAATTTTAGCATATAGCATATATTATCAAGTGAGAAATAGCATGATTAGAGTGTAATACTGTTTTAGTACTCTTTTCATTGCTGAATTAATAATAACTTTGAGTCTTAAAATCACTAAATAATTGTACTTCAAGTAATTTGAGACCAAGTGGATCTAATAAATCTGTACCTAAGAGCCAGAGAATACTTTGTGTTTAATTTCACAGGGTATATTATGAGAAATTCACATTAGACTTACAAGCTTTACTTTTAATGTAATTCTTAGGCAGGGATGAGTTTAGTTTTTGAGAGAGGGTCTCATTATATAGACCAAATACCTCCAGCTTGTAATTCTTCAAAGATACAATATTGCATTGTATTACTATAGTTAGAATTGGCACTAATTCTGTTTACTGAATCTAGATTCAAACTAATGAATATATTCATCACCTGACAGATTTTTTTATTACATTTATTTATTTTCAGTGGAGGTGAACAACATCCTATGTGTGGGAGATTAGAATACAACTCAGGAACTGACTTTCTTCTTCGTCTTATGGGTCCTGGGAATTGACTTCATGTGGTTGGGTTGGCTCAGGTAAGCACCTGCTGAGCCAACTTGCCAACCCACACTTATATTTTATATTTGATATGAAGCAAATTAGAAAAACAGTTTTATAGGCCCTGGAAATAGATGCTAATATGTATCTGAGAGAATAGAGATTGATGTGACAAGGACTTTTTTCTTGGAATGTAACCAGGAAATTCTATCTTAGGCATCATAGAGTCTTCGTTTGTCAGGACTGAAAACAGTTCACTTTACTAACACCTAATGTCTTAGCCAGTTTTCAGTGGATAGTTACTGTTCCCTATTGTCACGGTGGTGAATATACTGTCTTGATGATACTCATAACAAAGTCTGCACTCTTAAATGCCTATCTCTTTATTTCTCCTAAAGTGTAATTACCAGCAGCCACTGTTGTAGTTTGCTTCTGTGACTTCAATTAAAATTTTTTTTTGGTTTGTTTTTTTGAGACAGGGTTTATCTGAGTAGCCCTGGCTGTCTTGGAACTCATTTTGTATGCCAGGAGGGCTTCTAACTCAGAGATCCACTTGCCACTGCCTCCCATATGCTTGCATGTTTTAATTTTATGTGTATGTTATGTGCATTTATATCTATGCACCAAACACATGCCTGTTAATCAAAATGGTCAGAAGAAAGCATTAGGTTCTCTGGGTCTGGAGTTACAGTGGTTATGAGCCTTCATGTGGCTGCTGGGAATTGAATCCAGGTCCTCTGGAAGAGTTGCCCGTGTAGTATAATTGAAGCCAGATTAGTATAATTTTGAATTTTGTTTGAAATGATTATGCTTTGAAAGTGGAATGTCCCCTATAGGCCTATATGTTTGTATATGTGGTCTCCCCCAGCTGGTGCCACTGTTTTACAAGGCTGTGGGTTGCAGTTGGTCTTTAAAGGTTGTACCTGCTAGCCATTTTGGTCCACCTCTAATTTTGATCTGCCAAGACTTGAACCATCTCTACCACAAGCTCCTGCTGCTATACACACACACACACACACACACACACACACACACACACACACACACCCTCTCTACCACAAGCTCCTGCTGCTACACACACACACACACACACACACACACACACACACACACACACACACACACACACACACGCCTGAGGCAGTCAGGTCTGGAGGCTGGAGTTACAGAATGTTGTGAGCTAATTTGGGTGCTGACAATTTGCTCATATTCACATGCACCTTTACCTTGTGTTGTCTTCTTCCAGTTGGTTTCCTTCCCTTACTTACTAAAGCTTCTTTATCTACTTTCATGTCTTTAATTTTTTTTTTAATTCTGTGCATGAGAGAAAATACAATATTTGTCACTTTGGATCTGGCTTACTTTGCTTATATGCAAAATTACCTATTTTTTCTTTATGACTAAAAGCTCCATTCTATCACCCCTTCCTATTTTATCATTGTACATGTGTTTTCCTTATGTATTGCTCAGTGGAGGTAAAGGAGGGTATTGGATCTCCTGCAGCTGTAGTTATAGATTCTGAGCCACTCAACAATGGTGCTGGCAACCACTCTGGTCCCCTGGAAGAGCAATTATAGCTGCTGGCCATCTCTCATTCCATTTATTAATGAACACGTAAGTCAGTTTTTAAAACTTGTCTACTTTGAGTAGTGTTACTGTCAACATGAGTGTGCAGACATTTGTATTATGAGCTGACTTACTTCCATATACCACAGTTTTACCTTCAGTTGTTTTGGCAACCTCCATACTGATTTCCATGCTCATCAACAGTGTGTAAGGTTTCTGACCCATTTCACCCACATCAGGTCTTGACTTTTATTTTCTTGGACAAACCATTCTGAAAGGAGGCAGATGGAATATTAGTGAAGTTTTATTTCTTTTTATGATACCAAGGACTTTGAACATTTTAAAAATTTGTTGGCCATTTATGTTTTATTTTGAGAATTGATGTTCAGTTATTTTTGCTCAAAAATCATTAAAAAAAGATTTGTTATATATACACATGTATACTTGTGTAAGTTTATCTGCATCACATACATGCAGGTCCCCAAAGAAGCCAGGAAAGTACATAAAATACTCTGGAGCTGGTATTGCAGGTAGTAGTGAGCTGCATTATGTGAGTGGGAATGTAACTAAGGTCCTCTGCTAGAGCAGTAAGTGATACTAATTGTTGAGCTACCTTTTTTTTTTTTTTTTTTAAAAAAAAAAAGAGTGAAAGTTCTTTTATTCCTGCAATTTACCTCTCAAACCTTTTTTATGTACACACATCAATACACTGCCTCAGCTGGATTTTTAAAACAGCATGTATGGGATAAAACTCATCTGCACCTTCTTCTTGGTGCTCAGTTGTAACTAGTTACCATGGAGCTTCTGGTTTAGGTTCTACACCAGAAACTAACTTGTTTTGTGGGTATATGTTCAGTAGAATGGATAGCTGAGATTTATTTTAACCAGTGTCCTTTCTGATGGACATTTAGGGTGCTCACATTACTTTGCTATTATTGCTAACGCTAAATTAAACATTTTTTTATATCTAACATAAAATGTAAATTAACATTTACTTGCACACGTACAGAAATAGCCATGTACTTGAGTCCCTGAAAACAAAATACCTCAGCTTAACATCTTTTCTTTTTTAAGTTTATTTTGTTTTCTGTGTATGGGTATTTTGCATTATGTATATACCACATGTGTGTCTGGTACCCCAGAGGTCTGAAAAGGGCAGGATCTCTTGGAAATGAAGTCATGGGAAGCTGTGAGCCATTATGTGGATACTGAAAATTGGATCCCAGTCCTCTGTACTAGCAGCCAGTGCTCTTAACCTCTTAGCCATTTATCTAGCTCTCATCTTTTCTTTTCTTTTTTTCTCCCTCCCAAGACAATGTTTAATAGTCCTGGTTGTCCTAGAACTCACTCTATAGACCAGGCTGGCCTTGAACTCAGGTTCATCAGCTTTTGTCTCCTGAGCATTGGAATCAAAGGTGTATGCCACCATCATCCCGACTCCACTTTCTTCTTTATGACAAATTTATTGTAAAATTTCTTGGCCAGGGAAGGGCATCACACCTACTGAGTGCATTCAGCTTCAGGAAGTTCTTTTGTACATTGATGGTTCTCAGGACACTAGGACTTGCTGAACCTGAGGACTGACAGGATTTCTTGGCCTGCTTGTCTGCAAAGTGCTGTGGTCCCTTGTAGACCTTTTGTCTTCAGTGTTTTAAAATTTTCTTCTGGATTGTTTTCTTTTATGGTAACTAAATAAAACAGCCTTCTTGGGGAGAGGAGTTCTGAAGCCAGTGGGAAGAATCTGTTCAGGACTTCCCGGCTGTTTCTGCCACCCAGCCCAAGCTGCTTCTATTCCATGACTTCCTACCTCTTAAGGCGGAGTCACTACATAGAGGTGGTTAAACACCAGCAGGTCAACTTTTCCCTTAAGTCTGGGCAGCAAACCTTGAACCAAGTCTGTAATTACTGGCTGAATGTGGACTCTGTTACAGTGTGTTGTCTGCAGGGTACATGCAGCTGCCTGGGGTTTAGTATCAGTGCACGTGTACAAGGTCTGAGGACCTATCATGGAGACCAGGAATGCAGACACCACACCAGGCCCTGCTCCTACTTCAAGGCATATTTCCACTCCTGCTAGCTCGGCCGCCTCTGTCCTGCCGCTTCGAGCACGTCCAGTAGCAGAAAAGTGTCCTCCGAGGACTCGTACATGTCGTTGAAGGCTCCGCGACCCACGTGCTCATACAACTGTGTGGGGACACTCGGTGCAGCCATCTTTCTCCTTCCGAGCTACCTTTCTAATCTCTGTTGACTAATACTTAATATAATACACAACTTTGTTGAAGGCCAGAGCCTGAGGCACTACAAGGAGTGAGAAGCTTGTCTGTTTTCTTTAGCCCTGCCATGAGGTTTGTAGTAAAGAGATCCACTCATTGTCCTCAGCTTTGTCAAAGGAGAATTCCATGAGTTCAGGAGAGCACAACTGGAGTGGCCTTCCTCACATAGTTGGTCTTGCCTGAGTTCTGGGGCATAGCTAGACAGGAGCAATCTCACGGTATAGCTCCTGGATATTGTGGTGGAACCCTGACTGCTACTGTAGTCTGTAGTCTATTAAGACTAACATTTGCAGGAGCCAATGACTGAGTCAAATTGACCAGTCACTGAGCCAATGACCTCTAAGGAGCTACTGGCAGTTAGTGGTTGCTAGGAGAAAAGTCATTTTCCTCAGTTGTTATCCATCCACCTGTAATATGTTCATTCTTTAGTAATAATCCCAACTATGGCTCATGAAAGCAACTCCATTTCCGTAGTTTTGGGACATTCACTTGCACTAACATACACACAGAAATAAAACACTTAGAATTCAGTAGGTGACAAAACAAACCCCAAAAGATAGCAGTTGTTTTTGGAAAGGAGTTCAGTGGGACTTGGAGAGGGATGAAAGTAATGATTGTGTGAAAATGACCAAAATACATTTTGCATTTGTAAGACTGTCAGAGGGTGGGGCTGGAGAGACTGCTCAATGTTTAAGAGTAATTCTTAATTTTGCAGAGGACCTGGATCCAATTCCAAGCACCTCCATGGTAGTTCACAATCACATGTAACTTCAGTTCCTAGTAATCGAGTGCCCCTCCACCCCCACTCCCTTTACCTCCCATGGGCACCAGGACAGACATATCAGTAGTTTGAATGAGAGTGACCCTTACAGGCTCATATTTTAATGTCTGGCTCCTAGTTGATAGAATGCTCTTGGGAAGGATTAGGAGGTCTTAGCCTAGCCTTCTGCCTCCTCCTTGTGAATCAGGTGTAAACTCTCAGCTTTTGCTCCAGTAACCATGCCATGCTTGCCTGCTGCCATACTCCCCCATCATGATGGTCATAGATTCACCCTCTGAAGCTTAGCAAGCCCCCAGTTATTATTTTTTGCCTTGGTCATGGTGTCTCTATAACAATAGAACAGTAACAGACAAAATTATTTATGATCACTCTTATGCAGATCTACAATGAAAAAGAGCAAGTAGAGCAAAAAGAATCAAAAAATAGGAAGAAAAAAGGCACTAGGAAATTTAATGTTGGAGTCAAATCTTGTGCTCAGAGACAAAGGCCTATAGTGAAATGGAATAAAGGTAGTGATACCTTTGGGCCAAGACTCCACCCAGCCAGGCTTTCAGCTTCTAAATAGAAACTATCTGAGGAACATGTGTGGAGAACTGCACGGAGAGTGGAACCAGCTCAAGAGGTGTGTTGCAGTTAATAAAGCTCCAAGGAGTGGAGAGTCACAAAGTCCTGTATTATAGGACATAAAGCTATGAGATTCGAGTTTGCCATGCTTCAATTATTTTGACTAATATTTCTCATGTGCGACAATATTAAAAAAGAGTGTGTTTGTGAGTATTGGGGAGAAGAGTAAGGGGAGAGAAAAGAGGAAAGTGTGTGGTGAGATCTGGAGCCGAAGTTACAGCTGGTTCTAAGTTGCCTATTAAGTGTTAACCAGGGGCTGGAGAGATGGCTCAGAGGTTAGGAGCACTGGCTGCTCTTCCAGAGGTCCTGAGTTCAATTCCCAGCGACTACATGGTGGCTCACACCATCTATGATGACGTCTGGCACTCTCTTCTGTATACTGTATACATAGTAAATCTTTAAAAGATCGGAAAAAACTCATGACTCCAGAGACCGGTGTGTTTTCAGATGGATTCTGGACTTGTGTCCTGGGTCCATCCTGACAGGACAGAAGACCCCAAGTCACAATAGTTGGAATTGAGACAGTGTCCAGATAAAGAGAAATCACGGTCTAAAAGGCAGAATGATTAAACAGAATTTAGTTCATTTTATGGATTCCCTAGGCTCAACACTGGAGCTCATCAACTCAAGAGCTGTATGTGGAATCGACCTATGAGCACACTGTCCTTTAACTTCCTTGCCCTCCTGCCACTCAAGTCCCGCTAGTGAATGATCCCACAAGTAGCCCACTCCCCCCTCCTAACTGTGATCTCTACCTTCTGAGTTTGTTTCTACATCTCTTGCCTGCAACCAGTCCATCGAAGGCCAACTGCACCTTCGTGGGTGGAAATTCTAGTTTCTTTGATGGGCTCTCGTTTTCATTAAGTAATCTTGTGTTATTCTGATAGTTTTGCCTTTATAGGTGACTTGATCTTTTTCCTTTGCAGCTCTTAGTATTTTTTCTTTATTCTGTAGGTTTAGTGGTTTGATTATTATGTGGTGAGTAGACTTTTTTGGGGTGGGGGAGTCTAGTCTATTTGGTGTTCTGTAAGCTTGTATTTTTATAGGTATTTCCTTCTTTAGGTTGGAAAAGTTTTCTTCTATGATTTTGTGGAATATATTTTTTTGTGCCTTTGAGCTGGTATTCTCTACCTCTGCCTCCCATGCTGGAATGACATACAGGCCTGTGTGTGCCTGGTGAAGTCTTAGTTTTTCTCTCAGGGTGCTTGGTTAGCATACTGGTTCTGTTGCTGCATCCTACATTATTTGATACTTCTCATGATGTCACAGTTTGGAGCAAGTTATTTGCTATGCAAACTACTTAAAAGTGAAAATTTCATCTTATGCTTTGTATTTCACTTCTCCAAAAGAGGACTCACTCATTTCCAAACTATATGACGATGAAGATCTTTGTGCTTCTTCAGTTCTATAGGACAGGTATTGGTCAGAGTGGTGAACAGATGGATATAGTAAGGGCACTTAAATGTCTGAATGTTCCCTACAGGCAGTTTCTGTGCATCACAGACCAGACATGTATGGGCTGCCAGAGCCACAGCAATCTTTGGGCATTTCATCTAGAATATTTTGTTTTGTTTTTGTTTTTTGAGACAGGGTTTCTCTGTGTTTCCCTGGAACTCACTTTTTAGACCAGGCTATCACTGAAATCAGAG
Source organism: Sigmodon hispidus (assembly GCA_004025045.1). Lineage (NCBI taxonomy): Eukaryota > Metazoa > Chordata > Mammalia > Rodentia > Cricetidae > Sigmodon > Sigmodon hispidus. The sequence continues at coordinate 278,042 of PVIH01000776.1, forward strand.
ATCCTTCTGCCTCTGCCTCCCAAGTGCTGGGATTAAAGATGTGCACCACCACCACCATCACCACCACCACCACCTGGCTCATTCAGACTTTAAACACAGGATCAGAAGCACTTGCAGCAGACACAACAGCTGAGTCTTAGGGCTACAACTGTTCTCTGGGGAGTGCTTACACATTGCAGTTGAAGCCACTTTGCCTGCCATACCTCCCTGGCTTCCTTACACTGAATCCAAGGAGCCTGAAACCAATTTTCCTAGGACAAGGACCTGCTGCTCTGAGGCAGGACAGGGTTCTCAGATGAATTGCTCTCTGAAACTAACAAAGCCACACCTCTTAATAGGACTACTGCCCATTCGGCCAAGTATTCAAACACCCAAGTGTTTGGGGTCCATACCTATTTAGATCATCACAAAACACAAAGACTCTACCAGTTGGTCCTCTGCAAGTTCTATAGCAACTGTCATCCCTATTCTTTATTCCTTTGTTTCTTCATTTGTTCCTTCATTCCTTCCATTTTCTTCCTTTATAGTTAGTGATCCTAGTGCAGTTCTGAGTAGCTGTGATTACAGGTGCCTGTCATTATGGCTAGTCTCCCCACCCCTCCCAGGGTTTCACTATTTTTCTCTGACTAGTCTGCAACTTCCTGTGTAGAGCATGCTGGCCTCAAACTCACAGAGATCTCCTTGCTTCTGCCTCCAGAGTGCTGGGGTTAAAATTGTGCACCACTCTGTATGGCCTCAAAATCTTACTTTAGTTAATAATGTATATGTATGTACGGTGTATGTGCACATGTACCTATTTGTATGTGTGTGGGTACATGTGTATGTGGTTGTAAGTGTGTGCATGTTTGTAGAGGCCCAAGGTTAATATTAGATGTCTTCTTTAATTGCTCCCCACCTTTATTGAAGCAGGGTCTCTTGCTGAACGTGGAACATGTCTTTTCAGCTAATATAACTAACCAGCTTGCTATAGTGATATATTTCCTCCAAAAAGTTGTACTCCTACACCTACTCCAACAAGATCACATTTCCTAATAGTGTCACTCATATAGGCCTGTAGGAACCATTTTCACTGAATTTACCACATTCTACTCCCTGGCCCCCAAAGGCTTGTAGCAATATCAAAGTGTAGAAATGCAGTCAGTCCAACTTCATGAGTACCCATTGTTTATCAGTCTCAACCCTGTTTAAAAGTCCCAAGTCTCTTCTGAAACTTACGGAAATCTCTTAACTATAGTCCCCATAAAATAAAATAAAAAAAACAAAACAGAACAGATCACATACTTCTAATATATAATGGCATAGGATATACATTACTGTTCTGAAAGGGAGCATAGTGAGAAAATACTGGACTGAAACAAGACTGAAAACAAGTAGTGCAAACTCCAGATTCTGCATCTTTATGTTTGATGTCAAAGTAGTGTTCAGATCTTTCAGCTTTGTTGCCTACAACATTCTTATCTTTGTTGGGCTCGTACCACTCCCTGCTAGTATCTTTCCTTGGTGAGTATCCCACGACTCTGGCATCTCCAGCATCTTGGGGTTCTTCAAGGCAATTAAAGCTTCATCTTCATAAATTCACATAATGGTTTCTCTGAGCCCCCATGCAGGGACCTCTCTGATACACTCCTGGCCTCAGCAACTTTTCTTAGTCTCAGAGGGAAGTTCCATAACCCTCTTTTTATGTCCTTGACTCTTAAGACAGAACCACATGGTTAAAGCTGCCAAGTTCTGCTGCTTTCTGGGATTGGAACATGACCTTCTCATCCAAATACAGTTTCATTAGCTTTCTGTTTTTGATGGTTTTCTTCACACTCTAAGGTTGGCTGTCCTGGAACTTGGACTGTAGACCAGATTGGCCTCAAACTCAGGGATCTGCCAGCCTTTGCCTCTGGAGTACTAGGATTAAAGACATGCACCACCATGTCCAGCTCTAAGCTTTTATTTAATGACTTTTCACAAATTGGAGGCTTAGATGGGTGGAGTCTTGCTCTGAGGTCAACCTCTCCCAAGCCCATCAATCAACTTTTATTTTTATAATAGTTTTGTGTCTGATATGGACTATGTTAGGAAAATGGATTCTGTATGAGGAATGGTGCAGATAAAGTGAGGCATCTTGTATTTATTTATGATACAGATGACACAAAGTTTAAATTTAGTGAGAGCCCCTGATATGATTGTAATTTAAGTCAGAGAGTAAGCCCTCACTATATTGCTAACTGGTTGAAAATTAAGTAAAATTCAAATTATATTTTTGTCTTTTCTTTCCACCACTATGCTTTTTCCTTGAGACAGTGTCTTGTGTAACCCTGAACTCTAGAGGTCAAGTAATCTTACCTTAACTTTTTGTACACCTAAGATTACATCAGGTGCCAGGGATCCTGTTTTATTATTTTTAAAAAATTGAAACATGTTGCATGAATTATAATTGGTCTTATAATAATAAACATGGAGTAAATGATAAAGTTCAGAGAAGCCATGAACAGGCCACTAGAGTGACTTTTTACCACTACCAAATCCCTAGACTGAAAGCCGTGAGTTCTCAGCCAAAAGGGAAGGGAAGCACAGGACAGGAGGCAAGGGACAAACTCCCCCCTCCTCCCGCCTTATGTTCCTGTCTCTGCCCAGCCATATCACTTTCTGTCTCAACCTTCCTAGTGCTGGGGTTAAAGGGGTGTGTGTGTGTGTGTGTGCTTCCTAAGTACTGGGGGAAAAGGCAAGGTACTGGGAGCAAGGGCATGGGATCCCAAGTGTTGGGATTACAAGTGTGTGCCACCACCGCCTGGCTCTGTTTTTCTTTTGGACTGGATTAATCTTTTGTGTGGTCCATGCTGGCCTTGAACTCACAAAATCCAGGAGGATCTCTGCCTCCTGAGTGCTAAGATTAAAGGTGTATGCCACCACTGCCTGAGCTCTGTCCTCTGATCTGTTTTTATAAGACTTACTTACCTTTTCTCCTTGAGACTCTAAAATTTGATCCAGTCTGATAATTTGGGAATAAAACAATTGGAGGGCTAGTGGGATGGCTCAGTGAGTAAAGGTATTTGGTGTATGTCCAAATGACCTGAATTCCATTCCTAGGACTAAATATAATAAAAAAGAAAACAGTAGAAAGAACAGAATGAGAGGGTAGAACTGGTCATTGATAAGTTTAGTGTTGTTGGAAGCATAGTGTGTGTGTGTGTGTGTGTGTGTGTGTGTGTGTGTGTGTGTGTGTGATGTGTATGGGAGTACATGTTTGCTCCAGTATTATATTAAGTTAGAAGACAACTTTCAAAGTTTGGCCTCCTATAATGTGGGTCTTGGATATCCAAACTTTGGGCATTAGGTTTTACAGCAAGTATCTTTACCCACTGAGCTATCTCATTGCCCTCACTGTGTTTATATTTATTTTGAAAACAACTGCAAATAGGACTACAATTTTTACTTCCCACTGACTTTTAATTTCTTTACATTTTCTGTCCTGAAGCTGAAATTTGTTTATAAAATTTCAGAACAGGAAAATGCTTTAAACAACACCTTAAACATCTACTGTATCAACAGGACTTGCCAAGAGGACATATTTTCAGAGACACACAAATGGTGAGCTTAACAAAGGATCTTTTTCTCTCTGTGTGTTGTCTTTGAGCTACACTGTCAGATCCCAATGTTCCTTTCTTTTTAAATTTTCTTTCCTTTTGCTTATTCTAAGGTCTTACTATGTAGCCCTAGCTAGTCTGGAACTGGTTGTGTAGACAATAATGGCTTTGAACTCACAGGTCTCTGTCTGCCTTCCAAGTGTTGTAAAGATGTGAACCACTGTGTTGTACCTACACACACACACACACACACACACACACACACACACACACACACATATTTAGTTTTTCAAGACAAGTTGTCTCTGTGTAGCCCTTGCTGTCCTGGAACTCACTCTGTTGATCAATATGGCTTTGAACTCAGAGATCTTCCTGCCTCTGTTTCATGAGTGCTGCTGGGATTAAAGATATGAACTACTAGGATAGTCTTTATTTTGTATATTCCAGTATACAAAATTCTTTATTTAAAAATTCCAGTATAAATAATCAAGACATGGAAAGTTACTTGAGAAATGAAATTCATATAAGCTGGGGTGATATTTCTCTAGAGGTACTGTAATAATGACAAATATAGAGGGTATCTAAAATTAGCACGATTTTTTTCAGTATCTGGAGTTACAGATAGAGGACCTGGTCAGGTCCTCTGTAAGAACAAGTACTCTTAACTGATAAGTCATTACTTGCAAGTCTTTGTATTGTGCTTATAAGTATTTCCAATATAGATGAACAGGTGGAGAAGAGCTCCCTCCCTGTGTAAGTTGTAGAAGTGTAACTTTATGAGTGAGTGGTTTCAAAAGTCAGGTGAGGACACCCTACATAGTTATACATGCAGGCAAAACACCAATGCACATAAAATAAAAAATTAAAAAATTCAGGTGATTGATTATACAAGGTCCTTAGAATGAGTGTGCATAGAGATGTCTTAGTACCACTGAGCTCTGTGATAGAATATGGGAGACTTTAAACTCCTTTACAAGCACGGGGGTCACTTTTGCTTCATCCAGAAAACATAAGAGATGTCACTTTGCTAAACTGGCGTGCATGTGATGGTTTAGGACTCAGTGACCTTTGAGAATGTGGCTGTGCACTTTACCAAAGAAGAGTGGAATTTATTGGATGGATTTCAGAGAAATCTCTACAGAGATGTGATGCTAGAGAACTATCAGAACCTGGCCACAGTAGGTAAGACTGTCATTATCTCCTGTAGCCTCGTAAGGAAGAAAATTATGTAATTTTCAAGATTGATGATATAACTGTGAATATAATGGGAAATAATAGACACATTGTCATTGCCCTAGCGTATTTTAATCTGTTATTGGCAGTTGTCAACAAATGTGGTTTTAGGATTAGTATGTAGCATCACTCTCATTTTCTTAGAAATGCATAGCTTTTGTACTCTATATTTGATATACTAAATCAGAAAAATCTTCATTTATGTTTCTATCACCTGTTTTCACGTAAATGTTTTACTCTAAAGCTGACAACCAGCTGAGCATAATGGTACACATTTACAATCCTAGCATGCAGGAGGTTGAGGTAAGAGGACTGTCACAATCTGAAGGCCAGCCTGAGCTATATAACAACTATAATGACAGCCATGGCAACATAGTAAGGCAGTGTCTCAACTGAATCAAAACAAACAAAATACTAAAAAACAACTATTGGTACAGTCATTTATCATGAAATTGAAGGTATTTCATTTCTGTTACATCCAATTTGAAAAAAAATCTTAGTAATGTTAATATCTATTTTTTTTCTCAAGACAGGGTTTCTCTGGGTAGCCTTTGATATCCTGGAACTCATCCTGTAGACTAGGATGTTTTCAAACTCGCCCCTGAGTCCTGGAATTAAAGGTGTTTGCTACCATTGCTTGGCTATACTCTATGTTTAGGCCTGAATGTAATAGGAGTCACATATAGCCCAAATAATGAATACTTGCATTTTGAACTATTTAAAATTAATTCTTGGAGTTGGAAAGATGTCTAGGTGATTAGAACACATGCTATTCTTGTAGATGACCCAGGTTCAGTTCCTAGCATCCACATGGCAACTTACAGGTTTTGAGATATTTTCAGCATCTCTTACTGTATTATTTGTTCTATTCACACTTTCTTTAAAATTTAAAAAAAATAAAAATTTTATTTTATGTGTATGAGTGTTTTGTCTGTTTCTCAGTCTACACCATTTATGTGCTTGGTACCTACAGAAGCCAGAAGAGGGCATCAGACCCCTTGGAACTGAAGTTACAGATAGTTGTGAGCTATTATGTGAATGTTGGGAACTGAAATTTAGTCTTCTGAAAAAGCGGCAAGTCCTTCTAACCACTGACATATTTCTCCAACCCCATATCCAGCCTTACAATTTCAGCAATGATCTTCTCTTTTCTACTTTGAATTCATGATTCTATTTTTGCAGTTGTATACTTCTTTCTTTTCAAATTATATTGTTTTTGTTTACCATTACATGCAGTTTTTATACACAAGATACTTGTTTTGGGGCTACTGAGATAGCTTAGTGGGTAGAGATGCTTTCTTCCAAGCCTGTTGATTTGTATTTGATCCCTGAAACTCATATGGTAGAAGAGAATCATCTTTTTTTTAATATTTATTTTTTAAAGTTTTTTTCCCATACCCACCACTGCTCTCCCTCCATCCCCTCCTCTCAGTCCTCCTTCATCCTCTCCCTAACCCCCATTCATTTCCCAGGGAGGGCAAGGAATCCCAAGGTGAATTAATTTTGTCTGGCATATCCAGTTGAGGTAGGTCTGAGTTCCTCCCCCTAGTATCAAGGCTGAGTAAGGTGTTCCTCTGCAGGGAATGGGTTCCGAGATATCAGTTCATATACCAGGAATAAACTCTAGTTCTATTGCAAGAGGCTCTACAGACTGCCTATGATGTTTGACTGTTGTTCAGAGGGTTTATAGTACCTTTCCATGAAGGTTCCTCAGCTGTCATTTCAGAGTTAGTGAGCTCCCAATTGCTCAGGTCAGCTGTCTCTGTGGGTCTCCTCCTCATATACTCTCTTCTCTCAGAGAGAATCATCTAGTTTCTGCCCAGCCTAGCCCCAAGATCTAGACCAGCAGTTCCAAATAATCACACAACGTCTTATAAAAATAACATGCTGTTTGGCCTATAGCTCAGGCATATTACTTGCTAACTCTTAAACTAATGCATGATTAGCAAAGTAGCTTAGTACCTTTTCTCAGAGCATTGTCATCTTCTTTTCTCTGTGTCTGCCTGGTATCTCTGCTCTGTTCTTTCTCTTCCCAGAGTTTTCTTAGTCTGGTAGCCCTGCCCATACTTCCTGTCTGGCCAATCAGCATTTTATTAAACAGTAGGAGGGACAAATATTTACAATGTACCAGAAGAGAATGCAATGCACACGCACACACACACAGAGTAAATAATTGTAAAAATAGAAAAATTGTTATTTTATTTAGGCTCCAGATCCTTATGCCTGCCAAATTAGTTATATAGTTGAACTCAATTATATAATCAATCTGTTTAATTCTATCTTTGCCTTATTAACTTAGCATATTTAATATAAAAATAAATACTCAACATTACATTTTTGTTGTATAAGTGTTTGTATGTACATATTTTCTAATGTTTTATTTCAGAAAGGAAAATGGACCTTGAGACAAAAAAGACAGAACTTCAGCTGGATAGTTTTTGCTCAGATATATCAAATGAGACACAACTGTTAAGATTAATAACAGTATTTTTTTTTGTTTCCAAAGTCAGAAAATATTTGGAATTCTGTGATAACCTTATGCATTAACAAAAGATGTATGAGAGAAGTAGCCTTTGCTCACAGGGACTTGCTTTCTAGCATGAAGCTTTGTGTTTTAGAGTTATCTCTTAGAATGTCCTGCATAAGTCTGAAATTTTTTTTTAGTACTCATTTATCTCTTATTCAATAGGCAGGAAGCCACAATGCAGGGGAACTCTGTGACTCTAAGAATGTTGGAAAATTCTTCAGTGAACACCCATGCCTTCAGCTACATATGAATATTTGTAATACAGAAAAGATTTCTGAATATAATTGGTATAGAAAAGATTTTCTTTCTTCAGTCAAGAAAATCTCTACTGAAGAGGAACTTTCTGTGTTGATTCAGTGTGAAGAAGCCTTTGCTCTGGTGCCAAGCATTGCTTACCAGAAGACATGCAGTCAGAATAATTCCTTTGAATTTCCTAGGAAAGCCTTTGTTAATCAGTTACAACTTAAGGCACTTAGCAAAGCTCAAAGTAAAAAAAATTTCTGTGAATGGCAGCAAAGTAAGAAAGCTTTTATTCAATCCATAAATTGTTCTGCTTTAGAGAAATGCTATGAAGTTAAGGAATGTGGAAAAGCCTTCACTGCACCCTCTGGCCTTACTACATGTGTACAAAGTCATAAAAGGCAGAAGTCTTATGAGTGTAGATAGTGTGGGAAAGTGTTTGGTAAATGCTCAGGACTTATTGAACATGTGAGAAGTCATACAGGAGAGAAACCTTTTAAATGTAACCAATGTGGAAATGCATTTGCTTCTTCATCCTATCTTACTGCACATTTGAGAACTCATACTGGAGAAAAGCCCTTTGAGTGTACTATATGTGAGAAAGCATTTACACGTTCCTCTTACCTTAGAATTCACATGAGAATTCACACTGGAGAAAAACCTTATAATTGTAAGGAGTGTGGAAAAACCTTTGCTGTGCGCTCATGCCTTAATAAACATTTAAGAACACACACTGGGGAGAAGCCTTATGATTGTAAGGAATGTGAGAAGGCATTTATTAGCTTTTATCAACTAACTGAACATATGAAAATTCACACTGGTGAGAAACCCTTTGAATGTGAGGTATGTACAAAATCATTTAGAAATTCCTCATGCCTTAAGAAGCACTTCCAAATTCACACTGGAATAAAACCATTTCAGTGTAAGGACTGTGGAAAAGCCTTCAGTGGACGGACTAGCTTTATTACACATGCATTAACTCATACTGGGGAGAAGCCATATGAGTGTAAGGAGTGTGGGAAAGCCTTCTGTACATCCTCAGGCCTTATTGAACACATAAGAAGTCACACAGGAGAGAAACTGTTTGAATGTTATCAATGTGGAAAGGCCTTTGCATCTTCCTCATATCTTACTCCTCATTTGAGAACTCACACTGGAGAGAAACCATTTGAATGTACATCATGTAGTAAAGCATTTACACGTTCTTTCTACCTTTGCAGACACATGAAAATCCATACTGAAGAGAAACCCTATATATGTAAGGATTGTGGAAAAGGCTTCAGTGAGTGTTCATGCCTTAACAGACACATAAGAACACAGACTGTGGAGAAGCCCTATCTCTGTTAGCAATGTGGGAGAGCATTCTTTAGTGTTTAACTTAGTATAGGAAAACTTATACATGTGAGAAGCCATGTGAATATCAGCTATGTACAGAATCTTTAGAAATTTGTATGACTTAAGGTGCACTTTTGAATTCATACTGGACTAAAATTATATCAGTGTCAGGACTGTGGAAAAGCCTTTGGTGGCCACACTGGCTTTACTACACATGTACTAACTCACATTGTATAAAAGCCATATGAATGTGAAGAATATCAGAATGCTTTCACTCCTTCCTCACATCATTAACATCTAAGAAGTCATAAGGGAGAGAAAATCTTTGAATGTGACCAGTGTGGGAAGGCATTTGTTTCCTCATCTCTTATTATACATCTGAGAACTCACTCTGGGGAGGGGCCCTTTGAATATATAGGGTATGAAAAAGCATTTGGTTGGTATTCTTCTAACTTTTGTAGTCACATGAACACACACACTGAAGATCTGTCCTATGTATTTAAGAACTGTGGGAAAGCTTTTACTGAACACTTAGCCCTTACTAAACACTTAAGAATACATATTATAAAACAGCCCTATGATTATTAGAGAAAGCTTCTACTGCTCATACTTCGGTGGGTATACTCTCTAGATGGAAAGATATGAGAATGACTTCACTTATTCTTCTGATTATATGGAACATAAGTAATCACAAAATGAAACTCATGTAAAGAATGAGGAAAATCTATTAAGTATACACTTTTTGTATTTACATTATTAATCTCAGCATAGTTAGTTGTCCTAGAAATGGCTTAACAGATATATTGCTCTTACTGCATTTGGTTCCCATCACTCATGTCAGGCCACTCATAACCATCTAACTCTAGCTCTAGGGAGATCTTATGGCTCTGGTCTCTGTAGAAACTTGTACTTTCATGTGTCTCACACACAAGCATACACATAATTAAAAATAAATCTTACAGTACCTGAGGGCCTCACACTCAAGATGCTATGAATGTAATGAACTTAGAAAAGTAACTGGAGTCTACTCACAGTCTGGCAAGTAGGCCAAATAATGCACCATGGAAACTTTATTATTATCTCAGGTTTTGCTAAGTATGTGAATAATTGCAATAGAGCAAAGCACTACTGATATGTGATATGTGTAGCAGTTATATGCCTGCTAAGCAATTTAATTTAATGGTCTCACAGTAGAGAATAACTTCAAGAAATATTAGAAGTAAAAATAATGTATTCTACTATCTTTGCTAAATGTGATTCATACTGAAGACAAATTACATGTATAGATTAGGGCAAATGTTTCCATATGTTTCTATAGATATACTTTTGATGTTTTGAATACTTCAATGTATGTGTACTAATAATTTGTGTTGTGTTAGTTTTGAGGGACCAATTGGAATAAACAGCTATTCACCACAGGAAGTGCATTAATAACATCAAAGAAATTATTTTATCCAAATAGACCTTTGTGAGTTACTAAATTTATTGGGGATTGCTTATAGGAATAAGGGTTAGGGATTTCTGATGGTTTGAATAAGAACCCTTATTCCCATAAGAAGATAGCTTCATAATACTCTATGCTTTCATTTGGCTCTTACACTCTTTGTATCTGCTCTTTTTTTTATTGTATTATGAAAATCAATATCAAACTTCATATAAAAAGCAAAACATTCAGAATAGAAGAATAGATAAAAAACCCACACAGTAATAAAACTTCTCTTTTCTCTAAAATACACGAAACATAGAAAATAAAATCTAAATCTTCTCAAGCCATGTTAGGCTCAGCTACAGATAAAGAAAGCATAGTAGGTCACAGATAATGCCCACAGATTCACTATGGCCACCACAAATTTCTTTTGTATCTGTTCTTATACAATGTTGTCTGAACTTTAGGGGTGATACATAGATTCTGGATATTTTCATCTATTTACAGCTAAACATTAGTTTACTAGGCAACTTTAAAAATTGCTTTGAACATCTTGACTAGGAGATTAGGAATCTCCATAGTATCCATTGCCCCTTGCAAAAATGAAGCTTATCTCATGGATGTGCAGTAGCCTTCAATCTAGTTATAAAGCAGTTGATAGTGCTTACAATAGTCATGCCACTATTTACCAGTGGACACATCATTTGCGATGTTAGTAGTAGTGAAGTACTCAGGGCTCATATCTGTAGGACTGTTGTGATAATTTTCTAGCAGCCTACCCTATCTCTGATTCTATGAAAGCTAGACACCAGGAAAAGATATAACAGCTCCATTGGTAGCCTGATTTCTTGATGTTCTGCAGTCAGAGCATGCTTTGTCTTCAGCAGTATAAAATTATTTAATTTTGACACACAACCAACAGCCATAGACCTTAATGGCCCATGGGTATTTAAGGGCTTCAATGACCAGAAAGTCATAAAGTAGCTCATCCTTGGCACTGGGATTAATCACTCAGCACTCTTAGGTTTTATTGGAGTGGCTCTTTTCATTTGCACATGGTGTTTTGTTGGAAGTCTTAACCTACTTTTACTGTACTTTCTGATGCTTTTCCAAAAGGCTTGCCAGTGTGTATGTAAGGAAACATTTTTTAAAAAGATGTTGGGCAAGATCTCTGAAGGCCCACTGCTGTGTGCTGCTCTAAACAAGTGCCAGTTAAGCTTGGATGGCTAGGGGATACCAAGCACATGAGTAATATCCAATACACTATGAGAGATCCTATCACTACTATCGTGTTTCTTTGAAAAAGCAATGTTAGGTTCACTGGGATTGATTTAGAATATGATACACTTAGTGGGACAAGCGTGAACTGTTTAGGGAAGCCCAGAACCAAGAGACAGCAGGGGCATGCTCTAGCCTGCTGAGCTTGCCACTGGAGCTGGCTTCTTGTGTTTCACACGTCCTAAGCCAGTCCTTGCTTTTCCTTGGTTGCACCTGCTTGCTGAAGGGACCCCTGGATGAGTGAACAATCTATAACCCTACTATATATTTTTACAGAGAAAAATGTACTTACACTGGGAATAACTGCTTGCCCCTAGACCAAGTTTAGTATTTTTTTTTTTTATCAGCACTGTTTTTATCAGTTATGACTGTGGTAAACTCTTGGTTTGTAAGTATTCCAGAAACCAAATTTGGTTTTCAGCACCCATGTTGGGCCAGTTATAACCATGTGTAACTCAGTGGCATAGCATTTGCATCTTCCCTCTAGGAACTCCTCGATACAAATCTTCCCACCTTTGCTTTTTGAGTAGCATGAACAGACCTCTTTGTCTACGTTGCTCTTCTCTCCTTTCCTTTTGATTTCTTTAGCTCTTGATAAACTCTATTTCCATGTTGGTATGAACATTTATTTCTGCCAGAGTCTCTTCACAAGATCTTGTAAAGATTACATTTCACTTGGGACTAGTAAAGCTATTGAAACTTCAAACAACCACAGGCCCCTTCTAAAGCAAGTCTTTCTTAAATTTCCCATGAACACAATCCTAACTAAGCTTGAATAGGTATTACACACTTTCTTTGATCAAATCCCCTCAGTAGTGCTAGTCCTATTGTCTTACAGGCCTAGATATTTATGGGAACTTCAACAGGCAATAATCAAGTGTCCCTGAAGGCTTGTATGGACCAGTCCATCTGATTTCCCTATAATTGCCTTAGGTTATACAGCCTTTGTCTTAAAGTGGATGCTTAGTTACATTACTTAGTTTCTCTTGTCATTCAGACTGATGCCCATTGGCTCCAATATCTCATGGTGTTATTGCCCAGGATATGAGAAGTTCCTTTATTTCTTATTTAAATAAGTCTACAATTTAAGCAGTTCATATGCAGAATATTTTATGATTATAATTTCCTGTCCTGGGTGCTATCTACATGCTGAATTATGGATTTTTAAAGTGCCTCTTTTGTCACTTGCGTTTTATTTTCTGTTCATGATTTGTTTTTTCCCCCCTAGGTGTTTCAAGTTTTAGAACTCTGAGAATAATACATTAACACAGGTCAAACTTGAATGTTGTTTCTTTTCTATTTTTCTAGCTATAAAAATCTATAATGCAATGATCCTGTCTCTTTGTGTTTTCTGCCTTTCTTGCCAAATCACAGCCAAATGCAGAGGATAGTACCCACATTTTTTCTCAATGTAATTTTTACTTTAGATGGGAAAATTCTGCAGAACAGCTTTGCCTCAGTTGCATGTTCTATTGTCCACAGCAAAGATAATGCAACTGCCACCACATCCTGCTTATAGTTCTGTCTCATATGTATTACAGATTGCATTATATTTTTTTATAGATCATCTCTTTGAGGAGGCATCCTGTACTCTTTTCAAGAGATCATGCCATCCTATGCCATATAGAAGAAAGTGATCACCCTAAGAATACTTGATACTACAAAACTGAAATAACTCCTTGAATCTTATCAGACCACCACAGATTAAAGCTGGATATAAATAACAACAGAGACAGTAGAAAGCTTAAAAATTAATGGAAACTGAACAATTCTCTACTTAATGAGAAGTGAGTCAAGACAAATAAAGAAATTAAAAACTTTCTATCATTGAATGAAAATAAAAACACAGTGTACCCAAACTTATAGGAAACAATGAAAATGGTACTAAGAGGCAAGTTCATAGAACTAAATGTCTACTAAAAACTGGAGAGATCTCATACTAGTAACTTAACAACACATCTGAAAACTCTAAAACAAAAAGTAAACACAATTCACAGGAATAGATGACACTAAATAATCAAACTGAGGGCTGAAATCAATAAAACAGAAACAGAAAGAAATACAAAGACTCAATGAAACAAAGAGTTCTTTAAGGACATCAATAAGATAAACTATTTTTAATATATATATTTTTATTTTATGTGAATTGGTGTTTTGCCTGCATATATAACTGTGTAAGGGTGTTAGATCTTGGAATTACAGACAGTTGTTAGCTGCCATGCGGATGCTGGGAATCAAACTCAGGTCCTCTGGAAGAACAGTCAAGTGTTCTTAACCACTAAGCCATCCAAACTAACTAAAAGAAAGAGAGAATACTAAATTTTGGACTTTAAGTCCTGGCCTCAAAGTTTAGACCTACTTGCAGCCCCACTGCTACTTAGCCCCAAATGATCACACAGAAGCTTACATTAATTTCATGCTGATTGGCCTATAGCTCAAATATATTACTATCTAGCTCTCTCATCTTAACTCATTTCCATTAATCTGTTTAGCCATGTGACTTGGTACTTTTTCTTAGAGCAGCATTGTGACTTCTTTCCTCAGTGTCTGCTGCTGTCTCTCCTGGGTTCTTCCTCTTCCCAGAGTTTTCTTAGTCTGGTAGCCCCACCCATACTTTCTGTCTGCCTTTTGGCTAATCAGTGTTTTATTAAACCAGTAGGAGGGACAAATATTTACAATTCACCAGAACATAATCCCACAGCACATTCCTACTTTGTCAATCCTACTGATAAATTAACTTGTGTCTTCTGATATCTTCTTCAATTTCTTTCTTCAAAGGCCTGAAGATTTTATCATACAAGTCTTTCATTTGCTTGGGTACAGTTACTCCAAGATATTTTACATATTTGAAGCTATTATAAAAGGGGTTGTCTGTTTCTGTTTCCCTGATTTTTTTCTTAGTCCATTTGACATATATATATATATATATATATATATATATATATATATATATATGAGGACTATTAATTGGGGGGGTTAATCTTGTATCAAGCTACCTTATTGTAAGTGTTTATCAGCTATAGGTGCCTTCCCTTGTGAATTTTTTAGGGTCACTTATGTATACTATCTTACCATCTACAAATAAACACTTGGATTTATTCCTTTCCAATTTGCATCTCCTTAATCTCCTTCAGTTGTCTTATTGCTCTACCTAAAACTTCAAGTACCATGTATTTTTGGCTTGGTACTTATCTTTCTTTCATTCTGTATGTTCTATTTTCCTGCTATCTTGATCAGTGGGCAGCAGAATGGGATTGTGTACTGTACTGGACATAGCTTGAGCATATGAGACATCAAAGCCCACCCCCACAGTAACATACTTCCTCTAACAAAGGCCACATCTAATAGTGCCACTCCCTATTGGCTAAGCAAACACTTGAGTTTATGGGGGCCATACATAATCAACCACCACATTGCATTCCTTGGTTCCAATATGCTTGTAGACATAACAATGCAAAAGGCATTTAGTCCAACTTTAAAAGTTCCAATAATCACAGTCTCTTTCTGCTGCCTACAGATCAACTCTCAGCTTCTTCTTTAACATTATGTCTAGAAACATGCACACTACTATGCTTCTCATCATGATGATAATTAACTAAACCTCTGAAACTGTAAGCCAGTTCCAACTAATTATTTGCCTTTATAAGAGCTGCCATGGTCATGGTGTTTCATTGTAGTAACAAAAATCTTAAGTAAGATGCCTATTGGGAAAAATTATCCATTTCTTCTATATTTTCCAATTTTGTGGAGTACTGCTTTTTAAATTATGTTCTTATGATTCTCCGAATTTCCTTGGTGTCTGTTTTGTCCCCTCTTTTTTGTTTTCTTGACAAAAAGCAATCTACAGATTCAATAAAATTCTCACCATAATTTCAAGACAATTATTTATATACCTTGAAAGATCAATTTTCAACATCATATGAAACAAAGAATTGGTTCTTTGAGAAAATCAACAAGATAGACAAACCCTTATCCAAACTAACCAAAAGGCAGGGAGAGAATATCCAAATTAACAAAATCAGAAATGAAAGAGAAACATAACAACAGACACTGAGGAAATCCAGATAATTTTTTGTCATACTTGAAAAAAATCTGTTCTCCATTAAATTGGAAAGGGAAAAAGAAATAAACTATTTTCTGGATAGGTATTACTTACTCAAATTAAATCTAGACCAGATAAATGACTTAAATAGACCTATAACCCCCAAGGAAATAGAAGTTATTAAAAGTCGTCAAAAGAAAAAAAGCCCAGGGCCTGATGGTTTTAGCCCAGAACTCTACCAGAATTTCATAGAAGAACTACTACCAATACTCCTCAAATTGTTCCACACAATAGAAGCAGAAAGAACATAGCCAAACAATATTCAGTTACAGTCACTTTTATGCCCAAACCCCACAAAGACACAGCAAGGAAAGAGGAGTATAGACTAATCTCCCTCATGAACATTGCTGCAAAAATACCCAATAAAATATTGGCAAACTGAATCTAAAAACATAATAAAAAAACACCCACTATGATCATGTAGGCTTTATTGTAGAGATTCAGGGCTGGTTCAACATACATAAATCTGTCAATGTAATCTACCATATAAACAACCTGAAAGAAAAGAACCACATGATCATCTCATTAGATACTGAAAAAGCCTTTGAGAAAATCTAACACCCTTTCATGATAAAGGTCTTGGAGAAATCAGGGGAAACACCTAAATATAATAAAGGCAATATACAGCAAGCTGACAACCAGTATCAAACTAAATGGAGAGAAACTTGATGTGATCTCTTTAAAATCAAGAATAATGCAAGCCTGTCAATTATCCTCATATCTATTCCATATAGTACTCAAAGTTCTAGCTAGAGCAATAAGACAACAAAAGGAGATAAAGGCGATATAAATTGGAAAGGAAGAAGTTAAATTATTTCTATTTGCAGATGATATGATAGCATACATAAGTGACATCCCCCAAATTTCTACCAAAGAACTCCTACAGCTGATAAACAGCTTTAGATATGTGGCAGGATGCAAGATTAACTAAAAAAAAAATAGCCCTTCTATACACAAATGATAAAAGGGATGAAAAAATAATCAGGGAAACATCAGCCTTCACAATAGCTGCAAGTAACATGAAATATCTTGGGATAACTCTAACCAAAGAAGTGAAAGACCTGTATGACAAGAACTCTAATTTATTGAAGAAAGAAATTGAAGAAGATGGAAGGATCTCCCATGCTCTCAAGTGGAAATAACTCTCAGATAGATGAATCACCAAATCTCACCACAGCATGGGTGACAGGTCACAAAAGCTGGGAATGTGAAACACACTGCACCACCTGCAGGCAGCTCAAAAGGTTGGAGTGTTCTTTCCAGGTAGGTTAGTCTGAATCTGTTCCAGGCAGCCTGGCTGATCTGTTTCTTCTATGCTGATCAGTTGACCTGAGACTCTTCTTGGCAGATCAGTTTGTTTGAGAGTGTCTCTCAGTGGACCTTACTCCTAAAATATGCTTGGGAAAGGAGGGTTCTAGTGAATCTGGTCTATTTAGGAACTTTCTGTATCAGGCATTTTCTTTGGGGCCACTAACCAGCTCCCATTTCATGACACAGAGACTTAATGTTTTGAATGCTTGACCTAGCCTAGGCATGTTTCTGACTTTAATTTAATCAACCTTTAACTTAAATTGGCCTGTTTATCTATCTTCTGCCTTGGGCTTTTTACTTTTTCATTCTTTCATATATCTTACTTTCACTACTTCTCATGTCAAGCTGGCTGGAAGCTGCCTGGCTTCTTGTCCTGGGTATATCCCTTTTTCTCTTCTCCTCTTACTTCTCCTCCTCCTTCTCATGTTTTGAGCCTAGATTTCTTCTATTTATTCTCTCCACCTGCCAATTCCTCCTATCCTTTCTCCTGTCTGGCTATTGGCTTTTCAGCTTTTTATTGGCCTAATCAGGAGCCTTAGGCAGGCAAGGTGAAACAAATGCAACACATTTTTACATAATGAAACAGAAATCTTTACATTATTAAACAAATGCAGCAAAACAAAAGTAACACATCTTTACACAGTTAAAGTTGTATTTGGCAGCGTAAACAAATGTAAGACTTCTTTGCCCATTTAAAATAATATTCCACAACACTTCCTCATACTACTGAGTTGTTTACTTTTTGACCTTAAGGAGCTTCTCTGCAAGATGAAATGTTTCACATCCCAGTAAACATCCAGTGTCTTAAAGAATGGTCTCTTAAAGGCACCCTGTTGTTTTACCTCCCTTTTAACATTCTGTGTTCCATCAGCTTTCCTCAAAGATGGAAAGTTTTAATCCTGAAGGAAACCACTATACAAAAGTGCATCTTTTATCCATGATGGTATATTGATGGGCCTTGCTACTGCTTCTAGGAGCTCCTAAGTGCATTGGTCATGTCATGTCAAAAACAAATTGGTCACAACACTCCTTTACAACCTCTAGCATATATATGCCCAGATTGAAGACCCCCCAAAGACCACCATGGAGACTGAACTCTGTGTATAAAGGCAAAGAGAATTTATTGAAGCTTAAGCTTGATCTCTCTGTCTGTCCCATGCAGAAGTTAGAGCAGAGAGCCCCATGCCTTGGCAGGGTAGGTTTTTTTTTTATTTTTTTTTATTTTTTATTTTTTTTATTATAGTAGAGGTTGGAGTGAGGGGATTTCCAAGGTTCAGGACCCTGATTGGCTGATATTTGTCTAGGGGTATCTTAGCCAGATGGAGGGGAATAGGTGTGTGCTGGGCTGAAGCACTATCTAAAGACTATAATGTTTGGAATACTAGAAATTTCACCTTAGGTGCTCAACCCTCCATGGGTGGTGTCTGTTATGAGATTTTCCTGAAACAACCAGGTGCTGCCAGTAAGAGACTAGGCCTACTGTTTGGCTGATTTTTATTAAGCCTGTCATGGCAGCTGTATAGTCAAGCTGTTCTGGGCACCATATGTAATATATATATACACACACACATATATGTTTCATATATATATAACAAAATTCCTTTTACATGCCCTTCAATTTTCCCCTCCCTCCCATTCTCCTTCCCCTGAACTCCCTCACCTCATCTTTCATCCATTTCTCAAAGTGGGTAAGATTTCCCTTGAGTAGTCAACACAGGCTAACCTATCAAGTTGAGGCAGGACTCATTTCCCCTCTTGTATTAGGCTGAGCAAGACATCCTACCCTAGGAAGAGGGCACCTAAAAGACAGTTCATGTAATCAGAATATTTCCTGGTCCCATACCCAGGGGGCCCAACAACATCTTGATTAGAACAACTGCCACCCTCATTCAGGGGGCCTACTTCAGACCATTGTAGGCTCTCCAGCTGTCAGTCCAGAGTCCCTGAGCTCCCGTTATCTTGGGTCGGTTGTCCCTGTGGTTTTCTCCATTATGCTCTTGACCTCCCTTGCTTCTTTAGTTGCTCCTCCCTCTCTTCAACTGAACATCAGGCATTTGGTCAAGTGCTTGGCTGTGGGTGTCTGCATCTACTTCCATAAATCATTAGATGTGGATTTTATGATGACAATTAGGGCTAGTCACCAATCTGATTACAGGGGAAGGCTAGTTTAGGTACCCTCTCAAGCATTGCCAGGACACTTAGATGGGACCTCCTTTTGGATTCCTGTGGACTTCCCTAGCATCAGGTTTCTCACAAGCCTATGATGGCTTACTCTATCAGGATATCTCACTTATTGTTTATATTTCAGTCCTTCCCCCAACTCTGCCTTCTAGGAATGCTCATTTCCCAACCCCTATCCTCTCCCCTCTATATCCACTTCCAGTTTATCCAAAAGATGGTAACCATTTTCCCTTCCTGGAGCAATTCATATGTATCTGTGGGTTTATATTTCATATTTAGTAAAATCAGCCTGGAATATCAGAGAACAGAATCACCCACAGTCAAGCCATGAAGTTCAGAGAGTGGTAATCTACACCTTTAATCTCAGCACTTAGGAGAAAGTTCTTTCTGTATTTCTGTGAGTTAAAGGCCTAATAGTCAAAAGGTAGTAGCTCACACCTTTAATTCTAACTCTGGAATTATGATACAGAGTGGAACCTGGAAGTGAAACAGCTGGGGGGGGATAATATTTAAGGCAGGAGGAGGCAGATATTCAGGCTGAGTACTCTTGAAGACAGCATTTACCCTGTTCAGCCTAAGAAGTTGGCTGAGTGGGAGTTGACTATGGTCTGTTTCCTTTCTCTGATATTCCAGCTTTTCCCCAATACTGTTAGTGAGAGACACACTCACACACTTACTGTCAGGTGCTACACAGAGAGCTTATTTAGGGGAGTTTGGATATCTGGAGAAGAAAAGGGGAGAGAGAGAGAGAGAGAGAGAGAGAGAGAGAGAGAGAGAGAGAGAGAGAGAGAGA
>PVIH01000777.1:0-297448 GCA_004025045.1 Sigmodon hispidus
AGGGATGGAAAAAAAAATTCAGAGGGAAAGATGAACACAAAAAAATGTATGTGTAGCAATCTTATTTGTATTTCCACCCTTGATAAGCCATGCTTATCATTCTTATCCTCTGTATAGTTATTGTTAACTCTTCCACATTTTAAATTCTTTTTACTGTGTTTTTTTTTTTGATAAATACAAAATAAAGAAGGAAAAAAAATGTCTTGTTAAATCGTTATTTATTTAACTTTATCTTGTAACTGGCTATAATCTTAGATGTGGGATCAAACTTGGGGAACTTTCTGAAAGGTTTGGAAGTTACTAAGAAATGAAATCTGCTTAATTCTCATATATAAAAAGGGGAGACAAGAATACCCACTATTTTAGGATGTGATGCAGTCCTGGTTAAAATGGTGAGTCACCGCCAGCAGCAGTACTAATGACAGAGGGCTCTGCTTAGTGCCATTCTTTAAGCTTCACACATGAAGCCATGCAGAAATTATATAATTATTCCTCCTGGATGGATCTTCTTATTGGCTCATAATTACTAAATATGCTTTGAGTATTTTCATATCCTGAAATTAAGTCTTCAGAAATGCACAAAGAACTATGACATTTGATCTCAGGTTGTTTATCATCTTATATTTGTTTTTGTTTTTTAACCAATTATTCTGAAGTTTCTGATGTCTTAAAATGTGACCTTTCTATCTTCAGTAAGATTCAATTACTTGGACAGATTTTAATAAGTCCCAAGGGAAGCCTCTTATTTGTGCAATGACATAGTGTATTTTCTTCTGCATGGAACGACTTCCTTTGTGACTTAAGCAGCTTTCCTGATGTTCCATGTCTTCTACGTATGTTCCTTTTAATATTTCTTGCTATTTTGGAACACTGCTCATGAATTACAAGAAATTGTCATAAATTTGTCTTATAGGAAAGTTGAGTAGCCAATAAAAGCTCTTACATATCGATATTGCCTGATCTTACTCTTGGACACTACTCATGCTGCAAATAACAACTTAGATGAGGGCACATGTGTCAAAAAAATGAATACTGGGAACCCTAGAAGATTACATGATGCACTGGCCAGAAACTTCACTTATTCTAGCTAGCTATTTGATGGGGAGAGTTCAGGGTACTAATTTTTGCTTAAGCCCTTAAAGAATCCCCTAGGATTGTTATACAGGTAATGTCAAGAGAAGTTACAATAGCCCCCTTTCAGAAGGTTCTCATTTCTTTGTATCTATCAGTATGGAAGACTTGGGCTTTGACAGTGAGGCTTATTGTTGTAATATACCATACACTAAGCCTACTAAGTCTCTACCACATACATTTTGCTCCTCCAAGGATACATAACTGTTACAATATAAAATTTATTTTTTATTTTGTTGAGTGAATCTCAACGAGTGGGTCAGTGAAACAATGGAGAAAAGAAATTAATTTATTAGCTATAACTTAAGGCTAATGCTAAATGTTGAGTTTGTATCATTTAATTTTTACAGCAAATTTTTGAGGTATAGAGACTTATATTGTCATGTAAAAATGGGAATTTAGGAAACAGATTTGCATATCCTAATTTTTAAGATATTAAGTGGCTGACCAGGATTGTTGTGAGCATGCTCTAATTCTCTAGAGTTTCAGGATCTCTCAGCAGCATCTGGTAATGTATGCTGGAAGACAATTCATTAGTCTCCTGCCAGACCACCCCATAAGGTTCATGTGTATCTTTTTCATTCATTTTTTATGGATAATGGCCTTTGTAGCTGATGATTTCTTCTTATACAGCAACCTACATATAAGGGACTGCTAACCCCTGCTTTTCCATAAAAGAATACTGCATGTAATATTTCTTGTGCTCCTGTGGTACCATGAATCCAATTCTGGTTCTTATTGAAATTATTATTTATTAACCTTCTACTCCAACCTGAGAAGTTTCATATTGTATTTTCTTTAACTTCATTATATTATGAAGATTCAATTTTCAGTTACGTATACAATTTGTTCAAGGCTACAACAGCCCAGTCTTATGGACTAGAACTTGTGATTCTGCTCATATCTGAAACTCATGTTATCTGTGACCAATTTTTTTTCTTGTGTATTTGGTTGTATATTTACAGCAGATGCATTCTGCACTGCAGTATATCCTGCCAGAGCAATTGCAAAGCTCTTTGGGTCGGTGGTCTTTTCCTTTCTTCTATGAATCACATTCATCACTATTTCAATCAACCTCTAGTTCCAAGCAACAGAAACCATATACAAATATCTTTGAAAAATGGCTATTTGTGGGCATGATATAGGATAGTTCATACAATCAATAGCCCTGTAGAACGAGTTCTGGCAAGCATGTGGTATCAAGGAACATTAGGAACCTGCCAGGGCTGTGGCCCACGTCCTATCACACTTCCAGTCTGCTGCAGTCTCAGCTGTCCCAGCTGTCACCATGACTCCTTCTATTCCTGCTCCTGGTGATAAGACCATAATTAGTTATGCAAGGCTCACTTCCCAGCACTAAGTGCATTTCCCCTTTGTCCTCAGACAGCTGCACCCAAGAAATTCCAGTGAGGCCACTGATCTGGCTTGAGCAGAAGTGGCATGACAGCAACAAAATACACATGGGATGTGTGGACCCAAAGCCTTTGTCTTACAACTGGGCTTAAGGTTTCATGGTGACAGATCACCCCTGCTGTATGTGACAGACTTTGGAGATAAGAGGCATGCTTAAAAAACCTAGACACATTGAAATCACATGGTATAAACATGATATTACATGGTCTTCTAAGACTAAGATGGTAAAGTCAAACCTTCAAGAAGAAGGCCATCAGATGGCATATTTTTCTAAAATTCTAGATGAGCATCCTGTGTTTAAACACTCAGTACATCTCCTCATCTTCTACTCTTTTCTTTATAATCCACTAAATAAACAGGAAGAGGACTTCCATGAACTATCAGTTGTTGACATCTGCCTCAAATACTCTTCCTGTCTACAGATGAATTTTCTATTCTTCTATCAAAGGCCAACTTAGTAACAATGCTGTATATTACATTAGATAATGTTGGCCTATTAATAATAAATAAATTAGCACTGTCCTAAGGTTTGTGAATGCAGTATCTCCTTTGATCCATTGGGTAATATTTACACATAGATACTTCAGTCTGCATTGATTTAAAAATAAATAAAGTGTAGCTTAAGGGAACAGTGCAAGTTGTCTGATGCTTCACAAGTACTAACATGACAATATAGTAGATCAGGGTTCATAATCCTTTAATTTGTCCCCACTTTATGGTATTCTGTAGTGTGTCATAGAGCATAACACTGTTGCTCAGGCAGCCTGTGTTTTCAATTACCTGAGGAAGCTCCGTCGCATCTCATTTGGTGGATAGTTCAATGTAATATGAAACTGAAGTCTTCAGCCCTGATATGTCCAGTCCCCAAGATCCCAAATGCACAGCAGTGTCTTGCAGCTTCCTTGTCTTTTACCACTAGACTCAAGGTGATCAAAGGCATTGCAAGACGACTGAACAGATTGCCTCCATATTTTCTCCTGTACCTTTTAAGTGGCAGCACCTACTACTCACAGCTAGTCTCTCCACAACCACCCCCATCCCCACCCCAGAAAAGATGATAGTAAACTGTGTCTCATGAGACTTAGTTATGGAGAAAACTTAAAGTTCTTTTTCTCATTGTTCTTTATAGTCACCTCCAGGTTACCTCTCTTATCAGATCATAGAATCTCTCTTTATCATTACTAAACCTTTAACTTCTTTTACCATTCATAACCTAAGTAAAGGCCATATGGGCTTAGATTTTGATTACTTATCTGTTTTCTAATTTACTTCTCATTTTTGACTACATGAGAATTCTACATAATTCCAAAAATACACCATGTATGTCTATTTCTGCCCCATCTCTATATCCAAGTTGATCAAGCTCCTGTGCTTGAACTGTACATTCACAAGGAAGCCCGACTCTCTCTTTCCTTTCTATTAATCTTGATGTCATGCTGAAATTTTTATTTTTCTATAAAATGTGTTAATTTCTAATATACTATATAATTTGCTCACTGTTGATCTTTTCATTATCTTCCCCCACTGTCAGTGTGGAAGCACTGAATGCCATTTCTTCTGTGTTCACCAACATCCTTAGCCCCTTCATTCACCCTGGCAACTAGATTAGGCTCACATCAAGTACCTGTCACAATGACACAAATCCTGGAGCCCCTCATCCTGACATTCTCTCTGAGTCACAGTGTAGTTTCCAGGTAGTCCCTTGTCTGTGCTGACACTTACAGCACCATGACATAAGCTGAAAACTAGGGACAAAGTGTAAACCTGCTTCCACTGCAAACAACACAACAGCAAGCTCCTTCCCTGCACTGGAATTCTCCTCAAAGCATCCAGCCAGGAGTTTGGCATCACCCACATGTGGCATGAACCACTTCCAAGACTGAGGGGATCTGTTGAGTTCTGATTCTCTTTCTTGACAATGGCTCAGTCAGATCTTATTTTCTCTGCCTGGCTTTGCTCTTTTTTTTCTAGCTCTTTCTTTTCTTCTCTCCCAGACAAGCTCTGCTATTTTCTTGCTTCTACACCTGTTTTTTTTTTTTTTTTTTTTTTGTAGCCCATCACCATCCTCCCAAAGGAGTCTAAGATAGTTCTGGAAAATGACCTGAGAGTGTGCCAGTGACACAAAATGAATTACTGTTACGAGAAAGAACCACAGTACCTTGAACTTTTTTCTTCAAGTGAATTTGCTACCCTAACACAAAATTTTCAGGTATTTCTTCCCAACATTAAGATAAAAATTATGAAGCCTCAACACCTTTTAAATCTTCCCATAGTTTTGTGTTTGCAGACCTGATACCTAATATTGTATCTCTGCTATATATTTCTTGTGTATATGGGGGTAGATTGGAGTTATGAGTGGCTGTAGGCAAAGGTATTGATTGGTATGGGTGCATGAAACCCATTCATGTGTAGAGTCAAGAGATGAGTGTCAGGGGCCTTCCTTGACCAATCACCACCTTATTATTTTGAAACAGAAATTCTCATTGGTTTTCCTGGAATTCACTGATTGGATACACTGGCTAATCAGAGAGTTCCCAGAATTATTTTATCTTTGTCTCTTAACACTGGAATTACAAATACCCCATTGCCATGCCTGGCTCTAAGTTTGGCAATCCAAAGCCAGGTCCTAATGCTTTAGAACTGAGCATGTTATCCATGGCAACATTTCCCTACCTCGTTGACATTTTGGTTTTTTTCAGGCATATTTAGTGGAGTACTGTGATAACTGTTACTATGAGTCTTTTAAGCTGTCATCATATCATTTATGTAATTTTATTTTTAGCATCTCTTCTCTGAAACTTGACTATATAAGCAATCACTAGTTGTATTATTAAAATTTATTTATTTATTTATTGCTTAACAGAGGCCATAGGTATATACCTGAACTTCCTTGTTTCATTTAGTTTTGGATGCCTTGTGGCTTTTGGTTCAAATGTAGACTTATCTTATTTCCCCTTGTCTCATTCAATTCTGTATCATGTTACCCTGATAGTCATTTTGGAAATAAAATTGTATCATTTTTTTTCTTTTTCCAGTGCGCGCACGCGCGCGCACACACACACACACACACACACACACACACACACACACACACACACATACACACACTATATGTGTTCAGCTTCCCCTGGAGGCCAGAAGAGGGTATCTGGATCACTTTTGCAGGAATTACAGACAGTTAGAAGCTATCCAGCATGGGTCCTGGAAATGAATCTCAGATTCTCTGGAAGACCAGTACACATCGTGAACTGCTGAGCCATTCCTCTGGCCTTCAATTGTCTCATTATTAACATATACATATGATTCGATGATTCCCTATCACTCTCAGGAGAAAAGTTTTAATCAATTATCATGACCAAAATGTCCTCTATAATTGACTGCTGCTTATTTTTCTAGACTTTCTTTCAGCTATACAACCACATGCATCTCATTGTATAAAAAATATTTCTGTCAACAATGAAAATGCCACCCAAACATATCATGGTAAAAGACATGCCCATGATCCAGAGAATAAGACAATGGAAGCTGGGGCTGGAGAGACGGAGCCCAGCAGTTAAGAACACTGAAAACCAT
This sequence comes from Sigmodon hispidus, assembly GCA_004025045.1. Lineage (NCBI taxonomy): Eukaryota > Metazoa > Chordata > Mammalia > Rodentia > Cricetidae > Sigmodon > Sigmodon hispidus. The sequence continues at coordinate 6,118 of PVIH01000777.1, forward strand.
TCTAGAGTACCCAGGTTTTAGTCCCAGCACCCACGTGGCAGCTCACAACCAGCAGTTCTAGGGGATCTAACTTCTTCTTCTGATGACACAAGGCACACAAGAGCTACACAAACATACACGTGGGGAAAACACCCGTACACATAAATAAGTAAATAAGCAAATAAATCAGTTGATAAAAACTTAAACTATAGTGGAAGTTAAGCAGCATTTCCTTTTTATTAAATGAAAATACTTCTTTGATTCTTGGTCTATGTACCTTCCCCTCACTCCAAAGCTTCAGCACACAGAATTCCCTTATGTTCACACTGTTAATGAAGAAAACTTCTGATTATAATAAAAGTCAAATGTATATCCAGATGTTTTATTCATCCTAGAATTCCTTTCTGGAGTGTTTTCATAATTTCAAGTAGTTTTTATAGAAGCAAGAGGTAGTAAAATATTAAGTAAGATATGAGAGAGTTGAAGGTGAATGCCTACTTGTTGGGCACATATGGTTGGTGAGGTATTGGATGGAGTACTTATACATATATTATTATATCAATTCTAAGATACTGTTAAATACTTATTTCATGGGTATCTTTTTATTTAAGCTTTTTATACCCACCACTGCTTCTCCTTCCTCCCCTTTTACCATTCCTCCCCTCAAGCCTATCCCCACCCCAACCTTCTATTCATTTCCCAGAGAGGGCAAAGAATCCCAAGGTGACTCAATTTGGTCTGGCATATCCTTTTGTGGTAGGACTGAGACCCTCCTCCAAGTATCAAGACTGAAATGTGATTTCTTTGCAGGGTATGGGCTCCGAGAAGCCAGTTCAGGTAACAGTGTCTTAAAACGTATAGGGTTCTATATTTGACCTAATCTGTCTCTTTTAATCTGAACATCAATCTTATTGTTTTACAAATTAAAAAATATGTAGATTAGGGAGATTATTCAGCCAGAATTTAAGTAGCAGAAGCAGCATTGTCTGACTAGCCTCACATATTACACATTATAGATACACATTATAGGTTTGTTAATCAATGCCTATTATTGGGATCCCAACAATCATAACTGACCAGACACAGTAGGAAGTTTCTGGCCCATCCAGCCTGGGGTCCAGAGCCTCAGACCTACAGTCTCCCAGTCCCACAGAAACACACAGATTCATATTAATTTTGCACTGATAGACCTAGGGCCCAGGCATATAACTTGCTAACTCTTTACTCTTAAACTAACCCATGATTCTTATCTTGTTTAGCCATGTGGCTTTGTACCTTTTCTCTGAGCAGCATTTCAACTTCTTCCCTCTGCGTATGATGTTTCTTTGTGTCTCCTGGAATTTCTGCTCTGCTCTTCCTGTTCCCAGAGTTTTCTTAGTCTGGTAGCCGTGCCCGCACTTTCTGTCTGCCTCTGGCCAATCAGCTTTTTATTAAGCCAGTAGGACAGACAAATATTTACAACGTACCAGAACATACTCCCATAGCAACCATGGGAAACTAGACAAAACTGAAGACCTTTGTCTCTGCTTCCTTTAGTTCTCCTAGAATTTCCCTTAGTTCCATGGACATTCTATCTTGAAAAGAGAAATGGAAAGGTGAAAAAGTACCAAACTCTCTCCCCATCTCATAAGGCACTGGGCTGGGACAAGGAGTAAAAGAGCAGAGCCAAAATTCCAGCTAGTGAGGCACAAGGGAAAAACTTGGCATTTGCTTTGACACTGGAGACTTAAAGGGGTATAGTTATACTCCATAAAACCTCTAATGCTTACTATATGGTTCTGAAGTATGTCTATAATGATATCAAATTATATCAAATGGGAGAAGGTGAGGAAGAAAACACAGACTAATTATCCTTAATCAGACTCTGAAAACCTTGGAAATCTTCAAATCAAGTAAATTTTATGCAAATATTGCAAAAACTGGAAGTCATCAAATCTCAAATCCTTCTGGCCCCAAGCATTCCACTCAACTTGTATGTTGGTTAGTTAAATTTATGAGTCTCTCGGTATGGCTCTTTAGGCATGTTATTTGATTAAACATGTCTCAGGACAGATCTGTGAGGGCAATTCTGGATGCTATTATCATTTTTCTTGGTTGTTCGAGTGAAGCATTTTGGCATTCCCTCTAGTGTAGGCAAGCTTTGCTTCCTGTTGGCTCTATTTCTCTTGAGAGTAGAGACTAATAGACTACATTTTTTTTAATTAGAAAAATTATTCTTAGTTTATTCCCAGGAGAGTTGGGATTTCACAGTAAGTGATTACAGTGGTGTTATAAAAACAGTATTACTAAACATAGTTATGAATATTCAACTATATTTGTGAATTATCTGTGTAACATCACTTGAGCACAATTCCAGTACAGTGAGTCAGTTACTCTCTAAATACAATGTATTTCTTTTATTAAAAGTACATCACATCATTAGAGATGGGAAGCATTTGGGGTATGATCTTACTGTCCTAATATATATGAAAAATGTCTCAGCATTATTAGTTATGACAGACTGATGAATTCACTTTGAAAGGGACTGGTTCATGGTAAGTAGAAGGAAAAAGGAATAGAGGCTGAATAAACGATTGACAAAGAAAAGGTAAGGCTGTATGAAGAAGGTTATGTTGGGAGCAATCAAGTTACTGATTTGCCCAGTTCTTTCCAGGTTTGACCACTATTTCTCTGGCATCAGATTTTAGCTTAAGCCTTATCATCTTGAATTACACAATGAGTTGAAGAGAAAACATCTCCTTAGATGCTAGCCCCAGCTATAAGTTCATTTTCTTTAGAAATAATTATATTTGGTTTGAATTACTCTTACTATACATGCCTTCTTACCCCTTTCATTTACTCCAAATGTATTTTCCCAACCTAATAAGCACAGCTGGTCACTAAGCATCCTCTCAGAGAAAGGATGTGTATCCTTGGCTTCCCTTCACCATCTCTTCCTGAGCATGTCATCATACACCTAGTTAGTCCAATCTCATTCATATTTGAAGGCTGGGAGAAGCAACATGGTTGCAGTCATTGATCAAGTAGGGACCAGAAAGAACACCCACCTGGGATGTGAATGGCATCTGATAAACAATTACAGGAGTATGCTGAGATATTTAAAAATTATTGGGAAGTGACTATTACTGGTAGTCCTGAGGTTCAAGAGATGGGAACAGGGTTAATGTGGTACAGAATACAGCAACTTCCAGAGAGCAATGCCAATCATTCCAAATTAGGGGCAAGAAAAAAAAACTGTACTGATTTATTTCTTCTCCTGCCTCACTTTCTCTTAGCTGTGTGTCTCCATAGCTAAAAGTAGAGGGTAAGGGAGACTACCATTGGTTGCCCAAGCAACAAAGAAGGGCATAGGGTAGATTGAAGAATGAGACTAGAGAGTGATAATGGTGAATAATAATGGGGCTTCTATGATTTAAGTTGCTTTGTTTGTTAATTTTATCAGTTTCACATTTATTATTGAAATGTTATCTAATCAAAATCTTTATCTGTGGATTTTTAGGCTTGGTTGTACTATTACTTGTAGTAATATGTTTCTGGCCCAGCCTTTCCAGCCTCAAGGTTCAGATAGGCTTACAGCCCCACTGCTGCTTAGTCCCAAATAATCATACAAAGGCTTATATTAATTTCATGCTGATCAGCCCATGGCCTAGGCATATTGCTAGCCCCTTCATCTTAACTCAACCCATTATTCTTATCTTGTTTAGCTATGTGGCTTAGTACCTTTTCTCAGAGCAGCATCCTTGTCTCCTTTCCTTTGGATCTTCTGGAGTCTCTCTCTGCTCTTCCTGTTCCCTGAGTTTTCTTAGTCTGGTAGCCCCACCCACACTTCCTAACTGCCTTCTGGCCAATCAGTATTTTATTAAACCAGTAGGAAGGACAAACATTTACAATGTACCAGAATATAATCCCACAACAATTATTATTTATTATCTAACAATATTCCAAATCCTGGAGGTACATTTGGGATCTTCCAAATAATAGACCACTTATTTATTACTATGATGTTGACAATATATTAACTCTATCTTACAGTTGAAAAAAATAAAACTGTGAGTGAAGTAAGAGTTCCTCAGGCTCTTATAACCAGTGGATATTCCCTATGCATTTGTGTTTTCAGGGATCACAGACACACTTCAGCATGGATGTACTGGGTGGAAAGTCTTTACTATACATCATGTGTTCATTTACTATCCATCTGACTTTTCTCTAAATTATTCCAAAGGTTATTCTGCAACAAGGGAATGGACATTGAATTACGGAGAATTCCCCAGTCTTACTTTTTATGTGAGCTTTAACGAGGTCCATTAACTCTTTGAACCCAAAAGTAACTTTAAAAATGATATCCTGATCATAATAATTCTAAAATCAATGGTATTGCAGTTCATGTGCTCCATGGAGTTTTCCTTCCTAAATCTTGATTCTGCCTCAGTTTACTTCCAGGGGTGTATAGACTATAGGTAGCCCACCACCGACTCACTCCTGTTTGCTAAGATCCATTCCAATTCTCTGTAGATTTTCAAGTGGGATGAGCTTTCTGCTTGTGTTTTTAGCAGGACACACTGTGCAGTTTCCGGAGTCAGGAAAAAGGATATTTGAAATTTCTTAAGTTAATATTTAAGAAAACTAACATAAATGTTTTTGTTCAATTGTGGCAACAATGAACATTTCTGAACCTAAATTTTGACCAGCTCTACCCTCTGTGAATTTATTTCTTCCCTCCCTCCTTCCTCCTTCCTCCTCCCTCTTCCTTCTTCCTCTCTCTCTCTCTCTCTCTCTCTCTCTCTCTCTCTCTCTCTCTCTCTGTTCCTATCTCTGTCTCTTTGACTCTCCTTCTTATTTCCTTATCTTTAATGTAAAAAAGCAAACCATGGGAGCAGGCTCACTAGCAATACTTTGGGCTCAGTAACTGTTCCCCCTTAATCACCCTCGGTTTATGAAACATTATGTTCCTCCTAGATGTGTCATCTCTTTCAATATCAATGCCCACCAGCAAATCTTAATCATTCCATGACTCTTCTAGGAATTCTTCCTGGCCTTTGAGAATAGGTGATCTTGGCAGAAATCTGTTGTCAGAGTTTTTCACATGTCCTATTATGTTCTTGAGAGCAGAGTTTTATTTATCTTAGTAGGTTTACCATATTATTGGGTGAACATTTGATAAAACAAAATAGACATCTATTTTTTAACTTGTTTATCAAGTTTCAACTGTGAAGATTACATCATATATATATATATATTTTTATTTTGAACTAAAAACAGCCACTGGTCAATAAGTTGTCTCTTTTTGTCCAGGCTGTAGAAAGCTGAAGGCATGGCCATTTTGCTTTGAGCATTTGGTAGTGATGGATGAAATAGCCAAGTTTAGAAGGTGTGCAGCTCAGAATTGCTACATGAATTTGTTTTTAAAATCTCTAAACTGTATGTCTTGGAAAAAGTCAAGTGTCTCCTTTTCAGCAGCCCATCTCATAGGCAGATTTATAAGTATCAGTGTTTCACAATACTGATACAATTTTGCTGAACAGATATGATATCCAAAAAATGCAATCTAAATACTTGCTTTTGCCCATAGACTAGTACTACCCTCAGCTTGGTCAGAGAACCTCCTTTTTGTTGTGGGTGCAGTTAATGTAGAGACATCTAATTGGTCAATTTGCTGAGAGTAACAAACTGTTGAGTGCTCTACCAAAAGGGAGATGCCTGCATTGTCCTTTCCAAGGCCTTGGGGAACATTGTGGAAGGGAGTGGGTTAAAAAAAAATTCAACAGTCAGAAGATGGAAAGAAATACTGTGAAATTATGTCTGCTGGGCCTGAGATGGCATGACTCTTGTTACCCATTAAATGTTCTAAAAGCCATTGCAATCTCAGAGAGCAAGCATAGACTAGGCAGTAACCCAGATAGGCCTGGAGATGAATCAGGCTCTAGTCTCTAGCCAGAACTGTCTGAGAAGAGAAGACCTCACTGAGATTAAGAGGGCTCCAATATTCTTTTCTCCTTCCAGCAGGCATTTAAATCTCAGGGATTGGTCACCTCATTTGGTCTAGATGGAATGACATACAGACCCCTTGTCTGGTCATATTTATTAGTCATTATGCCAGCTGACTTTAGCATGGAAATTAAAATTGCTTAAGAGCAAATTCAAATATCATTAAATTTGAAAAAATGAATGATTAGAAACTAAAGAATAAACCTTGTGGTCTTTATTTTTCATAAAAATGTGAAACATATTTGCTAAACTTGTAGCAACATTCTGACACATGCAGGCAATATTACAACTGTTTTATAGGTTAGATAATTTAAAATTCAATATATAAGATGAACTTTCCCAAATTCTATAACAATTAAATCATAATAATATTGGAGACCAGGTGTCCTATCACATAATGTTTCTTAGCTAAATGCTCGCTCTCCTGAGACATCTTTCTCCCTTTCTCTTTCTGCTCCCCCAGCCTCTGGCATCCTCACTCTTCTCCATTTTCAGAGTCAGCACAGCTGTAGTCAAACATGGCTGAAGAAAACCCTGATGATTCTGCTCAGAATATCAATGATCACAAGTTTTCATAAATTACCCTCCCCCATTTTACTGCATCCCAATTAACCTCCCCCATCTCCCAAACAACTATTTTAGACCACCCTTCCTTGACTCTCCTCTCATATGTTCACTTGGCAGGTTCTTCCTGGAAAACGAGATTAAATCACAAGAGAACTAATATGTGTGTTACAAAATCCACCAGCAACTCCACTGTACACACGTCTTCTTGCCCCCTAAAGATAGTGCACCTGCATCCCTTCTACTCTCCCTTTGGTTATTAGCCTCTTTCACGTGCACACAGATGTACATTAATGGACCTTCATGTGTTTCACTATTTTTAGTTTACTGTACCATGTCTAGTCTCCACTTCACTGCAAAGTTCTTTGAAAAGTTGTATGTGTATTTCTCTACCTACTATTTCTGTGGATATATAATGAGTAACACATCAGGCAAAGTTCTCAGCCTAGAAGTCTTCACACAGGAGCACACAAACAAATTGATAGACAGTTAATAAACCATGCCTAGCACAAAAGCATCAATACTAGGATGTTCTATGGAACATTTGCACAGCAGTGGTGGTATTGATTGGGAAGACAAGGAGTGCTTTCCTGAGGAGTTGATGTTCATTCTGAGACTTTAAGATATAAACAAGCTGCTCTGGGAAGGAGCATAGAGAGGTGCCAAATAGAACCAATAACAAGGCTCAACAGCACACATCAGGAACCATTTGGTTTGTTTAAGAAACAAGAATGTAAACATAAGATGGATAGTAGTGTAAAAGGCAACCAGAAAAGCAACAAAGGTGATATCTTGGAGACTCACAACACTCCCCTTAAGATGTTGGATTTTATTCTAATTGTGCTATAGACATTTTGAAGTATGATCAAGTTTTAAAATTTTAAATATTAATCCATTCTTCAGTTAGACATCTAGGTTGTTTCCAGGTTCTTGCTATTATATAATGCTGCTATGAACATAGTTGAGCTAATGCCTTTGAAGTGCGAATGTGCATCTTTAGAGTATATGCCCAATAGTGATATTGCTGGACCTTTAGGGAGATTGATTCCCAGTTTTCTGAGAAACCACCATATTGCATTCCAGAGTGACTGAACAAGTTTACATTCCCACTAACAATGGAGGAGTGTTCTCCTTTCTCCACAACCTCTCCAGCATAGGCTGTCATCTGTGTCTTTTATCTTAGCTGGTCTGACAGGTGTCAGGTGGCATGTCAAAGTTGTTTTGATTTGCATTTCTCTGATGACTAAAGAAGTTGGACACTTCTTCAAGTGTGTTTCTGCCATTTGTAATTCTTCTTCTGAGAATTCCCTTTTTATTTCTGAACCTCGTGTTTTGATTGGGTTATTCAAGGTTTTGGGCTCTAGTTTCTTGAGTTCTCTGTATATTTTAGAGATCAATCCTCTGTCACTTGTAGGGTTGGTGAAAATCCTTTCCCGTTCTGTAGGCTGTTGTTTTGTCTTATGGACTGTATCCTTGGCTTTACAGAGCTTCTCAGTTTCAGGAGATCCCACTTATTGATTGTTGTTCTTAGTGTCTATGCTACTGGTGTTATATTTAGGAAGTGGTCACCTGTGCCAATTTGTTGGAGGGTATTTCCCACTTTCTTTTCTATCAGGTTCAGTGTGGCTGGGTTTATGTTGAGATCTTTGATCCACTTGGATTTGAGTTTTGTGCAGGGTGACAGGTTTGGATCTATTTGCAGTTTTCTATACACTATCATTCAGCTATGCCAACATCATTTGTTAAAAATACTATCTTTATTCCATTGAATATTTTGAGGAACACCTGAACCAGTCTTGATGTTGGGATGAGGAAAGTGAATCTGCTTGGAGTGGATGCTGAACTAAGCCACCTTGGTACCTTGGGACCTTCGGACCTCCTGCCCTTGCTGGGGAGGAGATAAAGTGATGGGAGATGAGTGAGTGACAGGGAGGGGCAGGAGGGGGAAGGGAGTCCGAATGAGGGGAAACATGGATTAAAAAATATAACTTTATTCATAAAATCAAATAAAGAAATAAAGAATGAGGTACCCTTCCATCTAAGCCATATCTCCAGCCCCTATAATCACTTAGTATAGATCATGGGATGATGGTTAAAATTTATTTTTTGTTTATGAATGTTGAGATACTCAGGGTTGTCTGTTAAAAAGATTTCTTCCTCTCTTAGAATAACCACAGCACTGTTACAACTGTCAATTTGTTGTATGCAAGTGAGCTGGCTTCTATTATTTCTGCCATCTTATGCCACCATGTCATCTTATTAATTACATTTCATAGTACATCTTGCAAGTAGGTAGTGTGTTTGAGCTTCACATTTTTAAAGTTGTTTGGAGTCTTTTAGTATTTTTTTATGTAAACTTTAAATTTGGCCTGTTGGTTTCAATAAAAAGGCATGTGGAATGTGGAGTTGTACAGAATGTATAGCATATCACATGTGAAGTAGACATAGTAGCAGCATTCCAGGTACTAATCTTCTAACAGGACCCCCACTCCCTGCTCATGCATGTTACTGTGATCTCCCCAGAAGTTCTTTGGGATTGCCAGCACTTTGTCTGATACTGGTTTTACTGTTTATAACTAAATACTTCATTTCTTTATGATTATTAAAAGTCTCCTTTTCAATTTACATTGCTGTAAACATCATGTTATAATTCTTTCAGGAATCCATTTTATTAAAAAATTTAAATATTAACCTAGGTAACAGATGGCATAATGTATGTGATCTAAGTGTAGACACAAATTTGAGATAACCCACAATGACAATTTTCTTAAAGTTTAGATTTATTAATATAATAGAACGTACAATTAGGGACAGATGTTAGAAATACAGCCACTGACATTGCTGATGAATCAGAATTGAATGAACCAGGTGAGGGAAAGAGGAATCAAGGGCAACACTTGACTCCAGCAACCAGGCAGATAGCAGTGCTGTGTCCTGTGATAGAAAGGACTGGAGGAATAGATTTTTTTGGGAAAGGAGAGACTTGGGCTCAGCCACTTGTGATCCAAGACATCTACCAGAAATGCATGTGTAAATGTGAAGTTAGCATCATGTACACACATCACTGCTAAAATTTTCAAGTTTCTAAGTCAAGCAGAATGTGGAGGTTACAGACAATCATTCAAGAGTTTTGTTTAAAAATTGTTCTTTGTTTCAACCCAGGTTCTGCTATTTAAGAGCTCTGTGACTTTGGGAAAGAATAGCAGATTTCCATAGCTCGGAATGTCCATATATATAATTAGTTTGAACTCTTATATACCTTAACCATATGTAGTGGTGAATACTTATAATCTCAGCTCTTATATTCAGGAAGATGGTGCAGGAGGATTCAAGAGGGCAAAGACAGCCTGACTCAAACCCTGTATTGATAACTAACTAGATAGATTGATAGGAGCATAGGAGGATGGATGGATAGATGATAGATAAACAGATGATAGATTAGATAGATAAAGAGAAAATAGGTGATAGATATAAATAGGTAATAGATGATAGATGGTAGACAAATAATAGATAATAGATATATGGTAGATGATATATGATGGATAATGGATAAATATAGAAAGATAGTAGACAGAAAAATAGATAGATATATAGAGGCAGACAGGCAGATAGATATAGAGATAGAGTTATGTGTCTATTCCATGTGGACTGATTATAAAGATTAAATAAATTAACTCACACAAGTTGCTTAACAAAGTAAAAGACAATTGTAAGTATATAAAATATTAATGTAATACAATATAAGTAATGTGTATTAGGTATCATTTATTGAATATATAGTCTGAAATATGTTATTTGATAAAATTCTCAAGCTGTTTGATCCAGCATAAGCTACCTCTTGGGCTGTAGGAGACTAAGGTGTGTTAATATAAACATGTTTATTCTTTACTGTGAAAACCTGCAGAGACCAGATACCTTCAGTGTATCCATGTAGAAGACATTGTCATGGGCCCAAAGTGTGTGCATCATCCAGACCCTTCCATCCTGCTGTATATCTGGCATCTCTTCTTGGACATCTGTCATCTAGAATTTAACAAGGCTCTGAAGGCCGTGTTTATCTCCTGCATTAGACATCTTAGCGGTAGGCAGTCTAAGGCTTTATGTCACTCAGTGGTGTTGCCAAAGATTAAACACCTTTTCATTTTCTTCTGCCTGTCTGTTGATTACCTCAATGCTGAATTATTGCCACAGGTGGTCCAGGAATCAAGCTCCTATTCCAGACAGAAAAAAGAAGAAGAAAGAATAAAAAGAACAAAGGAATTCTAAATATTTTGATTTGTTTTATATATGGTGAACTTTCTACCATGACCGTTTTTTTTTCTTGAGATTATGAAATAAGTACATTATTTTCTCCCTTCTTTTCATTGCCCTAAAATGTCTTGTGTACTCCTTTTTGGTATTTTTCAAATCCATGGCTTCTTTTTTATTAGTTGTTGTTATGTACATTTTTATACACTTTCCTCAGTTTCTAATGTTACTTAAATGTGTATGTGTGTTTTTTAGAACTAACCATTTGATATCAGATAACTAATTGCTGTGGTTGTTTCTGAGGAAAACTAGTTTTCCTACTCACAGCATGCTTTAGTTCCTTATAGTTCCTAATGTAGGGTTTTGGCTTCAAGAGCTTTTCCCCATCCACGTTAGCATAACTTTTGGTGCCATCCCCTTTCAGCTCATATTTAGTCAGTCATGTTAATGAGACTTTGTGGATACAACTTCTAGGAGACACAATCTCGCAAAAAAATCCCAATCTTTCTACTCCCTTTCCTACAATGTTCCCTGAACCATAGGTATAGGGGTTGTATTATGGATGTATTCTTTAGAACTGAGCTTCTCTCTGCTTTTTAATTGGTTATGGTTTTATGAAATGGTCTCTGTCTGTTGATAGGATGGAGGAGTACAATTAGTGCTCAATCTGAACTGTTTTGGACCTTGGAGCCTGATAAGGGAGAAATTCACTATTTATCTTTCTGGTATGGGTTTCTTCATTCAATATGACCATTATTAGTTCCATCGATTTACCTGCAAATTTCATAATATCACTTTTTTCACAATTAAGTAGTATTCCATTATTTATTTATCAGTTGAAGGACATGGAGGTAGTTTCTATTTCCAAGTGATTATAGATAGGGCAGCAATAAATATGGCGGACCAAGTATCTGCAGAGCGGAATGTCCAGTCTCTTGGGCATATGCCAAGGAGTGGTAATGCTAGGTCATATAGTAGATTTATTTTGGAAAATTCTCTACTCTGATTTGCAGTTTTCTCTTCCATCAGCAGTGAATGGAGGGGGGTTCCTTTTTTCCCACACACCCCCACAGCATCTGCTGTCTGCTGTTTTGTTGATGTTTGCCATTCTGACTAGGGTAAGATGAAATCTTAAGGCTGTTTTGACTTGCATTTCCCTAATTTTTAGGGACAATTAACATTCTTGAGATATTTCTGATCCATTTCTTTTCATTTTTGAGAACTTCTAGTTCAGTTCCCAGGCTCTTGTTGTGTGTCTCCCCACCTCCCCCCAACCCCATCCTACGCCACCCCCCCTGCCCTATTCCACCCCCTGAGCCTTTGTACTATTTTTAAAGTATTTTTATAGTCTAGATATTAATATAGCTAAGAAAGTTTTTTCTCATTCTGTGGGCTGCCTCTTCACACAGTTGATTGCATCTTTAGCTGTGTAGATGCTTTTTAGTTTTATGAATTTCTACTTGTCAAATGTTGACCTTGACTCTTAGGCTAATGGAGGCTACTCAAGAATTCCTTTCCTATATCTACATTATGCAGAGTACTCTCTAGGTTGTTTCTCCAGTAGTCTGTGTTTCAGGTTTCATATTTAGGTCTTTTGTTTATTTGAAGTTAGTTTCAAGGTAATAAGTACAGGTCTAATTTGGTTTGTTTTTTTGTTTTCTGTTTTTTTCTGCATGCAGACATCCAGTTCTCCCAGCAATATCTGTTGAAAATGGTTTCTTTTCTCCTGTTTGATTTTGGTTTCTTTGACAAATATTTAATGGATGAAGTTACATATACTCATGTTTGAATCTTCAGCTCCCTCCTATTGGTCTACATGTCTGTTTTTGTGATAGTACCATTTTGTTTTTATTACTACTACTCTAATTTTTCTTCAGATCAGGAATAGTAATTTCGCCAGCGTTGTTCTTTTTGCTCAAATTCTTTTGACTATTCACTCTTTTGTAGTTCCATATAAATTTTAGAATTTTAGAATTTTGTTTTTATTTCTCTGAAGAATGAGATGGGAATTTTTATAGAGATTGTAATTGAGTCTGTAAATAGCTTTTGGCAAAATGGTCATTTTTGTAACATTAATTTTACCAGTCCATGAGCACAGGTGATTTCTCATTTTCTTATGCCTTTCTACAACTCTTTCTTTAGAAATTTAAAGTTTTCCTTATAAAGGTTCTTCACCTTGGTTAAGTTTATTCCTAGACATTTTACTTTCTTTGAGGCTGCTGAGAATGGATGTGCATCCATCAGCTTTCTCTGTATCTTTGTTGGTGGTGTATAGAAAGGGTATTGATCACTCTGATTTTCTTCTCTTGCCTTATTTCTCCAGCTGATGCTTAAAGTACACTATTGAAAAGAAATGGGAATAGTAGACAGTCATGTTGCTTTCCTGACTTCAGTGGTTTCACTTTAAGTTTTTCTATAATTTATGATGATTCTGACTGTGGGTTTCTCATATGTAGCTTTTCTTTTATTGAGGTATGCTCCCTCTAATCCCACATTCTCTGAGACTTTTATTACAAAGCCATGTTAGATTTTGTCAAAGGCTTTTTCTATGTCTACTGAGATGATCATGTGAATTTTGCTTCTAAGTCTATTTATGTGGTTTATTATGTTTATTGACTTGCATATGTTGAAATTCAGTGATAAAGTCAATTTGTCCATGGTGAATAAACTTTTCAGTGTACATCTCTACTCAGTTTGCAAGTACTGTATTAAGCATTTGGGGATCCATGTTTATTAAGTATATTGTCCTGTAGTTTTGGTTTTGTTGTTTTGTTGTATCTTTTTCTAGTTTCAGTGCAATGTCTAATTATTAATTATATTTTAATGCATAACCCATGACAATGTCAATATATGACATAATAATTTAAAGGAACACCTCTATCAAAGATTCATATCTACATCTCATTGACTATAATTGTGTCCCTACATTATTCCTAGCTTCCATGCAGAAGATGAAGGTTGTATGAGCCTTTTAGACAGTAGGATCAAGGCCCACCAACCATGGTTTGGCTTTTCCTGGTTCACTAACCTTAAAAAATTCTATTCAGTCTTCTGGTTTTAGGCCGTCTTCTATGGAGCCTGTGTCTTCAATAGATTACCTCTCCTTCACAGACTTAGCTTTTTCAATGAATTCTGCTAAGTTTCTGCTTCTTCATATTTGAACAGCTTCCGTATATTAATGGGGACTTTTGGACTTTCTCTACCTAACTGCATTTACAGAGCTTGGGTAACTACATGTTCAGAAAAGAGACAGAATGATAGAATATCAAGTCCCTCTTCTAAAAAAGAGCCAGAAGTCATTTGTGAGTGGCCATGTTGGTTCTGTGCTGTCAAGGCTGGAAGACTACAGTGAATACTGTGATACATGTTGTTTAACTTAGTCTCCACAGTGGTCTTCAACTTTTCTTCTCTGCCAATCCTTTATGCTTTGTTTCAGAGAACTTCCATCCATGATCCATTAGCTGGCCAAGGGCATAGACTCTGTAAAATCCCAGGCCATCTTCTGTGCAAAGTTTCTGGCTGATCCAGTGCTACAACTTAACATTGATTATTGGATCCTCAGTCCCTCTGAGTATTTCTTGATCATTCTGAACAACCAGAAGATTGGAAGTTTTGAAGTAGCTGCTCCCATTTAGAACTGCCAAGTGGTTTTCCATCTATCATCATGGATTCTGCTCACACTTGCATTAGGATCTGTGGAATCCCAGGGAAGATGTTCTCAATGATGATGATAGAATAAGAGAGTGGAGTACATAATCAAAAATGAGTGAGCCCAGTGCTGGGAGAGTGTGTGAGTCACAATGGTGCCATACAAGCATTGGTCAAAACCAGATCATGCTGTTAGAAGTTGACTCTTAGCAATTGTGACAAATTAGAGGTTTAGATGAGGGCAGATAATGCCACCTTCATTGTTGCTCCTTTTTCAATTTTTTAAAACCTGCCGAATCCTAAGTAAATGTGATAATCCTTATATAGAGACTATAAAGGTTATTTGAGACTTTGTGTCCTTTTCTTTTATAGCATTATTTTTCCAAGTCAGCAATGAGATTTGTCATTTGTACATTAGCACAACTGTTAGTGTTCATGTGGATAAAACAGAGAATCAACTATCGCACACACAATCTTTCCTTTAAGTATAAAAGTCGCTTCTGCCTACATCAGATAAATGTGCCTGGAGCATCTCCCATTCTACATTAAAATAGAATAAACCTGTAAAACTGCAAACAGAATGGCATCCATGAGCTTCCTTGTCTATCCTTGTAGAATAGTCAAGCTTCAGAATAGATTTTTAAAAAATATGGGATAATAGTAAAGAAGTTAAGTGAGTCACTTAAGTAGTATATTATAAATACAGCTGGGCTGCTGAGGGTGTCTCCCACTTGTTCATGTAATCCTGTATTATTGAAATGCCACGAAAAACAGTATGTGCACCTGTGAGTCAGAAACAGGTGGGCCAGAGATGTTCTGTGAAGAGTCCTCTGTCCTTTTTATTACCCAAAGTGATATTTTAGTTGGACCAGGTAATTTACCAGTCAGTTAAGATAATTGGGTATTAAAGAGGAAATCCATGTTGAGAGAACAGGTTGTGAAAGACTAAAAACAAGAAAATACAATTATTGGCAAAGCTGAGAAGTATTTGAGGATGAGCCTGTCAAACAAATCAGCCCTTCAAACATTCTGTTTAACTGCTTGTGAGTCAACAGACAGACCTGTAAGAGAGGGAGTTGGAAGAAATGCCTTGCAAATGTGTTTCTTCAGTCTTTGAGCTGAAGGTAGCTACCCTTTCTGTTATTGAAAGATGACTTTTTAAAGTGACAATGCCCTTTCTGAATGGAAGTCTCACTGGGAAGTACAACTAAAGAGGAAAATGAAGTTTTATCACTTTAAATAAGAGGTGCATAGAGAAGTAGGAAGAATCTCGTAGGAGTTGAGGGAGGGAAATCTGTATTCAGAATATATTGTATGAGTCAAATTTTAATAAATAAAATAAAAGCTTCTGTGTCCCCTTCAAAACACTGCTTCTCTATCACACTTTGAAAAAACATGCTCCAGGCAGGAAAATTGAAGCCTGTAACAGTGATTCAGAATTTCTATGGTCTATGTTAGGGCCAAGCAGATGGAAAGGATGGCCATGGTTCCCCATGTTGAGCCAGTCCTACAAACCTGCCTGGCTCCTTCTCACCTTAGCACTCAGGGAGTTAAACAAGGGAACTTCCCTGGTAAAAGGAAAGTTGTGACCAATTGAGGAGATGTCAGTCTAAATCACAGGATGATTTAATTTATAAAACTAATGACCAATGACGCCAGTGTGACAATGACAGGGGACATTGCCTGAGCACTAATGCAATCTCAGTGCCATTTATTTTTGAAATGATGACATTTCTGAAAGTCTTCAGATGTAAAAATCAATGCTGTGCTGGCTAGTTTTATGTCAATTTGATACAGGCTAGAGTCATTTGAGAGATGAAAACCTCAGCTGAGAAAATGTCTCCATAAGATCAGGCTGCAAGCCTGTAAGGCTTTTTCTTAATTAATGATTGATGCAGAAGGGCCCAGCTTATTGCAGGGGGTGCCACCCCTGGGATATGGTCCTGGGTTCTATAAGAAGGAATGCAGAGCCAGCTATAGGGAGTTAAGTCAATAAGCAGCACCCACCATGCCCTCTGCATCAGCTCCTGGCTCAAAGTTTCTGCCTTGTTTAGGTCCCTGCTCTGACTGCCCTAAATGATAAAATACGATTTGGAAATGTAAGCCAAATAAGCCCCTTTTTCCCCAAGTAGCTTTTGATTATTGTGTTTCATCACAATGGTAGATGCTCTAACAAGGACAAATGCTAAATGCTTTTATAGAGACTGTGCACTTTACATATGATTGCACCTGAACTGGGGACAATAGTATATGACAGCCTAGTCTGAATCTTGGATTCTTTGGGAACACAGGCTGGAAGCCCCAGCAATCTTTGCTATTTTTCAGTTTTGGACCCTGTTGCAATGGCCAGTTGACATATTTTTCCTCTAGCTCTCATTGTTTCAATCATATCAAGGCGCTATTTATTGCTGAACAGATGAAAAGATCACATAGTATGAAATTCTCAAAAATATTTTCATTTAAATTAGAAAATTATGATCTGATGTAAAAATAGACAATTTTTGATAAATCAGAAAAATATATTTAGTGAGCCTCACAGTTACAATTGTAAATATTAACAGTTTACTCCATTACTTTTTCATCTGTGATACGCACTCTATTACATAAATATGGCTTTCAAAATGTGCACCTTGAATGTTAATTATTAACATACTAAGAGTTGGAATTGGATAAAACTGATTCAAATACCCTTTCATTCTTAACATTTTTTTCTTATGTTTTATAATAAACTGTATAGGATATATTTCTCTCTAATACCAATTCTTTAACAATGCATTTAAAGCTCTGGAAACAGCATGCTGAAGAAACAAAGCACCCACTATTACACACGAGTGTGCCCCTTCCTGCAAATCAACTTCCTGACATCAAATCACACGAACAATATATTAATGATTATTGCTTACATTGCCATTCTTGGGAGGCTTATAAATGATTTATTAGAGTGAATGGTATGTTTTAACTTTTAAGAAGGATAATTCTGGGTCTAAGTTCTTTATAGTTATTGCTTATGCCTTGTTCTTTGTAATAAGTGGTTTCTGGCCTGTCCAGCTGGTAGTCCAGACCCTCAGACCTGCAGTCCCAAACCAACTAGCCCCAAATAATCACACAAAGATTTATATTAATTTCATGCTGATTGGCTTATGGCTCAGACATATGGCTAGCAAGCTTTTTCATCTTAATTCAACCCATTTCTATTAATATGTCTTGCCACATGGCCTATGGCTTACCTGTGTTACCTTACATGTTGATTCTTGGGTGGCTAGATGGTGTCTCCCTTGACTTGGCGCTCCTTCCCCTACCTCTGCTCCAATTTCCCCCACCTACTTCTAAGATGCCTGCCATAGGCCAAGACAGTTCTTTTATTAACAGCAAACAGAAAGACATCCCACATCACTTCTTTGTGCTTTAAAATTTATGTGTGTTTTTTGTTTGTTTTGTTATTTTTGAGACAGAGTTTCTCTATGTGACAGGCTTGGCTGTATTGGAACTTGCTTTGTAGACCAGGCTGGCCATAAACTCAGAGATCTGCATATCTTTACCTCCCGAGTGCTGGGAGACTAAAGGTGTGCCCTACCACCTCCCTGAAAAATTTTACGTTTTTAATGAACTTTATTGAAGAGAATAAAACTGATAGATATTTTATAGAACTTTTAAAATTAAATTTAAAAAGGAATGTTAAGCACTGAACTCAAGAACTTTTCAACTTTGAGAATTTTGGAAAAGATGTGAAAGGCCCAAGAAAGCTGAGAAAATAAACAGAAAAACTGCGAGTATCTTGAAAGCTAAATGAAGACAAGCACATGTCAAGTTTCCCTGGTATTAGAGAAAGATGATGGTTGAGGATTGCTCACTGCCTGGAGTAAGAGGTCCTCTCCATCATCGGAATCCCCTGATGCACTGAAGATGAACTGTGCTGTGTTGAGGTGAAGACAGGCATTACAGATATGAAGTCAGTGACCAGCAGCTTTTTTATGGACTCGTGTCTTTAGCTGCTTTTCAAGGATTCAAGTAGTTTAGCCTTTGCATGACTTTTCGTCATATGCTTGAGATTTAGATGCAATGCTGTATGGATCTACAAGACAGTAAAGCAGTCACTAGGTCAAGTAGATTAACAAACCTGTGATTTACATTTGCACTAGTTTTAAGTAATGATCTATTCATTTAAGAAAAATCTTCAACACAGGAAGACTTTGTTACCTTTCATTCTCATGCTGTACCTTGGATCTTCAGGCTTCTTCAGCTTCCATTATTGTATGTACTTTGCACTAAATCTCCCAATTTCTTCTCCCTGCCTAAGCATTCCTTTCCTTTTACATGAGATCTCTCTCTCTCTGTCACTCATACACACACACACACACACACACACACACACACACACACACACACACACGCACTTGTAAAACAATCATTACATCCCATTTTTGGTGGCCTCTCATTTCTTATCTATTAATATCTATATAACATTTACTGATAATAACTCATAAATAAAATAATTCTAAACAATTCTTTGATAAACATAATTTTAGCATTTAATAAGATCAAAGAAAATATAAATACTAATGTGATGGGTGTGCTTGTTTTTTCTTACATAAAGATTTAAATGTTGGCTAGATATTTGTTACTGTGGGACATAGAAAATCTTCAATATTTTTCCAGAGTCAATAAATATTGTGATTTTAAATTGTCAGTGCTAACAACACCACTTCACATAAGCACAAAATGGCACAAATATACTTAAAGGCATTTCAGACACTGTTGGAAATTCTTTTATAATCCAAAGCCAAAATTCACTGAATGAATTTTTGTGAAACTCAGGTCAGCAAATTAGGAATTGAAAAAAATCAAACAGTCTAACACAATATGATTCAAGGACACACTAGTATGGTACATGGTGAAGAATAGCGAGGGGAGGGGAATTATGAATTTCTCAGTTTCCACAATGAAGTGGTTGTTTCTGTAAGAACAGGAAACTTTACCTAAACAGAAAAACCCTCTTTATAATACAGCAGTCTCAGATCTGAGACCTACTGTATTTTTGGTGTTGTATGGCATTGTGTTGCATGGTATAATGGCATGTGGAATGCAAAGTGAATATATTACATGTTCAGAACCAAGGCTGCAGAGAAGTCCCACAGTGCATCAAAGCTGGAAGCTGCCAGGAACAGCTTGAGCCATTACATGTTTGATTTTGAATTAAATTTTGGACACTGTGTTCAGAGATCTTTTACCATTGCCAATTTTTCTCGACCCCCACATTCAGTTATATGACATGTATGCTGATTAGACCCATAGCTTAAGAACCTGGGCTACTTATTTTCTAGGGCTTTTGTGCAAATGAATTCTAGGACAGGTAGTCTTTTATCTGCCTTTTTCACCTTGACACCATCAATTTACTATTTACCTGGATTGCTGTGGGTATCAGTAGTTCATCCCTTCTTAATGCACCCTGGTGACCCATTAGAAGTTCACATTACAGTTCACTTACCCATTCACCCATTTCACTGTGTCAATTCCAGATGTTAACTAAACGACAGCTGTAATGACTCTTCCACATCTATGAATAGGCAATCTTACATCTTCCCTTCCTGTGTTGATGTGTTTTGTTTGTCTTCTCCAACAGCATTACTTATGCCCTTCAACAGAATGCTGAACACAGACAGTAGGAATAAACATCCTTCCTTTTTTATATTTTTAAGGGAAAATAATTCAGTTTTTTACCTAAATGTATGATGTCAATAGTCTTTTATATAACATCCACTTAAAGAATTTTCCTTCTATTAATTTTGTTTTTAAATCTAGACTTGATGCTGGACTTTTCTGCATCTACTGAGATAATTATGTTTATTCAATTTATTTTCTAGGCTTTAATATAACAAAATTGCATTGTTTTTTGTAGTTAATCATTCTTTATTCACATTTGCAATGAAAAGAATGTTGATCATTTTCTTTTTTCTCTTCTTTTTATTTTTTTCATTTTATTATTTTATTTTTATTATGAATAAAGTCACATTTTCTATCCATGTATATCCTTGTTCAAGGTCCCTTACTCCTCCCACCCCCTCCAGGCACTCTCTCTTCTCCACATCTTTTCCCCAGTAAGGGCAGGAGGTCCCAAGGTCCCAATATGGCTTAGTTCAGCATCCACTCCTGGCAGATACAGTTTCCTCACCCCAACGTCAAGACTGAGTCAGGTGTTCCTCTAGAGGGAGTGGCATCCAAGGTGCCAGTCCAAGGTGTTTCAGAGCCCAGGCTGCTCAGTGATTGTGGTTTGCAGCTTGGACATGCTTTGCTTTTTGCATTTTTGTTTAGAGTCCACTAATAAGTGAGTACATCCCCTGATTATCTTTCTGGGTTTCTGATACCTCACTCAGCAGGATATTCTCCAAATCCATCCATTTGCCTGCAAATTTTAGGGTATCATTTTTTCTTACTGCTGAGTAGTACTCCATTGTGTAGATGTACCACAGTTTGTTAATCTATTCTTCAGTTGAGAGGCATCTAGGTTGTTTCCAGGTTCTTGCTATTATGAATAATGCTGCTATGAACATAGTTGAGCTAATGCCTTTGGAGTGTGAATGTGCGTCTTTAGGGTCTACACCCAGAAGTAATATTGCTGGATCCTTGGAGAGATTGATTCCCAGTTTTCTAAGAAACTGCCATACTGCATTTCAGAGTGGCTGAACAAGCTTACACTCCCACCAACAATGGAGGAGTGTTCCCCTTGCTCCACAACCTCTCCAGCATAGGCTGTCTTCTGTGTCTTTTATCTTAGCCAATCTGACTGGTGTCAGGTGGTATCTCAAAGTTGTTTTGATTTGCATTTCTCTGATGACTAAAGAAGTTGAGCACTTTTTCAACTACCTTTCAGCCATTTGTAATTCTTCTGCTGAGAATTCCCTTTTTAGATCTGAACCCCATTTTTTTGGTTTTGAACTTTATAACAACCTTGCATTTCTTTGATAATCTTTATTTGACCATTGTGAATAATGTTCATGCATAATTGAAATATATGCACTATGATTTGTTATGAACTTTTACAGCTATCATATGTGGGTGCTGTATAGATTTCCTTGTTATAGTGCTTTTTGTCTGTCTCTCATATTAGAGAAATTTTGACCTTGTGTAATGATTTTCTTTCTGTTTTAATATAGGTAGAATAGGTATGATTCCTGTAAATTTTTGCACCAAATCTTAGTGCAAAAGTTCTAAATCTTGCAATCAACTTTATAATAGATGAAAGTCTCTATGTTTTCTCTTTCTTTATGAGTGAACATTAATAGCTTGTAAAATTATACAGAAATTATCCATTTTATAGAAGTTGTCAAATGTATTGGACAAAGTTGTTCATGGTATTGTTTACCATTCCTCTGCCTTTAGAATCCACCCTGCCATCTTTCTTGCTCAGTCCTCATATTGAGAGCTTGTCTCTCTTGAGTTTTCTCTGTCTCTCTCTCTCAATCTCAATCTATCTACAGGTTTGTAGTTTTATCATTTAACAAATCTAAGATTCATTGTTTTCTTTCTTCTTTTCCAAAATTTATTAAAACTTTATCATAAAAAACTTGAGAACAAAACATCACACAGTGAAATTAACCAGACCATATATATATATATATATATATATATATATATATGTATGTATGTATGTATGTGTATATACAGTTTAACTATGCATATATGTGTATATGTTTGGTTTAACTGTACATATATATTAAAATAAACCTGCATAATGTAAAAAAATTCAAGTCATATAAGGTTTGTTCTTTTCACAGAATATAATTAAATGAGAATTTAACAGTAAGTCCAAGTGTTGAGAAACTAAACATGTTCTAAACAGCTCATGGGCCAAAGACCAAATAAAGAAAGAAGTAACAAGTATTCTGAACTGAATAAAAATGGAAATCTATGTTTCAAGCTTCGTGGGATAAAGGTAGGGCAGTATTTATAGCCAAATCCACAGCACTAAATGTTTTTTATTAGAAAATAAAAATGTAAATAGATTTAGTAGCTAGCTTAAGAAATTGGGGAAATAGGGGGCTGGAGAGATGGCTCAGGGGTTAAGAGCACTGGATGTTCTTCCAGAGGACCGGGGTTCAATTCCCAGCATCCACATGGCAGCTCACAACTGTCTACAGTTCCAGTTCCCAGTTCCAGGCAAACACCAAGGCAAATAAATAAATATTTAAAAAAAAAGAAATTAGGGAAATAAGAATAAGAATCTCAAGTAAGCAAAAGAAAAAAGAGAGAGAAAAGTGGAAATACATTCAAAAAGAGAGAGACAACATGGGGGACTAGTTTTATTTCAACTTGACACACGGTGAAGTTATTTGAAAGAAGAGATATCAGCTAAGAAAATGCCTCCATAAGATAGGGTGTGGGCAAGCTTGTAGAGCATCTTCTTGATTAGCAATTGATGCAGACAGGTCTAGCACATCACAGGTTGTGCCACCTGAGGGCTGACAGTCCTAGGTTCTATAAAAATGCTTTACCTAGGCATTTTTAAAAAGAAAGCTTATAGGTCTTTTGCTTATATATTATGGTTTCCAGTTTTGTGTTTTTATGAGATTTCTATGTGAGAGAATGCGTGTTTCTCTTCTCTTCTACCTTCTACAGCCTTTTTCTCTGTTTTTTTTTTCTATTCTGGTTTATTTGTTGTCGTTATTACTATAATAACATAATCCTAATCATTATTTTAGATTCCTGTTTGCTTTCTAATAGAGAGATGGGGGAGGGAGGGGGGATGTAGATTTGTGTGGGGAAGATCTAGGAGGAAAGAAGGAAAATCCTAATTAGAACATATTTTATGAAAAATAATCTATTTTCAATAAAACTCACAAAATAAAAATAATTTAAAAACTACTTGTTCTTAAAGAAAAGAAAGGAAGGGAGTGGGAGGGGAGAGAGAGGGAAGGGGAGGGGCAGGGTGGGGGAGAGAGAGCAAGCAGGTTGAATGAGTGAAGAGGGGCAAGCCAGTGAGCAGCACTCCTCCATGGCCTCTGCACTAGCTCCTGACTCCAGGTTCCTTCCCTGTTCAACCTCCTACCTGACTGCCCTGAACGGTGAACTATAATATAGAAAAGCAAATGAAACAAACCTTTTCCTCATCATGTAGCTTTTGATCATAGTATTTCATCACAGCAATGAAAACAATAATGGGTAGATATTAGGTTCTGAGGCAGGACTGACAGTAAATAATGGACACATGAGTCCATTTCTCATTTTAACTGTTCAAAGTTTTTCATTTTATCTAGTAGGTCAGTATATAAAAATATTTTTGATAGTGGATGTGTAAAATCCAATGTGAAATGAAACTGTTTGAGAATGCTTGGTTTAAGTTTGTGTGTGTGTGTGTGTGTGTGTGTGTGTGTGTGTGTGTGTGTGACCAAAAGGGCATAAAGTCAAAGAAAGAAGAGATGAAAATCCATTATGAAAGATCATTATAGTAGCTATGAAATGGTATCATATCACTTTAAGATAGACTCCAGTAAGCCAAATATATTATTATAACTCTTGCACTCACCATTATCTTTAAAATGAGAAGCTATATCTAATACAGTAACAAGGGAGAGAAAAATGGCAACATAAAATAGACAAATTTTTAAAAAAGAAGAGGAAATGAAAGGAATACAAGAACTGAAACTAAATTCTGCCCAAGTTCACATTATTCCTTGAGTCTTTGTGCAGTGACCTCCAAACTAATGAAGCAATGAAGAGACTGGAAGTCACCAGTTGAGTTTCACCAGGTACTGTGGTCACGCCTCAGCCAGCCCCAGCTGCCACCAAGAGATTAGATCATGTTCAAATATAGCAAAAGCCAAGCTGTGACCAATCAGGCTACTCTGATGTCACTTCCATTTTTTTGTCTACAAATGCTACCTTGCCACACTATGGAACCTCTGATTTTTAGGAAGGCTGCCTAATATGTAAAGTGTTCTTGATGAATTAAATTCCATTGATTTGTAAAGAGAACAGATAAAAAAGTTGAACACAGAACAGTAGGTTTAAACCCGAACACGGTGATAATATCTTCAAGTAAAAATTGTCCAAGTTCTACAATTAAAAGACAGACATTTCCAGGATGGTTTAAAAAGCATGTCTCAACTACAGTGCAGCTTCAAATAAGCCACTCTAAATAGAAATGCAGAATAGGTACAGAGGAAAAGACTTACTGTTAAGTTCTCATTTAACTTTATTCTTCAAAGAAAACAAACTTTACATGACTTGAACTTTTTTACATTGAGCAAGCTTATTTTATTTCCTAGGAGGTGGTCTGTCCTGGTTAAGGTTCCACACACTCTTGTAAAGACTGAGTATTCCACCACTGCAAGCTGCAGAGCTTCCCAGTGTCATTAAGTCAAAACCAATGGTGTTGCTCATGTTTTCTATATCAGTTTTGGGCTAAGGTGCCTCTGTTTTATCAATCCTTGAAGCTATCATTTTCATTTTTTTTCTTTCTTCTCTCAATTGATTCATCTTGCCTCATGTGTTTTGAAACTGTGAAGAGAATAATTACTTAGGATTACTATATAACCGCAGAGATGTCTTCCTTAGTCATTATGACGTGGTCCTCTTCACTCCTGATAGTAGTGCCTCTGTGTGTGTGTGTGTGTGTGTGTGTGTGTGTGTGTGTGTATGTGTGTGTGTATATGTATGTATTTCACAACACAACCTAAAATTTTTATTTTTACTAAATGATTTTTTGAAAAATATTTAATAATTAAAAACTTTTATTCTTTTCTGTAAAATTAGATCTATTCAGTGTTACTTTCAGCCAGAAGGATTTTTCTTTAGTGTTCCTTGAACCTTAAGTTTGTGAGGGATGAATGAAGGCTTTCAGTTTTCACATGAGAGTGAAGTTCATGACTGTAGGGGGTTCTTTTAGAGATCTCCCAGTTCAGTTTGCTGGGACACAGAATAAAAATGATGATCAAGAAAGAGAAAGCGTTGGGGCTGGAGAGATGGCTCAGAGGTTTAGCGCACTGGCTGCTCTTCCAGAGGTCCTGAGTTCAATTCCCAGCAACCACAGGGTGACTCACAACCATCTATGATGACATCTGGTGCCCTCTTCTGGCACACAGGCATAGTGGAGGCAGAATGTTATATACATAATAAATAAATGTTTAAAAGAAAGAGAGAGAGAGAGAGAGAGAGAGAGAGAGAGAGAGAGAGAGAGAGAGAAAGCACCTGTCCTGAGGTAGAAAGAAGGAAGTTCAGAGCTTAGAGGCTGGTTTTATATAAAGTCATGAAATCTATATGTAGAAGCAAGAAAACAGAATAGATGGCTAAAGGTGACCAGTTTCTTAAATATATGATCAACATGGTTTAAATGCAGAAGTTATCATCAAATAGCTAAATGCTTGTCGGCAAGCTTTGCATACACCCTTTGAACTTCAGTTCTGCATCTCTCAGAAGCAGTTTCCGGAAAGCTTGAGAGATGATTCAGTAGTTAAGGTCATTTGTTACTATTGCACTAGACCTCAGATGTCTTCCCAGCACTCACAATGGACAGGTCACATCTATCTGTAATTCTAGTTCCAACTCTCTCTGGCCTCTGCAGGCACCAGGCATACAAGTGGTGCATATAAATATGTTCAGGGAATACATTTTTAAAACCTTAAATTAGTAGATTTTTTTTAAAAGATTTCTTCTTTTCTTACAAAGTGATCGGGGTCATGAAATAGGGTGATGTATTGAAGACTCAGCCCCCGGTGTGGTGCACCGAGTGTGCTCTGTATCTGTGGGGAGAAGAAGTACAGTTATACAGACTACCTAAGAAAGAAGAATCAGCTTTGGGATCTCATTTTTCCATGTTATCTCAGACCTTTTTTCCTCCCTTTCTCAATGTTTCTTCCTCCCAGAGCACATATTTCAAATCCAAATGTCAGACTGTCTGCAGGTGCAGAGCTCAGGACTGATAACATTTGGGGGCCAGATGTTAACTGACGTAAACACTATTAACAGCTATGCAGACCGGAGGCTGAGGCATTGATTTCCAATTTCATGATTATTAT
Source organism: Sigmodon hispidus (assembly GCA_004025045.1). Taxonomy (NCBI): domain Eukaryota; kingdom Metazoa; phylum Chordata; class Mammalia; order Rodentia; family Cricetidae; genus Sigmodon; species Sigmodon hispidus. Next base: position 32,553 of record PVIH01000777.1, read on the forward strand.
TTGAGCTACTGTCACACTTTCCACCCCTTCCACCTCAACTAAAAAGGAGATGTGTGTCCTATTTATCCCCAAGAGAATCTATAAATTACTTCTAAATATAAAATTACTTAAATGTTCAGTGATGGTATTTTGCAAGCAGGATTTTATACAGACCCCTCATTTTTTTCTGGTGCCTCTGAAAGGCAAATGACTTGTGAAGTTTAATGTAAAAACAATCTCATTTTCAAAATCACCCCAGAGTAATAACCATAAAATAGTATTTCAAATCTGTGACAAGTTTTACATCAATTTCCATTTTAAATTTGAATTGCTTTAGAATTTGTGTGGCAGCTCACTCAGTTAAGAAATGTACCCATGTCAGTCTGCCCATGTGAACCAAAGTCTAAGAAGTTAATGAGCTTAGAGTACTGGGAATCGCCGAGAGCATCTCTGGTGTTCAGTTAACAACAGGTTAATACACTAGTCAGGCAGTTGTTCAGAATTAGCACTGTGTCCCAGACAAGGGACAGGCTTTGCTAGTTAACCCATTGGTAAGTGCAACGGATGGCCCGACTGAGGTTTAGATTTGAAAACAAGAGGCAAAAATTTGAGGAGGGGGAAGCAAATTAAAATGCTACAGACCTACCTACAATAGATGCTGTAAGAAAAAGGAGAGCTCTTTAAACAGTAGTTTGAGAAAAGAACTGTTTAGTAGGCAACTTAGTCAAAGGCTTAGAGAACAAGAAAGCTCTCTAAAGAAGAAGCTAAGCAACTGAGAGGCCAGAGTTGATTCATCCATCAGGATGTGGGTATTTAACACTTTCCCCGAGCTAGGATTTGACCTGGTTCTCAGTCAGAAGTCTGAGGCTGGGTTCTACAGAACAGAGTCAGGGAGGCTTGAGCTGATGTGGGGAGCATTTGGAATTTACTCTTAGGACTACATCATGATTTTACTTTTATGTGATATGGACTCTCTCTCTCTCTCTCTTTCTCTCTCTCTCATATTTGTTTGTGTGTGTAAGAAGTGTCCTATGTTCTTGAGGAGCACAGTCATCCATTCCCAGATGAGTAGCAAACAGTCACAATGGACAAATGCTATGATATACACAAAGAAATACCTGGATGCCAATACAGGTACACCTGTGAGAGGTGGTAGAGCTCATAGAAAAGGGAAAGTATGAGAAAAATCTAATCTGGTAGCTTAGCAATTGTTAAAATCTAAATAAACCTAACCATCAGCCAACCCAATTCTTAGGTTCAAATAGGTGTGGAAGTGGAGAGATGTAAGAATCCAGTGACACACTATCATTCTTTCTGTCCTGTCTCAGAGAGTACCCTCTGAGGAAAACTGAGGGTGCCTCTGTGAGAAGGCACTAGAAGACTCTTAGCCATATAGTGGAGGCCTGTCAGCCACAATATTGAGTCTTATTTTCTTCATAGCATTTATCATAATTTTTAATTATGATTACCTGTTGCTAATTCTTTCCTCAGGGACCCTTTTCTATATTGCTGTGATAGCAGGCCAAGAACCATGTCTTGTCTTAGATTGGGTATTTATTAGGATAAGTATTTATTGACTGACTATCACCAGCAGTACAAATTCACACTTGAAAACAATTTTTTTTCCTACCACCAAAATGCCCATGAGATGTCTTGTCATATTGAAGTATGGGGCCAGAGTACAGGGAGCCCCTGTTTCAGTTTATTCCCTGAAGAGTGGGCCCTAGAAACCAGATCCCCAGGGTCATAGCCCTTCAGCATTCCAGCACTTTCTCTGGTAAAGTCTGTCTGGGATTGTTGCCAATGAATGTAATTTTCAAAACCCCTGGGAAGAGAAACACAGTGGTGGGAAGCTGCTTTCTACATGCAGATGAGCTGGCCATCATAATTCTTCTCATGGTCTCTGGAAGGAGAGTCATAGAGTACAGAAGTAGATTCTCAAGGCAGATTTACAAGAGTCTATTGTCATTGTGCCCAGAGAAGTCCTGCTTCTGGCTAGGGCATAGACTCGTCATCATGTTGTCTGTGATTTCATACAGTTAAGTCTTTCATTCACAAAACCACTGGTTGGTTCTAGCAAGATGGGGGCACTGCTATTATGAGTAGAGGGATGTTTCCCTGTCTGGCTTCCCCTTTATAGGACAGGATGTCACAGTGAAGTACTGGCCTGTATAACTACTTAAGGAAATAGATAAATGGTCATTTTTATCAAGTATCAGACAAGCGTTTGAAGATAGTCTAAGTATAAATGGGAAATTTTTTCTAATAGAACATTACTGAGAAAATATTTTTAATGAACAACCTTCCCACAAGTACATATCCTATACATAGATGCTCCTAGGAAGGAGTTCTCAGGATATTGCAGGAGGGTGGAGGGAAAGGGGAATGTTAGAGCAGCTTCAATCAAGTACTTGACCTTGGTCTTTGACTGCCAAATGTTTTCAAATGAACCTGGTGAGAAGTGAGATATCAACTGTAAAATTCTTGCATCAACAACCATGTATGCATGTGTTCGGATTTGAGAGTCAACGGTAAGCTTTAGGAAAACAGGAATGAATTAAGGCATACACCTTACTTCAAGGAGGATGTGGCCTGAAGAAATAGAGGCCACTAAGCTGAAGAAGACAGTCCAACATGACAGATCCTCAGTCAAGAATGGATTGTGGAGGAAAGGACCTTGGGTGCAGATTATACAACAGTATAATAAAAAGAGGTCATGCTTTAAGATTCTTCAAATGAAGTTTTGTGCTTTAGAAGCTTCGTCCTCCCTCTTTCAAATAGGTCAGAAAGAATAAGCCTGGGAAACTGTGGGAATTAGATGATGCAGATGATACTCAGTGAGTCGCTTTTAAAAGATGGCAAAGGAAAAACAGAGCTCACTCCCTAGGGCAGTCTGCAGCTCTGCTGACCCAGGAGTTTTAAACCTTTTTTGTAGAGTTTGTCTTTTTAGTGGAGAAATTTGTTAGAGTCAATCAAAGAAGCTCAGCTAGAGAACAACTGGGCTGAAAAGAAAAACTTTTACTGATTCAGAAATGAGTTGTTCCTAGGATGTTGCTTTATGACTCTTTGTTATAGAAATCAGGTTTGTGCAGGTAATTGGGAGTCGGGAAAGCACCACCCTGGGGACAGTGGCAGGGCAATTCGGTGACCTCCCAGTTGAGTCTGAATTCCTGAAGGCAGAGCTGCTCCTGGTTTAATCAAAGGTTTCATGCACACCTTGTGCTTCTGTCCTTTATCCCTCAATTTTCCTCCCAGGCTGGAGAAGTGGGCTTCTCATCTTCTTCCAAGCCCTGCTTAGATTGAAGGCCAGGAAGCCCGGAGAAGCAGCGGTGCCTTCTGCCACCTACTGGCTCCTTCCTGTATCCAGGCCAGAGCTGGGTTAGCAAAGATTCTTTCATTGGTTCAGACAACCTCTTCCCCTCACCCCCACCCCAAGGGATCTGTTGTTTACACAATGCTGACCCAAATGCTGACTAAAACAGACAATATTTTCTATCTTGGATATGACTATTTATTGTTAAATAAATGGAGAATTAAACAAAGGTACACAAGTAGTTTCAAGATAGTCAGCCCAGTGCACCCACAGGTTCTAAGGATGCAATCAAGCATAGCTTGAAAATAATTGTGTAAAAATGTATCTGTAGCAAATGTGCAAATTTTACTTTCTTACTATGCCTTAAAGAACAGATTGTATTAACTGTGCATCTAAAATTTGCATTGCATTTATAAGTAACTCAAAAATAATTGGAACTAGCTACACAGGAGAAGGCATAGAGATTATATATCTATATAGCCATTTCATATAAGGTATCTGTGTACTCACATCTATGACTTTTGGCACAGGGTGGAGAGTGTCCTGGAACTGAACTCTTGGCAATACTGAGAGCATCTGTACTATGTACAGAACTGTGAAGGAGCCCAAAGGAGGGGTAGGCATCTAAGTCAATTTGAGACTGCAGTGCCAGAGAGGACTTCCTGGAAAGGGGAGTCCAAGATGATTTTAGAAGTTGGTCTGGTACTGGAAATGACAGTGGGAAAGAGCTTCTGGGTACAGGGACTTCACTTCTCATATACAGCCTCACCTGTCAGTACTGCCTGAGGAGCTGGGATCTCCCACTACAAAGCAGAAAAAGCAGTTAAAGCATTAGGTCGTAGACAAGAAGCCATTTATTAAGTCGAGGGAAGCCAGCAGGAGAAGCAGGCCCAGCCAAGCCTGCACACAGAATAAGGGGGATGGGTGAGCAAGATTGTCAGGGTGATCTCTTATCCTGGAAGTAGGGTGGGCCTAAAAATACTCCAGTCCACATGGGAAACCCCTTCCACCAAAGCATATGGCCTACTCACATAGTCAGAAATTTATGCATGGTATGCTCCGAATTTACCTGAAATGTCAGCATAACTTAGTAAGTAATAGATGTTCAAGTATCTAAAACCTTAACTATACCAAATACATGTACTCCTTAGAACTACAAATATAGTAACCAAATGTAAGAGAATTGTTTTGAAAATTGTGGATGGACAATGAGGTAGTATGTGGACAGTAGAAATTTGAGAAACTGCAGGAAATAGTAAAACCTTATAAAATCAATATTTAAATCTGTATGAAAATGTTCATATGGAGGCTGGGAAGATAGCTCAGTTAGAAAATTGTTTGCCATGGGAGGAGAAGAACCTGGGTTTGGAGCCTCAAGACCCATTAAAACCTAGGCAAAAATGTACTATCCAGCTGTAACTGCAGTGCTGGGAAGGGGACTAGGGGAGGGGAGAGCAGGTTGAGCCCTGATGCTCCCAAGCAGGAAGTAAGTCAATGAATGTATCCCCAGCTAAGTAAATAGAGAGCAGCTGAGAGAGACATCTCATCTAACATTGACCTCTGCCTTCTACACTCATGTGGTAGGAGGTACACTCCCATACACACACACCACCCACATACCCCTCCATCCACATATACCTATCACGATGGAAAAGTGCCAGACTGTTAGCAATAACACTTTTCTTTCTCTTTGCCTATGTTTTATTGAGCTTTCTTATTCTGCTTATACCGTGACATTTAATCTAAAGAAGCCTGAAGATGAAATGTGCATCCTGATCAAGGCAGAGACAGAAAATGCTCTAAATAAGAGATGTCCTTGTTTATGCATTTGTTTCTGGCTTTGCAGATTTGCTTTTCTTCCTGGTTGTATTTCAGTTCGTGTGGTATATTCATTTCACTTGGTAAGGCTGCCTTCAGTCTGCCTTCTTGGCCAACACTCCCCCTTACTCCCTTGATCTGTGGGACGTATTGTGACGTCTGCCCACTAATTTTGCTGTGACTGAGGCCGGTGTCTGGTTAGTGATTCACGTTTGTTCCAAAGCTGTACATCTGCACTGGTTGCTTTGAAACTGTGCCCCAGGGAATATGAAAGGCCATTTGTCTTTCTGGGACTGCTTCTTTGCCACAGAGCCCTCTTCCCTGGCTTCTTCTGAATTCCAGCAAGCTCTCTTTTGAGTTTCGACTAGACAGGATAAAGAAAAAAGAAAGAAAGTAAACCAGAGAGGAAAAAATTGTGTAGGGAGGAATCTAGTTCCAGTCTACCCAGCAGATGTGTCTAGTAAGTTCAACAGAGCAACCTCAGACCCTTGTTTTCATACTATTGTTTGGTGAACTTGTTCTCTGCACAGCACAAATGATGACAGAGGAAAGAAGACAAATGAGCCCTGGTAGACACCTCATGGGAAATATTCTAAGAGTTGGTGGGCATACTAATTGACAAGATGCTGGTGGGATACAGAGAACAGTGACAATCATAATAGTCAGTGGTACCACATGAACACTAACCATACGATGCTCAAGCTAGACACAGCCTAGCATCCCAAACACTAACCCTTTGGTCCTGCCCATACTGGAGCTGCTAAGACCTTGGCTAGACATCCAGTGTTAAACATATTCTGCTGGTTTAGTATAGAAAGGCTATGAAAATGTACACCAAATGAATAACAGTGCAATTGCACATGGAAATTAAAGTTCACTTTACTCTTAGGCTGGGTTCACAGGGTGATTCCAATGTCACCTTTTAAGAACTTGCTCTTGTTGCCATTAAAAGAGGTTCAGAGGGCTGGAGAGATGGCTCAGTGGTTAAGAGGTTTCAGGGGTCCCAGAGCCCACATGATAGTTTATAACTGTCTGTAACTTTACTCCCAAGGGCACTAGGAGTGTATGTGGTGCAAGACATATGAATAGGAAAACACCCATAGGTAAACAAATAAAAGTTTTCAAAGATTTCAGCAACAGTGTCAGGACATACAGGTTCTGTAGAATTTGGGGGAAGGGGAAACAAGGGATCCTTTCCCACAAAGTAACTGTTTAGTTTCTCAGTGGCCAGCAGAGTTCTCACCCAAGGCACATTTACAATGTACTTCATTATATGTTCACTTGTTACAAAATCTGAGCCAGGCAGGCTGAGAAGAAAGCAAATATAAGAGACTACATGCCTGCCTTCAGCTTTGTAAAGTTACCCATCCCAGACCACTGTGCTTCTGAGATGGTCCATCTGTGGCGTCTTGTAAGTCATGATATTTATTAGGTCTCTGTGACACCTGCTCTGCCCCTCACCCAGGCATCCTCAGGTGCTGCTTCCTCACAGAGCTTGTGTGGAGTCTGAAAGCACTTTCTTCAGCACCCTCTATGATGGCATCATGCTCCTGCATTCTGTCATTTCTCCTCTGTTGTAAGTAAAGCTACAGCTTCAAAGGCCATCTGCTGCCTTCTTTCTGTCTATTAGGATGGTACTTCATGTTCCCTGAGGATTATTCTAGAGTGGTCATAGACTGATTCTTACATACCAACTACAACTTTGGCTAGAAAAGAAACACATCCATTACCCAGCATGCCACTCTGGAACTGGGATGAAAGAAGGCTGAAAAGCCTGAGACTGTAAAGAAACAGAGAGAGAAACCATGAGTCTTCCAGTGCTGCATCTGGCAACCAGAGCATCTGTCCTGACCCTCCTTTAGGGTCTTTGTGTGGCTTCAGTGGCCCATCATCAAAATTGGTTCCAAAATATGAAATGGAAAAATCTTGAATAGATAATTCATAAGTTTTAAATCAATTTTATTACAATATTTCTTATTTCAACAAATGCTTGTGCGGTGGTGTATGTGTGTACGTGTTCATGTAAACATATGTGAACATATGCTTGTGTAGAACAGAGGTCCATATTAGGTGTCTTCCTTAGTAACTCTCCACCTTTTTTTTTTTTTTTTTTTTTGAAGCAGGTTCTATCAGCAAACCTGGGCTCACTGGCCAGAGAGCTTTTAGGATCCACATCTGTACTTCCACTTGGTTGCATTACAGATGTGGCCATGCACCTGGCTTTCCACATAGGTGCTGAGGCTGCACAATTAGTTCTCTGTGTCTTTACATGAAGAATTTTATCGACAGAGTTTTAAAATTATCTTAGTGTTAGTCAACATGAATGTCCTACCAATTTTCAAACTTTATCATCAGTGTGTCTGTGTAGAAGAAAACACAGTATGTATAAAGCTGACTGCCACTGGCTCTTTCAGACATCTGCGTTAGGGTCTCAGGGTGTGTCTCCTTCATCTGAATTCCTATGTGGAAACCAGTAATCTAGCATGCTTCCTTAAACAAGATACGATTCTTTTTCTTTCTGTTTTATTTACCTTCAGTGTAATGGAATTAGATTATATAATTTACAGGGGTGTTAGGATTAAATGAAATAATATATCAGAAAGCACCTTGTAAACTTAAGAAATAGAAGCAGAAAAAAAAAACTCACAAAGAGTAGATTAGGATTAGTGAGGATTGTAGCAGCTGGGTAAACATAATGGAAGCTGACTCTTGTGGCTGAATAGGATGAAAGGCTGTCTTAGCCTCACATCCCACAACTCTTTCACAATCTCTCTGCAAAGCTTCAACAGGGGAGCAGTGAGTGAAAGAAAGTTGGGGAAGGTGGTTACTGTCCATTTGATGATAAGAGAAGCTGTGTGTGCAGAAGAAACACATCTGGAATTGTTAAAGCACACACACATGCACTATTGCAGGTGACAGGGGCATGGGACAGGAAGAAGGCACAAAATCCACAGGGTTCCTGTTAGTGTTCAAGATCAGAGCTTTTCAAATAGCACTGGGCTGAGGGCACCTTCTCGAGGGAGGGGCAATGATCAGAATCTCCCAGGCACTCTGCTGCAGGAGTCAATGGTGGAATTCTTCTTCGCTGCAATGAAGCCTGGAACAGTAATTTGGTATTATCAGATTAATTAAGTCATTTATGTGGCTAAATTTACATATGAATATTAAATGTCAGGCAGGGCCATTCTAATCAGACAGCAAGTGTTTTCAGGATAACACTTTGTTCCCAAAACATTCAGAAATATGCAAATTGTATCTTTAATGAGGCTGATATTTATGTAAGGAAGAACTCTTGCAGCTCGGGCGACTCAGTCTCATGATATGTTCGTCTGGCACCTAGAGTTGTGCTAGATGTCTCCCTCTGGAGTGGAACATTATCAACAAGCTTTTTATTTTTCTTTCTTTTTTTCTTGCTTCTCATTCTGAATCTGTCACTGTTGATTAGACTGCTGAGAGGTCATGAACTTTGCCCTCCAGCCCAAATTTGGAGTTACTATTTATTAATAGTAAACATGGTAATGAGTGAAGCTTGTAGAATTCAACTTCTCCTGTAAGAAACGGGAAGACCTGTTCTGTAGACCAAAGCTCTACAAAGCTTTGCGAGATGAGCTGTAAATTCTCTGTGCATGCGAACTGTCCTCTGCAGTTCTCAAATGACCAGACTTTCTCTGCTTTCTTTTAAAGCTTTGATGTGGAAAATGGCCCCTCTCCAGGTCGGAGCCCACTGGATCCTCAGGCCAGCTCTTCCTCTGGGTTGGTGCTTCACACCACATTTCCTGGGCACAGCCAACGCAGAGAATCCTTCCTCTACAGATCCGATAGTGACTATGACTTGTCACCAAAAGCGATGTCAAGGAACTCATCACTTCCAAGCGAGCAGTAAGTAAAGCCCTTCCTGTTCCTCTGTGGGTTGCAGCCTCAGGAACAACTTCATCCTTAATCTTAATGTAGCAGAGGCAGCAACTGTTGCCACCCAAGGAGCAAAGGAAAGAAAACTGAACATGTTTCAAAGACATCCAACTTCAAGACTTGCAGAATTTTGACCAGGGTCCTTAGCCTGTAAAAAACAAAACAAACAAAAAAATAGGCTCAAACACAGCGTTCAGTTCATATCTGTTACCTGAAAACTTTCACTAGGTTTATTTCTTTAACTACTGAATCATTTATGGGATGAAAAACTTAACACATTTTGCAAATCACACTTGAATGTGTGGGCATATGCGGCCTTGGGCCAGAACAAAAAATTATGATTGGTCACCTGCATCCTCACTCAGTGGCATTTAGCTAAGATGTCATCCAGCCATATGCCTATGTCCCTTCTGGGAGATTTTACCAGCATTCTACTTCCCCCATTGCCTACCTTCTTGGTGAGACACGGAACAGCCAAAGCACAGACAATATTCTTGTTTTGCTCATACTAATTGCAGATAATTTTTATTTAAAGAATGACAACTAATTTGTATTGCCTGTTTATTAAATTTCTGAACTCAAATAAAATTGGTTTCTGACACCCACAATTTAAAAGGTTTCTGGGCACACACTAATTGCTTTTAACATTGTATGTTATAAAAGTATCAGAAACTCCCTAAAATTTCCAGTCTGGAAAAGTCTGCTGGGTTCTTGTCCTCTTTTAAAAAGAAACCCAAGAAGATTTACCTTCTTGTGAAAGAGGAAAGGAATGTTTTAAAGCTGGCAACAGGAAAATATCCTGCAGGGTTCCTCTGCCAGCAATATTTAATAGAAGACTCTAGCCTGGGGACTGGAGAGCTAGCTCAGCTGTAAACAGTACTTGCTGTTCTTATAGAGGACCCAGGTTCGGTTCCTGGTAGCCATGTGGTGGTTCAATTATCTGCAACTCTTGTTCCAGGGAATCCAGCATCCTCTTCTGGCTTCTGTGAGCACCAGATACTTGTATGGTGCACATACATGCATGCTGGCAAACACTCACATGTATCCAAAAAAAAGTAAATAGTCAGGGTTTTTTTTTTTTTAAAAAAAAAGCAGTATATGGTCCTAAACCATTCCAATCATAAAAAATATTTACTAACTCTCCTATATACTGTGTGGTGTACTAGGTTGTAGAGACTCTTTAAAAAGGGAATGAAACAGTATGAAAAATCAAAAATGGGTTCAAACCAGATTTCATTCCTCAAGAGTCTGTGTTCTCTCACAGAAACTACACTAATTGGCTATGATAAGAGGGACATACACATGCACACTAAACTCCAGAGCTCAGGACACAACTCCCTTCAATGAGTATGTGCTGAGTGAGGGCCAGGTTTCCTTTATACATGCTATCTGTTAGGCTAACCTCCAAACCTTAGACACTGCCAAGCCTACATAGTCTGGGTTTTATCATGGGAGAGCAAAGGAAACACAGTGAGCTTAAAGTAAGCACAGATCCATTCCCATGTCATTTTACAAACAGCTAGCTTTGGAATATATGTATTTCTTCAATTAGCTCTTACTCTACTAATTCCCAAACCTATTCCAACCCTCACAAGTCTCCAGGTCACTCAGGCTTTACAAGGCAGTCTAATTAAACTCCAGGTTAAATTCTCCTGTTCCCTTATGTGGGATAAACATTATGTAGAGATTTTAAATTTGAAGATAATTTAAAACTTACAAGCCAGCTCAGCCTGCAGCGAATGGAACTGCAGTTTTGAGCATTTCTGCAGCCAGCATCCCTGTCAATAGTTTTACTTCTTTGTAATTTCCCTGACTAGTCAAACATTCCCTGAAGTTACAAGTTTACCTGGACAATGTTGCCAACTTCAGACAAGCAAGAATGTGAGAAAATTATCTAGTGTCATTCTTACTTTTTATTTCTATTAGCCTCAATCCCCTCCCTCCCTCCTTCTCCCTCTCCCTCACCCTCTCCCTCTGTCTCATGGGTATGTGATGGCATAGATGACTATGCCGAGGCCAGAGCAGGATGTCATTAGTTTTCTTACTGCTCTCCACCTTTTTGCCTTGAGTCAGGATCCCTCACCAAACAGTTTGGGGCTTGGTTTGTTGGCCAGTGAACTTTTGGGATCTGCCCATCTCTACCCACCAACTTTGGGTTACAGTCACACTCAGCCATACCTAGGTTTTTATGTTGATGCTTACAGAGAAAGCCCTCTTCTCTTTTTTAGAGATAAAGATTGCGGTAAGTAGGGAGAGCATGTCCCCAGAGTAAAGAGAAGTCCTTTTCCGGAAAGTGTTGATGACAGCAGAACCAATGACCCAGTGACCCCTCCTTACTGACAACACTGAAATCAGGATACAATCAAATCATTCTGTTGCAGGAGGGCAAAAGTTTTGTTTTGAAAATATTTAAGCATAACTATAAAGTCTTTTGTGTTTATCAGTTAAGAACTTTATACTTCTCCATATGAGAAACTGAAGACTTTAAATAATGTCCAGTTTCTCCTACCACTTTACTTTGTCAGAACCACATTGAAAAATTCAGTTTCACACAAGTGTCTACATATAAACTAAAGTGATCTTTTTTTAAAAAAAAAAAGAAGTCCCTTTTTAGGTATCTGTGTATTTGTTCTTAGGAACATACATTTTCCTTTATCTAATTTTATTGTAACCTTTATTTTTTTAAGTATTTTGAATGTTTTGTTAATTTTATTTTATGTGCATGAGTATTTGCCTGGATGGATATCTATCCACATGTATTCAGTGTCAGCTGAGGCAAGTGATAGCATTGTAATCCTGAGGATTGCCCATCATGTGGGTGTGGGGGATCAATCCAGGGTCCTCTGGAAGAGAAGCCAGCACTCATAACCACTGAGAAATACAGCTTTTAAAGCCCTTTCTCCTGGTTATCACTGTGCAAGAAGAATAGAAATCAATACAGGTACAGTAGCCCCTCCCCTTCCCACTGCTGGTGTCTCTGCAGAAGAGGCCTCTCTGAAGAAAAGAGCTTATGGCAACTCAGGCACCTTGATGCAATCTGAGATGGCTCAGAATGGCCTTTCCCTGGGATCCCCTAAAATCTAGCACAGATCAGTCATGAATTCAAATTCAGACAAAAGTGAAAAACTTTCCATAATTCTACTGTGTTACATCCTAGCACTGGGAAAATGTTGGCTTTGAAATATTTCTTAAATAAGTTGTCTCAGTAGAATAAATAAAAATTACTTTCAGGTTAGGTGAGATAGGTGAATGAATTAAGAAACGGGAATGGGAATTTTTAAATGGCTTCAGCTTTTAGCAATAAAGAATAGAATGGATGCAATGAGTGTTTCTAGCACAAGAAGACAAAGTCCTCTCTGGGTCCCCAAGGGCAAGCTCAGCTGTGCTCCTGTGTGTGGTTATCTCTTGGTCTCTCAGTTCCTGGGCTGCAGTCATTTCTAAACTAATGTCTTTGCGTATTGTGGTACAAGTTTCTCGTGGGAACTCAAATTACTGAGAATTAGTCGGAGCAGTTTTCTAAAACAAAACAAAAAATTATGGCAGAAATTGCTATCCACAAAGAGTTTTGACAGCCCACCTGCAAAGCCACAGAGAGGGGAGCCATATTTTTCTCATTTGGTCATCCCATCTGCAAAAACCCAGACAGAGACCTTTTAAAAGCCGACATGTGCAAAGGTCTATGTGTGTTCCCAAGAGAGTTGTCAAGGGAAATGTGACCTAAAATCCAGGATGAAAAGCACAATTAAGTGACCTCTTAAATTTAAGACCTGTTTATTGGTGAACTACCACAAAGTACAATGTGGTGTCCAAGACTCAAGTTAGACCCCCAGCTCCTTCATTTGCTTACCATGACTGTTAAGACATGGAATCTCTCTTATGGTTTAAATTATCGGTAAGTGAAAACATACATTGATGAAGCCTCGCCTGTGTGCCATGTGCTAAAGCACTTTACATATATCCATTAATTTAGTCTCTGTATCCTCGATGTGGTTGGAGCTACAGTTTTGTAAATTAAAGATGAAAGCATGCTACATAGGATGAAGAGTTAGGCTTGTCCCCAGGAGTCCAGATGACAAGTCAGTGCAAAGATCCAGGATGTAAACTACATGAGACCCCAAATAAGAATATTAATCTCTGACTTGCTTGCCTTTCTAGGTATTAATAGGTACCATGCCCAGTCTTTTAGTAAATATTTACTTAAATAGAAGTATTTTTGCTAATAAATATGGCAATCTCTGTGCCTTCAAAAATCTAAAGGATTAATAAGTCAGTAGCTTTAATACCTTTAAAAATAAAAGCAAAACTAGAAAGACTTATACAAGACACTGGAATGCAGGCCAGGCAGGGTGAGTGGTCTAGCTTAGCTAGAGGATGGATAGAGGGTGAAGGGTGTGCACAGGTAATAGCCTGTGGCTGACCAGCTTTCCAGCTCTAGGAAGGACTGAGGAGACCTGATGCTGGTGAAGCCACAGGCCCCTTGATGAGAAAGTTCTACAAGTAGTTCTTCGTGCTTCAGGCAAGCAGTGGAGAGCCCCCAATGCCTGAAGGGGGAGCGTTAAGAGGTGTTTATGTTTGAAAACTATCTCAGAAGAAAAGGTGAGCTGAAGAATGAATGTAACTAAAACAGCAGCCAGGGGGCAGCACAGGCCTTTCATGTCTGCAATGCCAATGATGGGGAACTACAGCACAGAAGGCTTGGAAGGCAAGTCATATGCAAATCAGAATGGACAGAACTTAGTAGATGATTGTGGGATGAGGCAGTGGGAAGGTTCCCACCTGGCCAACATGATGGACACTGTATCATTCCCTGACAGTTAGACACTTCCTTCTATTACCGCAGTAATGTCCAGGAAAGCATTTTGTAACTGTAGTATACAATAAAAAGACAACTTCTCTAGACGTAGTAGGGACAGGCATATCTTAAAGAGGCTGTTACCAGCCAGAAAATAGACAGGCAGCAGCCTACTTACCCTAATAAAGACCCAGTACTGACACCTATGGATAAGTAAATAGAATGTTCTCATCTGCCAAGAAAGATACCTCATTTCTTACAGAACCTCCATTTGCATGTGAAGAAGCTGAGACATGGCTTGCCTAACTCCACAGTGTAGTATGAGTTTCTGGCTCTGCCTAGCTCCAAGATCTGGACCCGCCCACAGATGCTTAGCCTCCCAAAATGACTCAGATGTTTATATTAATTTCATGCTTTTTTACCTATGGCTAGGGCTTATTGCTAGCTAGCTCGAACATCTTAATCCATTTCCATTCATCTGTCTTACCACGTGACCCATGGCTTACCTATTTCTTTACATCTTCCTTCTTGAGTGGCTGGATCACATCTCTCATAACTCCACCCTCCTTCCCCTGTGTCTATGCTTGAATTTCCTGTCTGCTTCCAAGATGCCCTGCCATAGGCCAAAACAGTCCCTTTATTAACCAATAATATTCACAGCATACAGAAAGACATTCCACATCACTTTCCCCTTTTTGTCTAATCAAAAAGGAAGGTTTTAATTTTAACATAGCAAAATTACATATAACAAAACAGCTATCAAGCAAGAATTACAGTTATAATATCTAGTCTATTTGTATTAGCAAAATTAAAGAAAATATTTTATCATCTACCTTATTCTTGTGAGTCTAAAGTTTTATATATAATATACCTTTCATAATAACTAAGGAAAACTATACTTATAACTAATCTTTAACTCCTTCAAAGACCACAGAAAAATAATATATTATCTGAGTAAACAGGAAGAACAAGCAACTTCTAAAATCAGAACATGACATCTGGCATCTGTCTGCCTGGACAGTAACCCAAAATTCCTTTGTAATGGTGGGGCATCCATCTTCAGCCTACATGTCTAGTGTCTCTGGTATACCTTTCAGTAAAGCAGGAAATTTGAAGGACTGCTCTGCCCATTTTGGCATAGTTCGTCAGTCACTTTTTTGTGTGTGTCTTGAAGGGTGTCTGACAGTTTTCTTTGTGAAGCAGGGAAGGATCATCTCATCTTGTTCTGCCAAAGTTCAAAAGTCACTTTTTTATGGCTCCTGCATGTCCAGTTAATACAGAATACTGTCAGGCAGTTGGAGCAAGAACAGTTTCTTGTCCATTGGCTAATTTTTGCCACAAAGAAGGTAAATTCCATATGGAGTTTCTTCAATGCCCATCATCCTCTTAAGTAGATTGGTGCTGTCAGAATCAGACTTGTCAGACTGTTCAGAAAAGTCTAATTCTTAAAATATTTTAAATGCCATATTCTGTGAGTCTTTGAAGTGTTTGAAGATTACCTATATAATTGAAATATATTTTTGTATACCCAAAAGACCTAACCAACATGACCTAAAGTTTGATTATCACAGATGATCAACTATTAATCTGAATTTCTTAATTATGCATTACAATTTTAAAGGAATTGTATAAACATCATATCTTAAACAAGAGTAGAAATATATATACAGTATAAAAACTAATCTTAAATTTGTATCAATAAACCAAAATCCATACCAATGTAAAATATTTTGAGATTAACTGCTATTTTCTTGGATTAAAGTCGATTCAATCATCTATCTTTTATCATTTCCATATCACACAGGTGATAATGAAGTATCTGATAAACAAGACAACACTGGCTAAGGGCAGGATGTATGTTTCCAGGGACCACAGTTTTAATCTGTAGAAAACAGGCTGGAATCAACTACCAATCCAACACAAGACAATTCCACATATAATGAAAAGAAATGAGAAATAAATTAATTAAACTCACAGTCTAGTCGTCAGAGCATCAATTTTGATTTCTAAAAAGCTGTTTTATGGTTAAGATCTAACCTACATACTCAGTTCTGAGACCCAATTGCAAGAAGCTGTTCTGAGCTTGGAGGGGTCTAAGACTGTAAAGGTGTAATGTTCTGATCCTGTCACTAGAGGGTGCTTGTGCAACGGTTCTGTATAGTTCACTTTGTTCAAGAGAGGTCACATTGCCTTTCTCTAATAATCTGGGATATTAGTAAATAAATAAATAAGTTTTCATAGTCAAATATTTTGCTACTTTAGTTTCAGCTTATTATTAATTGGTAAGATAGCATAGTATGAATTTAAAATAGTTCTGAAATCTGGAAAGGTTCTGTTTCGTTTTATGTGGTTCCTTTCCTGATTATTGTGCTAAGTCTGTTCATTTCTCTAGCAGCTATTACCTGACCTACAGCATTAACTTAGTTGTTCAATTGCTCTTTAGGAGATAGTGCAGGCGATCTGCCAATCCATTCCTGTTTCTGAATATCCTGCTGTCCCAACTTCAAAGGTCCCCTGAGCAGGCCATGGTCACATTGTGCTGTGGTGACTATCTTCTCTTAATTGTTAGTTTCTATAGATTTATTCCCACTCCAGATCACTTGCCTAACATCAGCTCTATGTATGGTGGTATATCTGTCTCCACAGATGAATTGATTTCCATCAGATATTTTAACTCCAGAAATCCAGAAGCCACCTATCTGCTTGGCTCTAAATCATTTTCCTTGTGCTCCAACTCACCCTCGTATATTACGAATCATGTCACCTCAAAAGTCTGAACAGAGAACAAGATTTTTCACCCATTTGGACATCTGCCATATGAAAACACAGGCAGCTGACGTGCAAGTCACCTTGTGCCATATGTAATAACTGTTTCTGCCTCTCTCTTTAGGCCCTTTCTGAAAGCCCTGAGCATCTCCCTTGCCTGCTTTGCTACATATCCCAACATGAATGAAGCCATTCCCAACCAGTTCTGTAACTAGCCCTCCCGCCCCAGAAACACTTAACTCTGTAGTTTTAATCGCTTGTTCACCTCCCTGGTCCATTGGGCCATCTGGGCATCTCTGAGCACCTTGAACTCAACATGTACCTCAAAAGCTCCATGAGTACCATAAAAACTTCCAACTCCTTTGCACATTTCTTCTTCCTACTCATGACTTTTTTCCCAGATGCTCATCTTTTTAAATGAAAAACCAATTTACTTATGCAAGCAAAGGCTGAATTCTGACAAGATCCCTGGCATCTCTTCAACGTGTCGTTTCCTGCTCCTGTCTTGGCTGTGTCTCCTGTTTCTGACTGCCAGGAACCTCCCACCATTCCTGGGGGGCTCTCCCTGCCATCCCATCCCTCAGCATCCACAGCATTTTGTTCTTCCAAACGCATTTCCAATCTGTCTATCTCACCTCTCATACAGAAAACCCTCTCTGGCTCGCCTGTTCCCGTTGAGTGAATCATCAACATCACAGGCTGTGGGCCCCATATTTCGGGTGCATGGGACCATCTAACCTTATTCTCTATATATGCCATAGTTAACGTGCTCTATCAGCCACCAGTGAGCTTATTCATCCTTTCCCCATTTTAGATCCTCTGCTTTTACCATTCCTCTCGCAGGTAGCATTTACCACCTCTGCCTTCTTATAGACTCTGTCCCTAAACATCCAAATCAAACACTAGTGACTCAGGCAAGCACTGCTTGCATCCACTAACCTACAGTTAATTTCGCATTTGGGTCCCACTCAGTCTCCATTATTTGTATTTCTCTTTGTGTGCTTATATGTATTGTAACTTTAAAAATATTTTGAGTCTCCCTTATTATGTTTTGGCTTGAGTGATTGTGGTTTGCGCATAATTTGATTTGTTGACTATGTAGCAAGTATCATACAATAAAAAGTATAGTGTTTAAAGCACAGAGCTTGGAAAGCAAAGAGGCTAGGATCTTCCATGGACTGGCCATGTGCTAGTTAGCAGCTAATGGCTTGTTATGGTCTGCCATATGCTTGCCTCACAGCTGTATTGCCAATGGTACTTGAGCTAAGGAACAACAAAGACAATGACACTACTTGTCATTTTGTTCTCTTTTCCTTCTCATTGGCCAAATGGGACCTCCAAGAAATTTCAGAGAATGATTAACTACAGACAAGGTTAGAAACTCCTGCCTGAATGAGGAACCCCACTAAAGTTCACATCAGAGATCAGTAGACATGGATGCATGTGCTCTGCCTCTCTGAAACCTGACTTCATATGGTGCTTGGTACCAGCCAGGTGCTTAATTATTATGGATACCCTGGCCATGATGGTGTGGTGATGGAGGACAGAGGAGGCAAGCCAGACAGGGAGGGGAGCTTGGTGCCATCAGCTTCTGTGTTGCTGATTCATAGGTGCCAGCAAATTAACCTAATTCTGTCATGGTGGCCAATGCGGTTTTTCAAACCTTCTGTGGGGAGCTTGCTGAAGGCAGTTGTTAGCAGATTACGAAAGCAGATGCCAAAGCACGGGAAATGCATTTCTGCAAACACAGTTTTCACCAGTCCCAGGCACAGACTGATAAAACCGGAGATAGAACGTAATTATCTCTATGGGACCAAATGGGTGTCACTGGGATTGCCTTAGTAGGTTCAGTCTGCACATTCCCATTAAACTTTTTCCTTGGGTACTTTAAGAAACAGAGAGAGAAGGAAAAGGAGAGTATATTAAAAACAAAAAGTAATGGGATTTCCAGACAGAAATCTGTGTTTAAATGGTATTAAAGCTGTGGTTCAAATCAACAAAAGCCAGGAAATCCAGTGTTACCCTTTATCCACACTGTTATACCATTTTTTTCCAATGAGCAGTGTGCCTATGGGCAGCCCTCCCTTTGAGTTTCCTGGCTCTGGCAACTCAAATCCACAAGTCACTTTGAATTATAGGACTCTGGGCCTGCCCTTTAATGAAACTAGATGCCCTGAGGATACATGCTTACTTGCCAAAGCTTTTAGATGTAAGGCCGGGAATCATGAGCTGGGTGTTGTGTTTTCTTTGGAGTTCATAGGCCCTCCTTCCACTCAGAAGGGTTACTGGAACAGGTGGGTTGCTGATCAACTTCAGGGTAATGTGTGTCATGATTGAAATTTATCTCCTCTGCTTCTCGTTTTTTCACTAGGCATGGCGATGACCTGATCGTCACTCCATTTGCCCAGGTATGTACATAGCATGCCCATCCCCAGTCTGCCACTAGTGCGGTTTTTAAATACAGTCCTTTGGCTCTAACCAGCTTGAAAATACTCTTCTTGCAGGTTCTTGCCAGCTTGCGAAGTGTAAGAAACAATTTCACTCTGCTGACAAACCTTCATGGAGCTCCCAACAAGTAAGCAGATTTGCAGTTCCCTCACACAAAAGCCCAAAACACCAAAGAACACTGAACACAAATCTGGGGTAGAAATCTGCCCTACATCCTAAGTCTCAATACACAAGGCATTTGAAAATATAAAAGTCTAAGGGGCACAAAGTTCACTTGTGTTTCAAAGACTATCAAGGCCTCATAGCATCCGTGATCTTGAAAGGGATTAGGAGAGGGCTGCATGCCCATTCACTCAATCTGTCGTATAGAAGGAAAACTTGAACCCTCTGGAACATGGCAACTATTTTATGGATGCACTGTAGGTTAAAAAACATTGGATCCAAAGCTTGACTCTCTTGGCTTTTCAGTTTGTAGTCACTTCAGCCTTATCTATATCCAAAGTCTTCATGAAGCTATTTATCTGTCCTTTGTTTGGCTCCACATATTCTAATAAAGTACATAATATAAAGTGGAGGTGAAGGCTAATTTAAACAACTGTTTGCCTTCCACTGTCCTGTAGTTTGGATTTAAGTCTCCTTGCAAGAGCAAGTTACTTCTTCCTGTAGAACCTCTCCCATCATGGTCCCTCAGCAAATGCTCTGCAGACTCCCATCAAAGTGCATTCCCTTCCATGCTGTTCATGTGACTATATCATTCTCCTTCCCCAGTATTGCAGGAGATCACTCTTTATGATCAAGTGTAGATTCCTATGCATTGTATCTAAGATACCTCCCAATCCAGATTAAGTTAATGTGATGGAAAGTTAGTTGTATTCCATTGAGAATAAGTAAGAGTTGAGCCTTCCTAATCTAAAAATCCAAAATTCAGATTCTTTGAACTCTGATATGATGCCAAGAATTAAAAAAATCCACATCTGGCCTCAGGTAATAGATTGGGCATTGTTTCTTTAAAAATATTGTGTAAGACTGACTTTAAGTTATTAGTGGAAAGCACATGTAAAATAAATGAATTTTCTATTAAGTCTTGATTCTCATCCCTAAGATTTTTCACCATGTAAATGAAGAGATTCCAGAATCTGAAACATAAACAGAAAGCAAATATAAAATGTTCAACACTCAGGGACACACAGACAATACATAGAACTCAAAGACTTGCTTTTGGGGCTTTTCTTTCTGTTTATTCATTTATGAATCTATCCCAGCAGTATTTATTTCATACATACCATTCATCCATTCATGCGCATACATAATTACACAAGTGCTTACCGGCCATTCACTTTATACCAAACACCAATGATCTCATAGTGGTCACACAGACAAGGTCTCTGCCCTTCCACAGCTTATGTTCTAACAGGAAGTGGGGTGATTAATCCCTGAGCAGTCAGATCATGTCTCCAGCCACAGGGGCTTGTCTTCAGCAACCAAGGTCTGGACATTTTCTGTCTACTTCTTTCTACCCTGATTATGGACTTTCTCTGCCTGGACTGTCTCCTTCTACCTGCCAGCATCTGCTTGGCTATATTCCGACATCTTTTATGATGAGTGTCATCTTTCTCATTGTGCTTTATCTGACCCTACCAAGCTTACCTGAGTGCTCTCCATTTGTCCTAACAGCATTCTAATAACCTGTCACACTGTCTTTATGGATCTTTGCCCATCACTAGACAACATTAGAATGTCTGGCACCTATTTTAGGTTTCATAAGTGACCCTTATGCATGAGTGTAAATATGTGCTTCTGAATGAAGAACTATTTAAAGATAGATGGCTAATCATTTAGAAAATTTCTGGAAAGCTTAGAAATGTCCTTTCCCTTGCATATTGCTCTCCACATAACTGGTTTCTAGGACTATATGTATTGGCCACATCCTATGGTTCTACCCTTTGGAACCATAATTATCTTTTATCTTTTCTGGGTCTCAGTTTCCTAAACTGTAAGATAAGATTATTGTGATAATTTAATAAATTAATATTCATAAAGCACTCACAGTGGTATTGTAGTATTGTAGCTGTGAGCTTTTATAACTGAGAACTTATCATGTTGAACTTAGAAGGGTTTTTATATCAATTATCTCACACTAATCTCCACAAGCAATAGTTGTGACAGATATTATTACTTTCACCTTATGGATAAGGAATCAAGGCTGGGTGAGATGAAATGACCTAAGCATGACCAACTGTACAGCTTCTAATGGGCAGCTGTTGTTCTTGAGCTCAATATCCCAAGTCTCAAAGTCATGCTCCTCCCATTCAGGATGCCTCTGAAGTCCTCCAGGTAAAGAAAGAAACCTTGGATGGCTCACACAGTTATGTAGGAGCAACTTCTGAAAGGGATAATGATCAGAGAGGCTTAAAGCTAACATTGGCTAAATCAGTCTCTTCAGAAATGAAGCACCGAGTCAGAATGTTACGAATGAGGACCAAGAGGAGGGATGAGTGAGGATGCCTGGGATACAGATCCCAGGAGAAGTGGGGACACATGGTGTTCTCAGTGTTATTTGTTAGCATGAGGGTGGGTGTTCCTACTCTGAGAGTACTACTGGAGACTGCCTAGCCTTGCTGATAAATACACTGAGGATACTTTCTCAAAATTTGGGTCTCCAGGTAGCTGAGTGTATGTTCTGGATTACACAAAGTTCCAGGAGACCCTAAATGTCATATACAGAATGAACTTAGAGCTACTATCATTTTCAAACTGAGGACCAGCTGTCAGATCATGACCTTTCATGTCACATTGTCCAAAACAAGTCATTTTTATGAGAGAAGATATTTCCAGTCATTTGCATTTACTAATCTTCTGCAGAGCCACATCTATATTTTATAGAGTTTATAGAGTTGATATTTATCCCAAGACTTTTGATTATTTTATTTTGAGACAGGGTGTCCTTCTGCCCTGGCTGACATGGAACTCATTACCTTACTATGTGGCTCAGGCTGGCCTCATGGCAACCCTCCTACCTCAGCATCTGCAATACTGAGGATACAGGTGTGAACTACCATTCCCAGTTTGATTATTTTAAGTATCTCTTTATAATTCACTTCAAAGGACAAAAATTTAAGGAAGACAGATTCGCAAGAGCTTCCCTAAGAGGAGATGAGAGGCCTTCTGTGTAGGTGTGGCTAAAACTTGAGTTTGGGGTTCAAGCCACAAATGGAGCAACATGGCAGTGGTAGGTTGGAGAGCTAAGGGTCAATTGATATACTCCACTCTATTGCTAGGTCATCAGTACCCACCAACAAACAAGAGAAGGAGGTGAAGATAAGATTGTCTACCAAGGGTACACAAGGCCTACAGAGAGCATCCCCCATCCCACCCACATGCATTAGCTTATGTTAACAATTGAAGCTGGAAGCTCCATGGAATTTAAAAGTTGCTTTCTGGGATATTTAACGTGGGTTCCAGGGTGCCACTCCCTGTCTTGAATGTAGCATTTAAGCAGTAATTATGTCCTTGGAGTGGTTTTCATGAGACATCTGGCTAGTGTGGTTTATTATGTGAAAAGGAACTCCCACATAGAACTATACTTCTCCTAAGTTACGGTTTCTTTTATCTTTTGGCTCTTTGCTCTGTATAAAGCAGCCCATTGTCTGCCCTAGCTTTGCCACCCAAAGGGTAAAAATCTTAAAATTTCTGCTGAGGAGGTTCCCTTGCACCTTAATGAAATGAGGGATCAAGCCTATATTTCTTGGCTACAAATTAAAACCTACATTTCCCTTGTCCCAGAAGTGAATTTTGAAATATTTAACTTTCATTTGGGGTTGTTAATTCAGAAATGTTTCCCTGAAGCACTTGATGGCTTTCAAAAGGCCAATGGTGATATTGAGAGAACTCACCACTCAGTCACTGAGATGTCTGCTTCCATCATTCACCAACAATTCCTGAAATGTGTGACAACCAGGGAACCATGCCATTGTTGCATTCATAATTCTTCAAAGGCATAATTTGATCAGAATGTATATATTCTTTAAAAGAAATTAATAACCATCTTCTTTAGTGTATATCTGGAATGTCTTTCAGAGCTTTATATATTTTGGCATAGGATTTAAATTAGCTGAGAATCATAAAATCTTGAACACTCAGATCGGGAAAATACCTAGCCAAATTTCCTCCAAGTAAGTGAGGAAATATATAGGAACCCCTCACACAGGACCTCACACACTGTAAATCACCAGGAAATAGTAGTTGCTGCCTGCTCTCCCCAAGTAAGAAAGAAACTGAGGTTGACTGAGCTGCCAGGGGCTACATATGTGGAAGGCAGACAGTCAGGAAAGGGATTAGGGTTCCTGGCTTCTCCTGCACCCCAGTTTTCTCTCCACTACACAAGACAGCCTGAAAAGCATTAGCTACTGTGGCCACATCACCTCCTCATTTCTGTCAATGTCTTCAGCAGCCAGGTGAAAAACTCTGTCCCGTTCTTTCCTAAGTTAGAGACCTCAGAAACCAGGCGGCAGATACTGTTTGTTTTCCCCTGAGCTCATCAGTTTTCTGTCTGGCAGTTTCACGTCTTACCAACAATAATGTGGTTTCCAGAAGCCATCTATTCATTAAAGTGTACTGAGGCTCCTTTTTGGACCACTTACCAAGAAGAAATGATAAACCAAATAAGTATGACCTTTATTTTTTCACCTACACGGGGATGCTTATCTGAACTAACAACTTTAAGTAAAAGCCATACCTTTGCAAAGTCACTGCCAAGACAAAAGGATTTACATAGTGTGTAATTTCCAAGAAACTGTAGAAAGAATTAAATGATACTACACTACTAAGAAAGTAGAAAATTCTGACATTTTAAGAAGATGTAGTTCATACTCTTCTTTCCCACAAACTTCTGAGAGAACTCAAGAAGAGACACAAGATTCAAAGTTCAGTTATGCTGTGAACCCATTAGGGATGAAGTGAAATGGGCATCACTCAAATGCCAGGCTAACTGCAGGGCCACAACTATGAGTCTTTCCTTACATTCCTTACAACTGTGCTGAAGAGACAGATGGGAAAATGGAGGTTCATTACAGTATGATAATAAAGTGTAGGAAACTACATAGTACAGGTGAGGGTCACTCATACCAGAGTACATGGAGAATTGCCTGAGCATAGTCCCAAGTTACACAAAAGAGTTAGCCACTGAGCCAGATGTTTACAAAATCAGAGCAATGTGAGAAATCATGCAGAGTGGGCAGCCCATATATGAATAGATGTGAGCAAAAACATCTAGATAGTGTGTTGAGAGCTTCATAATATTCTCTTATCAATGATGGATTCAGTCAATAGTCCACCAATAGTTTGAGAATCCTTACTGCTTTCCAGAAGTTGGTGGGTCCTATAGAAGATTAAAAGAGAAAAAGAGGTCAGACTGGATCCAACTGTGTGCAGGCCATGGGGTCAATGGTGGAGATAATGTATACAAATGAACCTCTGGTTTAGGTAGAGCACATGGCATCAGGAGATAATGTATACAAATGTGTATAGAGGACATGGCATCATGAGTGACTAGAGAAGGGGCCATTTTCAATTAGGAATATAGTTTTCTTTTGAAGGAGATCTGTAATCTTTAAAGGTAGGTGATGTTTACTATAGGGAGAGTTTCTCCAACAAAAAAATAACCTTAGCATCAGCAAGAAAGGAACAAAATGAGGTCAAAACAAAATAAATGATTGTCTTTGGTCTGAGCAAAGTATACATCAGTATTTTATGCATCTGTTCACCCAGCATTCCACTCAATAAGTGTGACTGAGTAGTTATCATATAAAGACTTTTCAGGTACCATCCTAGGACCCAGTAGTGAACACAGCTTCCGTTGCCTACATAAAGTTTACCTTTAATCTAGGGAGTTATATATCAAACCCTAATTAGACAGTTTATATTTTAATTACAATTTTTGAGTTCAATAAGGGAAAAGTATGAAATGCATGGGAGCACACAGCCAGTCTGTGGTCTGAGATGAACTGTCAAAGGTGAGGGCTGCTGATAACCTAGAGAAGTATGATGGGGATGGAAAGCAAAACACTTTGCATGCCAGGCTCAGAAGTTTGGAATTGAATCCTTCAAATGTCCTGGAAAACCAAACAAAGACATCCCTTGGTAGTAGCGCAGGAGTATTCAGCAAATGCTATAGAGAAAGGAGCAAGCACTTCTGGTTGAGAAATCCTTGGCTTTGAATCCTGCCCTGCCAGTTAGAAACCACCAAGTGTGCTGTAGTGTGTCCCTAAAGTAAAATGATAACACTCCCAGTAGAAGCTAAGAAATGATAGGCACAGTATCCAGCAGAGAACAGCAATCATGGCATGAGAATTTCCCCACCCATCACACATGAAAATTAGATAGCAAAGAGAACTTTCTTCAGGACCACCCTGTCGATCTGTTTATGGTGGCTGTAGACTCTGTCCATAGACTTGCAGCTATAGAAAAAGAGCTACGTAGTTCTTTTATTCCAAAGGGAATATGATGGCTGGAAGAAAAGTCACTACTGTGGCTGAGCAGTAGGCAGAGGCTTCCTCAGCAATATCCCTGCATGCCTTTCTCCATCACTTAGAATCTGGCTTCTCCCTCAGACCTCCCTGTGCATGGGAATGCAAAGAGAACTAAAATGCAGATTTCCAGGCCCTGCAACAGATGTGTGAACATGCATTCTTCCAAGGTGGGAAGGTCTAGATACCTCCCCAAATGATTCTGATGTTCATTTGTGTTACCAGAGCTTGTTAGCATCAAAACCTGGGCCCAGGGTAAGTAACTCACATAACTCATAACATCTATAACTCACCAATTAAACTGACAAATGATAATAAAGAGCAAAAATAATTCAGCAGCACCCTACTTCCTCATGAATACATAGCCTATCTCCAGGCTCCTGACAGGAATATTAGATTTAAATAAAAGGCAAGAGGGGCTCATAACTAACAAGTTATGGTCAAGTTCCAGTCCTGCCCATTCTGACCGACCATCATCATCTCAGTACCAGTTCTCAATTCTGTCTTGTAAGGTAGTCTGACTAGTTCTCAGAACTGTGTTAATCTCTTCCAAGAGACAAGCTTACTCTCTGGTTGGCTCAGTCTTTTCTCTTCCCAGCATGAGGCCCCAGAGTAAATTCCAATTTCTTAGAGTCCATTGTCTCAGTAAGCTTGATAACCAAAGGGAGGGGCACAAGTGTCTCTATTTAGGATATCTTCATTAACGTCAGGACAGTTGCACCCAGAACTACTGATCTACATCTTTTTCTTGATCATCAACAGCATCCTGTTGCTCCTCAGTGGGGCAGACATCAGGGCTTCTGTGTGAGACCATCAGTGTCATGAGGGCATCATCCAGGAGCCTGTCAGATACTTATCTGTCCACTGCACACCACTGCATTGGACCCCAGCTGCAGGGCTGACTCAGACCACTGCATGGGACCCCAGAGTCAGGACTAACTACAGAGCACTGCATAGGACCCCAGAGGCAAGGCTAACTGCAGGTCACTGCATTAGAACCCCAGAGGCAGAGCTGACTATAGGCTACTCCGTAAAACTCCAGAGGCAAGTCTGACTTCAGGTCACTTAGAACCCCAGAGGCAGTGCTGACTGCAGGCCACTCATGGGAACCCAGAGGCAAGTCTGACTTCAGGCCACTGCATTAGAACTTGAGAGGCAGGGCTGCTTTAAGTCTACCAAATCAGAAAACCAGAAGCAGGCTGAAGCAAAATATTCTAATATGCCTTGCCAATTACTCTGGTGTACTCTGAAGCTTAAGGTCTCTGCTCTATCCTTTTACAGGGAGGCTCCAGCAATATACTAGGAATCTGGGAGAGTCTGACAGAAAAGTTCTGTAAAGCACCAAAGGATGATTAGACCAGCAAAGGACCAAGGAGTGGCAGGGAAGGAAAAGAGAGAGGCTAGGAAGAAAAGCCTACACCATGGCATGTTCTTGTAGTTTTAGCTCTGAGGGGCAGAGACTGGCTGGCCAGTCAGCATAGCCAGAAAGACAAATTCCCTCTGCGGTGAAAGACCCCGTCTCAAAAACTAGATGGAGAAATACTGGGGGAAAACATTTTGACTTCATCTTCTGTGCTCCACCTCCTCCTACATGGACAAACACATGTGCACACACCTGTGTACACATACTGCCCCGCACCTACAAATACAAGTTGTACTATTAATGGAATATGTGTTTCCTCCTTTCATTTGCCTCTTGATGTAAGGATTTGATGAAGAGTGAAACCCTCCTTCCTCCCTGAATGCCAGGCCTCTATTAAGAAATCCAATCACGGGGCTGGAGAGATGGCTCAGCGGTTAAGAGCACTGTCTGCTCCAGAGGACCCGGGTTCGATTCCCAGCACCCACATGGCAGCTAACAACTGTCTGTAGTTCCAGTTCCAGACAAACACCAAGGCAAATAAATAAATAAATAAATAAATAAATAAAAGAAAAGCAATGCTTTAAAAAAAAAAAAGAAAGAAAGAAAGAAATCCAATCACTATGGTTAGTTGCTGTATGTTACATTTGGCAAATGATTTGTCCTCTCAAGCACCTCAGTTTCCTAAGGTGAAAAGAATGTGGGTCCTGAACTGATACATCTCTAAGGGTTGTTCAGGCTGTGACTTTCTGTTCTCAAAGAAGTGGGATTCATGCTGACATGTGGAGTGAGGCCTAGGCAAGTGTCTCATTTTCTGAGAGACTCCCATGACAGAAAACCTGAAATGGAGAGGCTGACTAGGGACCTGAGGCAAACAACTTCCTTCCTGGCAAATTGTAGCATCCTGATGTTGTGTTGTGGGAAATTCCAGGACATCTGGATGTGAGAGAATTGCAGTCACTTCCAGGAGCCTGCCTTCCGGAGATAGCCTTCTGTAACTAGATCGCTCATTATGACCTAGAAATCTCCCTGGGGATCAGGAATCATGGAAGGGTGGGGGGCTTTTCAATGCATACTCAGCCTCCTTTTCTGCTTCTCCACAGGAGGTCGCCAGCGGCTAGTCAGGCTCCAGTCTCCAGAGTCAGTCTGCAAGGTAGGCCAATGCCAGGAGACCCATCTCCATTTTCCAAAGCAATAAATGTGTTTTTTTTTATTCGGAACTGTTACTAGAATAACAGCATTTATGTGCACACTGTAACCCTCAGAAGCATGGCTCTTGGTGACTTTTCAAAGATGTATTGGACCTTCACCCCCTAGTGAAGCCTAACTGATAATACTCCAAAACAAAGAGTTCACTGTATACCTAAGCCTTCACAATTGAATGTGTGGTCCTGCTGTTTCCAGAAGAGAAGGAAGCAGACCTATGTCAAGAGTGCAACTTGACCTCAGTTGCTGACCCCTGTGAACTCCAGGAGTGTTAACCTCAAACATTCCCCCACAGGGTGGCCACATTAGTCCAAGATCTCCAAAGCTCATTAACGCTTCCCCCCTCAGCAGCTATAACTGCAGCTTGCTCTGCATCCTAGCCAGGTGTGAAACCAAAGGTTGTTTCCAGGTCACAGAGCATTCCTCTTGGAGGTCATCGAGCTCTGTTCCTCTCATCTTTCAGTATTGTGCATCTGCTCTTCTTGTGTATTGAAATCTAAGAGGCAGGGCTGCTGTGAAGGGACACCACTATACATGTATTTGTCACATGCAGCCACCTAGGTGACCTCTTTGAAGTCCATGAGTTCTGCTCCCTTAAACCTGCCTCACTCTTATAGCAAGAGAGCACAGCAAAACACCACAAAAAACTAAGATGCGCTCAGCATGGTCACTTGGCATCTCCCAGTGCCAGGCTCCTCTCCTCTGGATGTTGTATTCCACTAGTCAGATGGCCGTAAGTATCTCAGAAGTGTTATAAATGACTAACTTCTGAATGAAGGAACAAAGGCAGTGGCTTCCATTTCCTCATTGGCTTCTGAAGTATTTATGGTGTATGCTTTTAAGAGTTTTAGAAGAAAAAAAAGATGGAGAACAAAAAGAAAAACAAAGAAAGACATGAAGGAAGGTGAGTATACACCACAGCCCTGTGATTCGGCCTAGAAAGAAGTAAACAATGTTCTGCCCACAGACTTCAAAACCTCAGCATGCTGATGGACCACTTCCGTTAGGTATAAAAAGGAACAGAGCAGTGTCTTAGTGTGTGGCTGTGCGGGATACAGGGACATCAAAGGGACTGTTTTGAGCAACTGTTATTTCATCTTCTTGGCCTACGCATAAGGCAGCCTTGCTGGTTTTCTTCGCCAGTTCTACCAACATATTTCTGACACCAATATGAATATTTAGAGTACATTTTCTTTTGCTTGTAAGAAATACAGACATATATCAGGAGGATATATGGTGCTTATGGTTCTATAAACTAACTCATTAGCCAAAACACTGTTGGAAAGATGTTTTATGATTATTGGCACATTGGCTCCAGCTTGGCAACTGGAGTTTTCTTAAATGCTTTTAAAACAATGGAGCGAAGAAGTGACAATACCACTTGAGGCAATTTGTTTTTGTCTGTCTTTGTGGCAAACTACAACAATCTTGGGTTTTCTTTGGGACAAGACTGTGGTGGGAGCAATTATTACATAATTACTGGGTTCAAAATCTTCTCAACGGTTAACCACAGTTAGGAGGGGAGGGAGGAGACATCCCGTGTTTTGTTCTTATTATCAGCTTAAATAAGTCGGGCAGATTTTTCCTGTTATTTTAATATTTATCAGCTATGACAAAGAGGTGTGTTTAAATAGAAGCTTTAGGGCGGAATGAAAAATACATGGCTTCCAGCAAACAGCATGGAGCACGGGAACTGGCAGGCTTCAAAACATGACATTTTCATAAAAAAGAAAATCAAGCATTTATTTAAAAGTATTGAATTTGTATTCCTCTATTTTGGTAGAAATATAAGGTTTAAGAAGTACAAGACGATAGTTTGAACACATTCAACAACAATATACTTTGTCCACAAAGCCTGACTGACTTTGACTGCATGGACCCATGTAGGAGAAGTCAAATGTTAGAAGATGTCTTCTTCCTCCTCCTCCTCCTCCACCTCCTCCCTTCCCCTTTGCTCTCCTCTCCTCCCTCCCTCATCTCCCTCCTATTTTTCCCTCTCTTTATCCTCCTTCTCCTCCTCCTCTGCTCTTTTATCTTCTGTTGCTTCTTCATTCATATAAATGAAATGTGATTTTCTGTACCAGTGAATTCTCCAAATCCAGGTGCGATTCCTGCAATTACTTTGATTGTAGCTGGAACTCTGTGTGAGAAAAATTTCTCAGTGTGAGACACCTTCAATCCCACTATTGGACCAAGGTGATTGTTTTGCACTATGGCAAGCCTAATTCTGGGATCACTTTAATCTTTTAGTGGTGCATCTCATCTCTCTCACTGGAACCTGGGATCCTGAAGGCAGAGGTTGTACCTTTCTCGTCCCTTTGAGGTCGTAATGTGGTGAATTGTTTCTGCCTGGTAGGAAGGGAGTAGATGTCAAACTAGCCAGAACTACATACAAGTTAAACTTTATTGGAAGGAAAATTCTCATAAAGTTAGTAATGAGAAAGTATCTCTGTGTCCAGGGAAAGGAGTCACTTTTATTTTCCATTTTCATAATCTTTATCACTGTATTGAAATTAGATGGTGTTGGGGCAAATTTGATAACTGCTTCTATGTCAGTGCATTCATGCAGGTTAGAAAGAGTAGAGCCTAAGAGGGGACATTTTGCTGATGAAGTAGAAAAGCCACCATATGATAACAGAGAGATAAACACAGAATGAGCAGTTCTGAAGCCCGTGCACCCAGGTTTGGGAGGTCACACTAAAGCCTCGTGAGTGTGTTGAAAATCTTAAAGCCAAGGTTAATAAGCAGCTCAGCTTTCATTACAGTCACTTTCTTTTGAATGCATGAATTCTTGGCTTCTTTGTATAGGGTTGAAGCAGAAAGGAAAAAATAGAATAAAAGAAAGAAAGAAAGGTCTAAAACAAAGCAGGAACTCAAATTCTTTGATCTGGACATATTCATAACAGAAGACTGTAAACAAATCAGATAATTGAAAAACATCAATCAGTTTGTATTCATAAGTGTGATTATGTGACAACTGGCCCACTTTCCCCACACCCTCTATCTTAAGCTCTTGTATGCCTTTCATCTCTGCCTTTGACTGTCATTACAGAACCTACTGAAAAGATAAATTACAAAGTCCACTGCCTTTGCAGAAGGTTTATTTCCTACACAAAAGGATAAGAGAAGTATTGCATTTAGTAACTCTTGCCTCTGAGTCACATAAATGACTTGATTTACAGCAAGATGTATCATATATAGAATTCTGTAGCAGCCAGAGTGATTTGTGAAATAGAGTGTCCTATGATACTATTCCTTCTAAAATGCA
The DNA here is from genome assembly GCA_004025045.1 of Sigmodon hispidus. Lineage (NCBI taxonomy): Eukaryota > Metazoa > Chordata > Mammalia > Rodentia > Cricetidae > Sigmodon > Sigmodon hispidus. The sequence goes on from PVIH01000777.1 coordinate 63,936, forward strand.
CCAGTGGCTGTACAAATCATGAATATCACCACTTGGAACAGACCTTGTATTTTGAAAAGTAAACCAGAAGTTGATGGGTCGTCCAAAATGGCAACCAACCATTTTTGCAGCCTGCTGCAGACACAGCATCTGCCTCAGTTGGGTATCTGCAGCATTAACTGGGGTGATTTTCAACAAGAGTCAGTTAAGATAAATTCCAAGGAAAGAATGTATTTGGAGAAATAGGATGAGGAAGCGTAAGTCTTCCAGTAAAGCATGAAATGTGCTGACCTCTCTGAGCACCAGCTCTTTCCAGGCTCCAGGGAGCCCATGTCTTCTAATAGGCTTCATGGCCACAATGGAAGGGGGATGCTTGCTACCAGCAGATAAGGCGAAGAAGAGGCCTTCTCTCAGAAAACCTATTTCTCCACATGACTCTTCCACTGTCCTCACTTGGTCTTGACTATTTCTGAGATCTACAGAGATGTGCCAGATGCACATTCTGTTCAAGAATTAGAGCATGGGATCAGTACACTGTCTGTGACCCTGAACAACTCAGAAAGTCAAGGCTTTGCTAGAACTCTCGAAGCCCAGGGTGAGAGAGGGACCAGTGGATAGAGGCAGAGGTCCTTCTGAGGACCTCTGAGGACAACCATGACTTGAAAGCTGATCTGATCCATGTCACATGACTAAAAAGCAAGGCCAGCACAAGCCGAACCTTTGCTTGGTTTTTGAATTAAGCAAGAAGTATCAGGCAGAATTACAACACGTGAGCAAATAGAAATAAGGTCAATCATCTTACCTAATGTCCAGACTACTCAGGATAAAGGAGATCCTAGAGGAAATTACAAAAAGAAAACAGGGGAAAATAAAAAAATAACAGACATTTTCTTCAGAGTTTGGAAAGATGTGTGTGACCTGAATTGCTGGGACAATCTGTCTAATTACACACAATGAATGTGTAAAGAGCCTGCATCTAAACTGAAAACTTAGATTAGACCTGCACCAGAAAAGCTTCTCAGCATAGTTCCCTAAATGGTTTGAAAGAACCTATTTTGTCTAAAATAGACGTCCTGTAAAAGTTTACCCCAGAACACAAACAATGAACTGTTTGCATTGATTCACAATTATTTCATATATGTCTAAAATTAAGTATGGGTAACTACAAAATCATTAGAATGTCAGCTAAAGTGTGAACGGTTAAAAAATGTTTCCCTTGAACAAACACAGCCAAAAATAATGTCTGTCTTATTAATGGCTGCTTTGACTTGTTCAGAATTAACTGCTTCATTTAGCAGGAAAACTTTTTCTAGGACCTGGGGGACCAGCAGGACCTAGTCTCTCAGTACTTGCAGAAAGAGCTGAGTCCGTTCCTCATGACTCCACATCATGTTTTTGTACTGCTGAGAGACACCATCCTCCCCCTCCCCCTGAAAGCTGGAATCATGCATGTTAGTAAGTATTTCAGTTATGCGATTGACGTCAATGGAGTCATTAAATAGATTGCTGGCCCTCCCAGAGGCAAATCACTGCCAGGGACCTAGATACAGACACTTTTTTTTTTTTTTTTCACAAAGACAACCATCAGGTTTTGCTATGAGAGAAAACGAAAAGTTTACAGTGTAGCCGACCTGTCTCCAAACAGTTTCTTTTTGTTCTTTGCATTTTGGTTCCGGTCTTTCTCTTTCTTTACAGTAGACTCCAAAAGAGACCCAGATATTGTTGCCTAAATGTTCTGTGCACAAAAGTATCTCCTGTAATTGAGACTATGGAGGAAGATACTCTCCTTTGAAAAAGAAGTCTCTTTTTTCTCTCTTTAGGCCATCTTGATGTTAATTCAGTGGCATATATTGTCTAGGCAAATCACTGTTGTCTGCTACTGAGATTATGTTTGATGTATGAGCCCAGCTACACACACACACACACACACACACACACATACATACACACACACTTTGCCATTTTCTGCTGCCTAAGCATGGCTCAAAGCTGCAGCCCTCACCTATGAATTGCTGCTTCTGTAGCTGGCACTGTACTGTGACACAGAGGCTCTGTAGCAAAGGGTGGAGGAAGTGGCTGCTGGAAAGACAAAGTGTTTCTCATGGCTGCCTCATCTGCAGCAGTGTACCCACAGGAGGCTGTCCACGTGCCTGTGTCCTCCCAAACCCCAGCTGCTGCCTGCCTCAAGCCTGGTCATGCAGCTTCCAGGCCTGTCAGAGAAAACCCTTCAGGACCCAGCTGCCTTCCTGGGAATGCCTGAAGGCTCTGTTTACCTGAGCTGCAGTTGGAATGACTGTCAAAGACTCACCCTACACCTGGACTCTTGTACCACTGAGGCTCAGAGCCAGAACACCACCTTCACCATCTCTGCAGGTCTGGCCCTTATTATCTACCATGCAGGCTGTGGAATTCATTTCTCACTTCAATCCTTGTCCCTACACTCCATGGATTGTCCCCTTCCTTTATTACTAGGGATGTATAGACATACTAATTACTTGACTCTGTTGGTAACCCCACTTGATTCATATGGAGACCCAGGTACCATTCCTTCCCACCCTATTACTTTATCCTGTAGTTTGGGAGCACACTGTCACCATCACCCATGTATCTCTCATTACCCAGGACAGCCAACCTCTTCAGTCATTTCTCTAGTCTTCCCTTCTTTCCTGAAGTAAAGGACTTTATTGCCCTGTACTCAAAACATTATGGTGAACTTCCAAGTAGTTTGACTTGTCCACAGTCTTTGCCCATTTGAACCCAGCCTTCTTTCTGGTTCTACAATGCTTCTTCCAAATCCCACTATAGGTTGTTTTGTTGTTATTTTGTCTTGTTTTAGGATGGTATGGGGGTGTGTGTGGGTGTGTGGTCTGTGTATCTGTGTGTCTATGTGTTTGTGTGTATGTACGTGTGTCTGTGTATATGTATGTATGTGACTGTGTATGTCTCTATATCTGTCTGTGTATTTGTGTTTATGTGTATATATGTGTCTAGCTAGGTATATGTGTGTATATGTATTTAGTAATGTATATGTGTGTATGTGTCTGTGTGTCTTTGTGTAAATGTCCTCTGTGCCTGTGTGTATATGTGTCTAGATATATGTGTTTTGATCACTAGCATGTAATGGATGAATAGAAAGAAGAGAAAGATTTCTACCTTTTGCACCTTGTTTCAGAATTCATCACATATATTCATTGTCCATAATATGTATTTATATGTGTGTATATGTGTGTATGTGTCTGCATGTCTGTGTGTATATGTGTTGTATATGTGTTTGTGTCTGTATGTCTGTGTGTACATGTGTATAACTGTGTGTGTGTGTGTGTTCATTGGCTGTTTTCCTAATTTGGGTCTTCTTGGTCTTTAAGATCCAGCTTTCTTACCATGCTTGTGAGTCCTCAGAACTCTGCTCCTAACTCCTTCTGTCCTAGTCTTGATCATTGCCCCACCCCTACCTTGCTTGGTTGTGTGAGCTAAGCATGCCAGCCTCCTGCCTCCTGACTTTCCACATTGACTCTTCCCAAGGCTGAATACATTGTCTGCTTCTTAGATTCTGGAGTGGCAATTCAAATAGTATATACTACATGTATAGAAAACACTATATAATTCATCCATATCCCTCTGGAACATGCATTTTCATCCTTTAAAATACTTATCTGTCATCTTCAAGATGTGCCCCTCTCAAGTCCTATTCAATTATTTTCTCAAAAACTCTTAATTAGTATCAAAACAGTGCTTAAAATATCTTGTTTTGTCCCCTACTAAGCCATGAACCTTTCCAATGCATAAACAAATCCTCTTGTTTTATGTTTCTAACTAAGAATGTAAAACATAACGTATGCCCAATTAATGTCTATGCAATGAAAAAAAAAATAGCAGTGAATGATTGCCCAAGCTCGAATCCAAAATATTGGAGGATCTGCGGTTCTTCCTCAGCTTTGCTGGCTTTGTTCAGGCTTGCCTAACTCTCTGCTGAATCTCATGACATGTGCCCAGTGCTGATAGCCCTGACTAACCTAAATTGCATGTGACGTTCAAGGCATGTGAAATGAATTCTGTTTTATCACTTGAGAGATAAGTAACAAAGATAAAAGAAATAGAAGGAAATACAAGGACTACATGGAGCTTATCATACTAAACCATACCATTTTCTCAGTGCCCACCACAGTGCCGGGCACAAAATGGGTACTTATTAACATATTGAGTTGAATTGAGTTAGGAATCTAGACTCAGTCTCTCAGACGAAATAGTCTCTACTTGGTTCACTTATCTGAAAATGGACAGTTTAATTTTCTACCTCCGAAGGCTGGTGTTAGAGTAAGTAAGAAGGCTATGTGGAAGTTATGAGAGATCTAAACTACTCATTCCACTTTCTACCTTATCACCCTATGACCTTGAGACAAATTACTTAATCTCCACGTCTCTTGGTTGCCTCCCACTTCTTAGAATACAAAGTGTACATGCCCTTTTAGCTACTTTTAAGGATTAAATTACTTGACACAGGCAGAACAATGAGACAATGCAGATTCACAATTGGCCTTCTATAGCATATATCACGGGACCGTAGCGTGCTTCTCATGGCACCCAGCTCATGGCAGATGGTCCATATTTGAAAGTTGAGAATCCAGGACTTCTGACAGCAGTAGGGAACCTGAACAGAAAGTACCTTTGGCAGGTCTGATTGCCTTACCATCCACACTAATACAATGATCCTCCTCCTTCTCCCCTTCCCCTTATCTTCGGTTTCACTTTTGAAATTTTCAGTTTTTCTTGGTCAACCTGGTCCAAAAGTAATAAGCTGAAAATTCCAAAGAGAGGGGAATTTATAAGTTTTCAGTCACATGCCCTTCTGAATATTGTGATGAAATTGTGTACCATCCTGATCCATCCTGTCCAGAATGAGTAACCAGTTCACTTAACAAATTGATGCTGTACAATCCATACGCCTGTTAGTTACCCTCTGAGTTATGAGATCAGATACAGTGGTATTTGTCATCGAGCCTATCTTCAAGTAATCCCAGCTTCACGTACTACCGTAACTGTTCTACTTAATGGCTCACTGCTGCTAGTCTCTGACTGTGCCCACCTTACGAATTAAATTCATCACAGGTATAATATGTGCATAAGAACAAACAGCATATGTAAGGGGCCATTCAGGACTACCTGCAGTTTTTGGCATTTGGTCTTGAAATGTATCTCCTGAAGATAATGGGGAGCACTCTATGACCCAAAACAAAGCTTTCTTAGTTTAAAGCTTTCCTCTTCCTCTCATTATAAAAAAAATGGTGTTGTAGAAATAGATTTGGAGTTGAATACAGGGTTGTCTAAGACAAGCATTAGGAAGATGGGGAGCAGGAGGAGAATGAGCTAGTACAAAACTGGACAGGATACTGACTCTGGCTATTACCCTTCAAAGCAAACTGCCAAGAATGGCAAAGGGCTCTGGAGTCTGATAAGCCAGACCTTAGTTACCTGAGAGGTCTCTTGCATTGTGAAGGTGACACTTTGTGAGATAGCCTGAGTACACACAAACACACTGCTCACTGGAGCTGTGTTTAAATCCTGCCTCGAGGGCCAATACACACCTTTCTAGGCACAGGCTTTTCCAGCAGAGCAGGGAGTAGAAGCTGAAGCCAGCTCAGAACTACTCTCTGTAGACAAAAATAATCCCACTGAGCACAGCATAGGGGGAAGGATGGCTTCTTGTAGAAAGACAGCAGGCAAGCTACTTACTTACTGCTAGGACAGGGAAAGCACCCTCAGGCAGACCTTACCTCCCTTCTCCTCTCCCACAGGGTAAGTCGACCTCAACCTGCAGAAGAAGGATGAAAGTGAAAAATTCTAGGAGAAGGTGAAGGAAGAAAGGAAGTCTTTAAGTGTCCCTTTCTGCTCCCACATTCTAGAAACTGCATGATCCTGAGGACAGGATGGGTTCTGTCTTGCTGCTGATCACAGTGCAGTGTTTCTAGAGCTGTTCTGAGAATCGGGAGCATTTCAGGGAAGTATCTTACTGGAGAGAAGAGAAACAAAGCAGGGCCTGTCCCTTTGAAATAGAGAACAGGCCACAGAGCTCACTGGATCTGCGTTTATTGCCTTGACTTCCGTCTCAGCCAGAGCTGTTGACAAGAACCAAGAGTGACAGAGTTCTGTGTACATTTCCTATTCCCCCTTCTCTGTCTACCAAGTGCCATGGTGGTCATCTGACTCATTTAACCAGCAGAGACAGCCAACAGGCTGTCTCTGAACCTCCAATTATGCTCTAGTCTTCACATTTCCAGGGTCTGGAGTCTCGCTAGCATGAGGAATGTCCAAAGCCCCACATGCCTGCCTCTGCCAGCAAGAGAGGAAAGGAGCTGGTGAGAACTCTCTAGGTGCTAGCATGCACAGGCACTATGCTATGTCCTCTGGATCTATTATCTAGCACCTATTGGTTTTTAGGTAACGTTACCCACAGATTCAGAGGAAAGCTTGAGGTTGAGCCTGGTTTATCTAAGACCAGGCCAACAAGTATTAAGTCAGAACCAAAATTTAGATCCCTGAATTTACACATACATGCTCACCCATTTATACATAATTAAAACATAGTAAACTAACATCTGTTTTGAAAGGGGGGGGCTCAGCAATTAGAATCAGGTACTCCTCTTATAAAGGACCTGTGCCTCCAGCTCCAAAGACTACAAAGTCCTCTTCTGGAGTTCAAGGTACCTAGATTCACATGTACCTACCCACAGACAGTTAAGCACATATACACATTAATTTTAAAATGATGAAAACAAAATATTTTTAAAGAAGAAAGCCTGTGTTCTTTCTTCTTGAGCCTGGCCACATTGTCCCCACCTACAGACCACAGCAGTCAGCCCTGCCCTGTTGTTTACAGTCCAGCACACACCTCCTGATACACCACTGCACCTCTGATCAATGTAATAAAAAAAGGTACATGATGCTATGACTTTGCTTCATTTTTTTTATGTGTAAAAGTAGGAACCATGCTAAAATCTATTAGAGCTATGGTAAGGCTTAAGTGAATCTTTATATGTAAGTCATTTATAACTCTATCTGGCACCTAGTATGATTTAACACTTTCTCTAATTGTTATTGTCTGTTATTATGGGGACTGAAGTAGACTGAGACATAAGGAAGACCTTTGTCAATAAGTGACCTTGAACTTGAGCTCTTCAGACTAAACAGAAACTAGTTGGATGGTCACTGAGAGAGAAAACAATACCTCAGAGGTACTTCACCCATAGACCCTGATTGCTACAGCCCCAGTGAGGAGCAAGGCAAAGAACAGGAGGACGTGGTACTTTCTGGTCATGGAAGATATGTGAACTTTATTGTCAATTTACTTGAGAGCTATGAAGAGATTTTGAGAATGGGACTGGCATGAGATCATTTGAATTTTAAAAATAAAACTTCAATCTGAGCCCTAAGGTAGAAAGATTGGCAAGGTCTGTGTGTTCCCAGGACTGGAAATTCCTCCACCACAATAATCAGCCCAGCCCTTCTCAGCCTCTTTGGGATTAAGAAGGCAGGATCTGGAGCTAGACTTCCTCTGCTTTTCTCCTTCTTTACTTCCTTCCTTCCTTCTTTTCTCTGTTATTACAGATGAATGATTCAATATGTTTGGATCTTGATTTTCTAATCTGAACATCATAAAACCATAATTAGTCAATTCTCTGTAAAGTATTGGTGTAGTACCTGGTACACTAAACAAATTAAATATATGCTAATTGATACTTTTTTCATTTTAAAACATTCATCACATTTATTTATTTGGTACAGTATGGGGGATGTTCATGCAGATGTACACTTACAAAATTGAGACAACTTGCAGATCTTTCCTTCTGGGATTGAACACAGATTGTCAGCATTGGCAACAATCACCCTTCCCGGGTGAGCCATCTTGCCAGCCCCAAATAGGGCTTCCTTGAATCCAGGTACATTCAGATGAGGAAGTTTTCTCTCGGTGACAGAAAACCTGCAGGACTTGGCAACTGTCCAGCTGTTATAACTTTGGGGAGCTTGAAACAATTTCCACTAGGGTAAAATTAGTTCCAAAAGTTTGTAATGACAGTCCAGACTGCCATCTACATGGACAGAGCTGACAACATGAAAGTCTTTTCATTTTCTTTGGCTATGTAACTGTATCTCTAGAAGCTCAAGACAAACCCAAACCTCTGAGTTCCCTATTCTCTGTCTTAGGAAGGACAGGGCTTTGAAGACCTAATCATCCCAGGAGAATCTAACACAACTAAGTAAACATTCACCGGAAGGAAGCATGTGGCTCTGCACCGGAAGAGACTCTTCACACATTTGTAAGCTCCAGTCTTCTAGGTATTCCATGACTGACTGTCAAGCATGTCTTCACTTCTTTATGCAGCTTCCTAGGGTAGTTGTTTTTACAGACAGCAGCTCCTCCATGTCTGCTTTGTGGCAATTGGTGTTGTATGTCTGTGCACAGATGAACCTGAAACTTGTTTGTTACTTTTTGGTTCTAGGAGAAAATAAGGATTTTACAGAAGAATTTCATCAGTATAATAGGACTCTTATCCCAGTGGTCCATTTTTCCATTTTTTTTTTCCTTCTCTCACAGAAAGTTTTGCTGTCTTTTCTTAAGGCCCTCTACTCCTTCCCTCCTCCCTGCATGGACCCCACTCTTCCTATTTCTTTCTATACAATCCTCTTAAAGCAAACAGTTCAAATTGCTGCCTCTGGAAAGCCTTCTCCATTGGCTTGCTGTGGGTAGCTGCTCAGTTCATGCATCTTACACAGGACCAAATCTTCCCTGTCTCCTCCCATCACCCATTTGCTCAGCCCTATATGTGTTTCTTAAACAATATCATTTAGGAAGGAAGAAGTAATGTTCTCATAGATAAGATTCAGACCCCAATCTTGAGTTTACACAAGCACTGCATAGATGGAGTCTTCTTGAATTTTAGTTTCCCAATTTAGATGCCATCTTTATGTACAAAATAGCTGTAAAGAAATTAGTTACAGGTTGCTGTTTAAGTAATGGATACCATGCAGCCCAGCCAACTTGACACCTCAGGCCAGTTTTATCACAGGCACTCATCATCCAGCCCCCAAAATATACAAGAGAATCAGTATAGAATGATGCTTCGGTTGGTACAAGTTAGATATTTAAAGTCAAAGAAAATGAAAATCTTCATCTTGCTTCAGACTCAGCTCACAGCATTGTTCTAGACATCAGAGGGAGATGTGTAAGGTCAGAAGTGCAAAGCTCTGAATTTGGACACCTGGACAGTATGTGCATTAGCTGTGGTGTCACAGAAGCATGCTGTCCTCCCTTCAATTCCACGTGAACAAAGGGTCATGAAACCCTTGGGCTTCAGCTTTACAAAAAAAAAAAAAAAAAAAACCACTTCCGGAGCCTCAGAACCAATTACTGAAAACTCATTTGAGATTGGTTATCTTCAGCAAGTTAATTTGGCAGGCAATGTCTTGGGGGAGATTAGAGAGGCTGAAGGGTCTATGCTGTTTACACACATTGCCAAGTTTAGCAGGATAGAGTTTGAGATTGAAAGGTCTATGACTTCTCTCAGAATTTGGAAATTTGAATTCCAATCTGACTTGCCATGTGATCCTTCATATTTCTTTCTTTTTAGATATGAGCACACATTCTTATCAGCATGTGCCTTCTGAGCCTTGTGTTCTGTCACTCAGAATGCCCCAGCCCCCCCAACCTCATTCCAGACTTGTGTTCACCATAATTTCCAGCCTGAAATCTCAGAGGTGCACACCACATCACATGGTGTGCCTTTCAGACAAGTGCTGGGATACGCTTTCTGTATCATTCACAGCAGACAGCAAGACTATCACCCACCTGGACACTGCCTTCCTCCCCTTCAGGACACTTACCTCACACCCCCCCTCCCCCGACACACACATTTTTTTAAAGACAGAGTCTTGTTACATAGCCCAGGCTTTTCTGGAACCTCCCCATTATCTTTTGATAAAGGGCTGCATCGGCAAGTTACTGAGAGGGCCTAATTGTGCAAGCTTAATGAGTCAGTGGCTCACCATGTTCTTTGCTCCTAGCTCTTGCCTTTTCTTCAATTCTTGAGTGACTTATTTCGCTCTAGTTCTGAAAACTCTTCCTGCAAGCAGTGGCCCTCCTTCTGTCCACTTTTCAAGTATGTTGGTGGGTCACTTATTGCTCTGCTCCTCACACTCCTGGGTAGACTCTTTGAAACAGAAGGAAGAACTCCTGTATGATGGTTGTATATGACAGAACTCTGGTTTGCTAAATGCATTTCAATTCTATTCTGTTCTCAGTATGTGTTCTTTCTTTCCAAAAATTTGGCTTGGAGCACAAGGTACAGGCAAAGATGTGTCAACAGAATGTCACAGCATATACTAAATATGGTATTAACCTCTAGAAATTATCTCTTGTTAACCTCAACAATCACAAGGTCAATATGTAATCCCATTTGATTGCCATTAAAACTACACCTCAGCAGAGATGAATAGCAAAGGGTAGGCGACATAGCTATGACCTGAAGCTTAGCTTTTAGCTCCAACCCCTACATAGTTGACATTGCTCTCCTCTTAATGAGAGGTGATGTGCCCAATTGGCACCTGTCATAAAGTATAAACTCCCTCACAAGAGTTTACATCTGTTGTTTAGTCCTGGATTTCTGTGACCAATACTCATCAGCACTTGAACTACATTAAACCTGCTTTTGCCTGTAAAGTCTAGAAATAGATAAAATTTTGAGGCAATATCTTTTGTGCTGATCTCTCCTTTTAGAGGAATCACTGAGCCAATTGGGATCTCCCTCTCTCTCAGTGATAAATCCCTTCAGTAAAAACTGAGGAGTCGAGAAAGGCTATTTCAACAGGAAAAGAAGTGGGACAGAGTTTCTAGGACACTGCAGAGTGCGACTCACTGCTTACGAGGAACCCTGACATCTGACATCAGAAGGAGAGACTAGATTTCAGATCTGCAGTGAAACCAGGGCGTGCCTTGCAGGGACACAGGGAGGCACCCATCCAATTCTAGGCAGGCTTTGGAAAGTCCCATTTTGAATAATTTGTTCTGTCAGCTTCCCTTCTTCAGATGAAACTGTGTGACTTAAATAAAAGAGCACCGGGCTGGAAATCTGGAAACTGATATTTTCTTGCTGTTACCTACCACGCGTTATGCCTGGAGGTAAATACTTAAAATCTCCCAAATCCTTAGTCATTTTTTATTTGCCACTATTTTGAATCTTCAAGTCTAGAACCAAAACTGCTAAAATGGTCCCTGACCCAGAAACAGTAGTGTGTGGGTGTCAAGATGGGTAATTCTTCGTCAGACAAGAACAGCTCATAGGTTAGTAACTGGGGCTTTCAGAGTTTAAGCCCAAGATGTTTTCTCTGCCCCTAAACCTTGGTCATCTTCTACACCCTCCCAACATAACATCAAGTCACACCAATTTTCCAAAACACATTAGATCTTTAGTATTTTCCCAATCCCAAATGTAGCCAACTCAATTAAATAGTAGACATACATCATGCACTGACATGTGCTAGACAAACAAGGGAAAGTCTTCATTTCTACAAAGCTCCAGATTCTGGGGCCAGATAGCCTCGCTGTAGATCTCAGGTCTCCTTTCCAGGAGCATTCCTCCTCCTGCATTCCCCAAATCCCGGTCTCTACATCTTCATCTTTTCTTTTAAGTCCTTCATCTTTGAATTATGACAGGATTGAATGGGTTACTTCATGTACAACCAATTAAATAGTGCCAGTCATAGAATTATGACTGAGTCATATTTATTATTGTTAGCACTGTACGTGCTTATCAGTCCCCAAGTGCCTTGAGTCTTGGAAGGTTGAAACTGAACTTTGATCACTACCATGTAATGAGTAGTGAGAAATGAGAAAGAAGAGAAAGGTGTCTACTTTTTGTGACTTGTGTCAGAATTCATCGCATATATACATTGTCCATAGTATTGTGTTAAGTAAGGACATGCAAGCAATATCATTGAACATATTCCCTCCCCTCTCATTTTTTTTGCCATTCCCCTTTATTACTCCCCTTTGCTCCTATGGAGGTTTACTTCTACTTAAAATTCATATGTACATACATGGTTTATGTGAGACAAACACAATCCACATGTGAGAAAAAGTACAATGTTCCTCTTTCTGAGACAAGCTTAATTCACTTAATCTGATTATCTCCAGGCTTATATCTACTTTTTTCTACAAATGATGTAACTTCATTTTTTTCCCATCCAAAGAATTTCCATTGTGCGTATATACTTCATTTTTCCTTATCACTTCTTTTTTAATTTAAATCTTTGCCATACCTGCTACTTCTCCCTCTCCCACCACTTTGGCCAGCCCTCTCCCAATCTCTCCCTTCTCCCTTCAATCCCTACCATTCATTCCAAGAAAAGGCACAGAATCCCAGGGTGAGTCAATTTGGTCTGGCATATCTAGTTGAGGTAGGACCAAGTCTCTCCCCCAAATGTCAAGGCTGAGAAAGGTGTTTTCCAGTAGGCATGGGCTTCAAGATGCCAGTTCATTCACCCAGGATAGAGTCTGGTCTAATTGCAAAAGGCTCCACAAACTGCCCATGCCTTTTGACTGTCATCTACATTTAGAGGCTCCAGAACCAGCTCATGAAGGTTCGTCAGCTGTCATTTTAGAGTCTGTGAGCTCCCAACAGCACCGTATCCCCATCATAATCCTGATCCCTCCACTCATGCAATCTCTTTTCCCTCTCTTCAGCTAGACTAGTAGCTTAGCTTGTTTAGCTATGGATCTTTGTGTCTGCCTCCATCAGCTGCTAGATGAAAGTTCTATCATAGCAATTAGGGTGGTCATTCATATGATAATAGAGAAAGGACAGTCTCCACTATTGCTTGGAGTCTTGCCGGGCTCATTTTCTGGATCCTAGGGTGTTCCCTAGTATTAGGTTTCTCTCTAATCCCACAATGGCTCCCTCTATTAGGATATCAACTTCTTTGCTCTCCCTCTCTGTTGCTCCCCACCACTACCCTTCCTTCTCTACCATTCCATTCTCTCATGTTCTCTTCTCACCTTCCCTTGCTTAACCTCCACCCTCATCACAGTTTTCTCAGGACATCTTCTCTATTTTCCCTGCCTGGAAGGATCTATGGCTGTCTCTTTTGACTTTCTCATGTTACCAAGCTGCTGGGAGGGAGGGTATGGATTGTAGCCTGGTTATCCTTTGCTGTATCCACTTATGAGTGAGTATATACCATGTCTGTCTTTTGGAGCCTGTGTTTCCTCACTCAGGATGATACTCTCCAGGTGCATCCATTTGCCTGCAAATTTCAAGATGTCATTTTCTTTCTGCTGAGTAGTACTCTATTGTGTAAATGTACCACAATTTTTAATCCAATCTTAAGCTGAGGGACATCTACTAGGGTTGTTTCCAGATTCTGGCTATTACGAATAATGCTGCTATGAACATGGTTAGGCTAATACCCTTGGGATAAGAATGAAACCCTTGAGTATATGCCCAATAGTGGTATTTCTGGGTCATTGAGTAGATTGATTCCCAATTTTCTGAGGAACTGCCATACTGATTTCCAAAGTGGCTGTACAAGTTTATATTCCCACCAGCAATGGAAGAGTGTTCCCTTTGCTCCACCTCCCCTCCAGCATAAATTGTTATTTGTGTTTTTGATGTTAGCCATTCTGACAGGTGTAAGATAGTATCTCAATGTTGTTTTGATTTGTATTTCTCTGTCTAAAAATGATGAGCAGTTCTTTAAGTGTCTTTCAGTCTTTTGGAGTTCCTCTGTTGAGAATTCCCTAATTAACTCTGTACCCCATTTCCCAATTGGGTCCTTTGGGTTTTTTTTTTTTTAACCTCTAGTTTCTTGTGTGTTTTTTTTTTTTTAATATATTTTAGAGATCAGTCTTCTACCTGATGGAGAGTTGGTGAAGATCTTTTCCCATTCTATAGGAATGTTTATTTTATATATGTGGGTACTTTTGTGTTGGGGGCATAAATGTTCAGCATTGAGGCTTCATCTTGGTGGACTTTTTTCTGAGATGAATAAGTAAGTAATGTCTATCCTGATCTCTTTTGATTGATTTTTAGTTTGTTATTAAACTAATAATAATATTAAGTCTATTTTGTTAGATATTAGGATAGCTACACAAGCTTGTTTCTTAAGTCCATTTGATTGGAAAGTCTTTTCCCAACTCTTTACTCTGAGCCAGTTTTTATCTTTGAAGTTTAGGTGTTTCTTTTATATGCAGCAAAAGGATGGATCTTGTTTTTATATCCATTGTATTGGCCTGTGTCTTTTTACAGGTGAATTAAATCCAGTGATATTTAGGGATATTAATGACCAGTGATTGTTAGCTCCTGTTATTTTGGGTGGTTGTATGTGTGTGTTTCCTTTCTTTGAGTTTTCCTTCTATGGGATTATCTATGGCTTGTGGCTTCCTGGTTTGTGGGTGTGTCTAGCTTTCTTAGGCTGGAGCTGGAGCTTTCCCTCTACTGTATTCTGTAGGGCTCTATTTATGAATAGGTATTATTTACATCTGGTTTTGTTGTGCAATATCTTGTTTATTTAATCTATGGTGATTGATAGTTTTGCTGGGTATAGTAGTCTGGGCTAGCAATGGTGGTCTCTTAGTGTCTTAGACCTTCTGACTTTCATTTGTTTCCATTGAGTAGTCTGGTGTTATTCTGATGGGTCTACCTTTATAAATTACTTGGTGTTTTGCCTATGCAGCTCTTAATATTCTTTTTTTTATTTTGTTGGTTTAGTTACTTGATTATTATGTGGCAAGCTGACTTTTTTGGTAGGGTCTAGTCTATTTGGTCTTCTGTAAGCTTCTTGTATCTTTATAGGCATTCCCTTCTTTAGGTTGGGAGAGTTTTTATCTATGGTTTTGTTGAATATATTTTTTGTGCCTTTGAGATGATATTATTCTTCTCCTATTCCTATTATTCTTGGGTTTGGCCTTTCTTGGTGTCCCATATTTCCTGGACATTTTGTGTTATGACTATTTTAGTTTTAGTGTTTTCTTTGACTGACACATCTATTTCCACTAACGAATCTTCCACACCAGAGATTCTATCTCTCATCTCTTGCATTCTGCTTACATCTTTAGTTCCAGTTAATTTCTTCAGAATTTCTAGTCCCAACACTCCTTCAGTTTGTGTCTTTTTTATTGCTTCAATTTCAATTTTCAAATCTTGAAATGTTTCCTTCACCTGTTTGATTACTTTTTTTTCTTTAAAGAATTTGTTGATCTCTTCCAATTTTTTTCTTTTTCTTTTCCTCTAATTTTTAAAGGAGTTTCTTTTATTTCCTCTTTTAAGGTTTCTATTATTTTTTCTTCTTTATTTATTTTGTATTTATCAAAAAAACAGTAAAATGAATTTAAAATGCTGAAAAGTTAACAATAACTATAAAGAGGATAAAAATCATAAGCAGGACTTATCAAGGGTGATAATGCAAATAAGATTGCTACACATATATTTACTTTGTGTTCAGCTTTCCCTCTGAAGGTTTCTATTATTTTTATAAAGTTGTTTTTAAGGTCATTTCTTTCTGCTTCTACATTGTTGTGGTCAGGTCATGTTGTTGTAGAACCATCAGATTCTGGTGATGCCATATTGTTATTTGTGTTGTTATATGTATTCTTGCACTGGCATCTGCCCATTGCTTCCTCGGATCAATGCAGAATTTGTATCTCAGGGAGCTGATTATGGTACAATCTGTTCTATCTGTGTCTGTGTTTCAGGAAGCCTCTATTGATCCAGTCTGTGCTCTTGATCCACTTGATGGTAGCATATTCTATGTCACAGTAAACTGTTCTTGGTGCAAAAAGAGCTGACTCATTCTGTGTCTCAGCAATCCCGTTAGGTCTAATATGAGTTCTTGATCTAGAAGGAGCTCTTGATCTAATAAGTGCTGGCTAATTGTGGATCTCAGGTACCACTCTTGATCCAATAGGTGCTGGGGAACTGTGAGTCTCATGTAGCTGCTGAGGTCACCCAGTGATAGAATGGATTGGGATTAGGGTGGAATTTGTAGATGTGAGTGTCCAGTGAAGTGGATTTTACTGGGGAGTTCTGACCTGCAGGAGTTTTCCCGGCTGGCCTAGACTTAGAGGGAGGGATGAGTGGGAACAGGGTTCCAAAAGTTGTGCCCCAGGGCCTGGGTCAAGGAGACCAGGCTCTCTGGCTGGGCTGGGTGAAATGTCACTCAATTCTTGCTCTAATAGGTACTAAAAATCTGTGGGTCTCAGGTACTTCTCTTGGTCCAATAGATGCTGAGGATCTGTGGGTCTCAGGTAGCCACTGAGGTTGCCTGGAAATGGGATGGATTGGGGGTTAAGGCAGATTTGTAGATAGGGGTATCTAGCAAACTGGATTCTACAGGGGAGTTTTGACCTCCAGGAGTTTTCCCTGCTGGCCTGGATTTAGGGGAAGAATGAGTGTCCTTATCACTTCTTGTGCTGGTCACCTAGGCTAGCTCCCTATCTTAGCTGTAGTGAGTGGTACTGCGGCAAACACTGATGTACATGTGCCTTTGTGATATGTTTCCTAGAGTCCTTTGGATAAATATTCATGAGTAGTATGGCTAGTTCTATGCTTATTTTGTTAGTGCTTGACAAGCTTACACTTCCACCTGCAGTGTATAAAGGTTTCCTCATACTTCTATCCTCATCAGCATTTGTGTTTATTTGGATTCTCCATGTCTGTCCTCCTAACTAACATGAGATGGCATCTCAATGTTATTTTGATTTCTATATCACTAATGGTTACTAAGGCTGCACATACATATATATGCATTCAGTATATATATAATTGAAAGGTCATTTGTGTTTAATTTTTTGAGAATTGTTTCTCTAGCCCATTCATTTGTCCAGTTGTTTAATTTCTTGTTTGGTTATTTGAGTTCCTTGTATGTGCAAGATAGTAAGCCTCTATCAGATATACAGTTAGAAAAGACTTTTCTCCCTTCCTATAGGCTGTATCTTCACCCAATTTTCTGTTTCCTTTGCTATTCAAAAGCTTCTTGATTTCATAAGATGCCATTTGTCATTTGTCAGCTTTATTTCCTGAGTGACTAGAATCCTGTTGAGAAAGCCCTTAGATATCTTGAAGTATTTTTTCTACTTTTTACTCTAACAGTTTTAGATCTTATGTTTACATATTTGATTCACATAGAGTTGACTTTGAACAGAGTAACAGATAAGGATCTAGGCTTACTATTCTACAAGTGAGTACCCAGTTTTGCCAAAGCCATTCATTGAAGAGGGTGTGTGTCTTCTCTGTGATGTATATTTTCAGCCTCTTTGTCAAAACTCATGTGGATGTAGTTGTGTGGTTTACATCTACATCTATTCAATTCCATTGATCTAGATGACTGTTTTTCTGCCAGTACCATGTTATTTTTGTTACTATGGCTCTGTAGTAGAACTTCAATTCAGGAATGTTGGTACTTCTTTCATTGTTTATTTTTCTTACAATCGCTTTGAATAGATAGTCTAGGTCTTTTATGCTTCCATGTTAATTCTAAGATTATATTTTCTATGTGATTTTATTTTTGTATGTAAAGAATCCTTTTGGAATTTTAGTAAGTATTGCACTAAATTTGTATATTTTTACAGTATGAGTTCTTCCAATCCATGAACATGGGAGGGATTTTCTTCCTGTAGTGTCTCCTTCTATTTCCTTTTTCACTATTTTAAACTTTTCATTATAGAAGCTAATCACATGCTTGGTTAGGTTTATAACAAGAGTAGCTGGGATGGTTGATTGGTTGGTTGGTTGGTTGGTTGGTTTAGGAAATTGGGAATGGGACTGTTTTTCACAATTCTTTCTTAACATAATGATTGTTGCTATATAAGAAGCTTACTGATTTTTGTATATTAATTTTGTATCCTGTTGTTTTCTGAAAGTATTTATCAGAACCAAATGTTTTCCAGTATTTTGTATAGAATCATGTTATGAAATGAGATTATTTGACCTGTTCATTTTTTATTTGTATCTCTTCTATTTGAAAACAGTAGAAGATCTCACAAAGCTGCTTAGGCCTCTTTTAGAATTCTGAGGTCAAACAGAGTATCACCTGGCTTTGATATTGCTGTATCAGAGAATGAGATTTTCCCCATCACTTGGTCTCTTGTTTATTAACTCATTTGCCCCTACTCAGTACTCACTGCAGCATGAATCAAGAATTGTGTTGCTTAATGCAGGTACAGGATGGGTAAGACATACTGTCTTCCATGGAGGTACAAACAGTCTTGTGGAGCACACACAAGTTTATATGTAGTGAAATGTGATAAAAATTCATTATAAACATGAATGAAGTTCCATAGAAGCACAAATGTGGCTATAAGTCCTATACTCATCTAGGATGAATAATATTCTGCTCTAGGCTACACTAAAGAATTTGTAAATAGAACTTTATTAAATTTTTAAATTAGTATTTCTATTGCTGGGTCACATAATTCTGTAGTTGAATTCTTCTGTCTTTCAACCCAAGACAGCACATTTATTGACCATCTATCATGAGCAACAGGATTAGGGGAACACAGACAGGTTTTTGCTAGAGCTTTTAGGAGAAGAAAGGTTGAGATCTATTCTGCTATTAGAAAAGGGAGGTAAATGAGATACACTCTGAACTCTACCTTAAGGAATGGGTATAGTTTCACAATGTGAAACTTTTAAAAGCAAATTATGCTGAAACACACAAACATATAGAAGCCACAAGAGTGACAGTTGTTATTGGCCTGTAAGACATCTGTGAAGGCAGGAAAGGGAAAGTCAAGGAAGATTGGCATAGTAGGAGTTGGGGTATTAAGAATGGGTGAGAAAATAGCAGAGGACTTTATACACCTAGCAAAGAAGCTGAGGATTTTCTTTATATGCAGTGAGTCACTTACATGTGTTTAGCAGGCAATTGTGCATTTGGAATGGTGCTTTCTTGAGGTAGTTGATGCAATGTTGACTACCATGACTAGGAACAGAACCAGATGGAATAAGAAAACATGGAAAAATTGGATTCCAGCTCATTATTCAATTACCAGTGTGATCTTGGGAAAATTCCTAACCATTTCTTCTCATTGACTATAATCAAAGTGAGACTACCTAAGAGCAACAGCAGCTCAAAGCACTACATATATTAATTATTGCTTTTGAGTATCACTATGTGAGGCTACTATGTGCAATGCTTAAGCTCAAATCAATACTAGGCATACTTAAAAGTTAAACATTCAGAAAAGGGGAATATAGCATGATTGATGGAATGCTGGCCTATCATACATGAAATACCTGGGTTCAATCCTGAACACACCACTGCATGGTGACATATGTCAGGACTTGTGACACTCAGTGGGTAGAATTTGAAGGATCACAAATTTAAGATTACATACCACACATACACACACACACACACACACACACACTCACACACACACAGAGGCACATGCACATACTCTTTTAGGCCATGTGGTTCACCAATTCTAATCCCAAATAGCCATATGAAGAAACTTAAGGTGTATATGTGTACACAAAGTCTTGAGCATAAATATCGGCACCATTGCTTTTGTAATAAACTTAAACTATAATGTATCTGTCTATCTAGTAGTCAGAAATTGTACAAAAGATGTTATAATCAAATCATGCCACATTCTTTAGAAATAAGAAACAGCCTAGAAATATGTGTTATAGACAATATAGAGGATAATAAAAATTGTGATGGTCTGAAAGGGGGTCATTATATATCATATGGTTCTCCTTATTTGAAATATTCTAAAAAGACAAAGCTATGAAGGAAAACAAAATACTATTTTGGGGGGCTAAAGCAGGGTATAATATACATTTATCAAATACCAATAAATATATATGAAAGATAATATTAGGGAAAGCATTAACCAACATGGTATTACTGCTTTGAAAAAAACAAACCTGAATTACAAACCTGAGAAGGTGAATCATTGATTGGTATATATAATCTGCCTCAATGTTATTTTTAAAACCATCAAGAGCAGATCTGGGAAGTAAGAACTATTCTGATTCCCACTTTATAAATGAGGATTTTGGCTTTCCAAACATTTTCACCAAAAAGAAATAAAAGCAGAATTCAAATTTCTCCTGCATATTCCTGAGCCCATGCTTCTGGCCACTGTTTATACTACATTCTCCCTAAAAGAAAATAAAATTGTAAACATTAATTTAATCATGGGATACATATTTATTTTACATGAGATAGAAGAAAAGTGTCTGATTGCCTGTCAACAACTAATAGCCCATTCAAAGTTGGGGAACAGTTGGCCAGAAGGAGTGGAAAAACATGAGAAGAAATGAAGTCAAGGCCTGTGCAGTGGTCTAGGCTGGACCAGAAGCCTTGCCAGATGAGGAGAGATATGAGAAGAAGTAGAAGATAAAGGCAGGAAGGACCAACCTCTCCAGCTACTGCCTTTCCAAAAAAGCCCAGGCTTCTATTAACAGAAGACAAAGAGCTGGAGTCTTCTTTGCCTTCAGAAAACAGCTGACACTCTTTCCCATCATAAACTTTGTGATCCAGGATGTAAAACCAAATCCAAGAAACCAACCCCACCAGCAGGTTAAATAAATAATTCTTAAATAAATAAGGGTGGTTTGTCTTCCTTTGGCCATGAGTCTCTGCAGAAGACTCCTCCACGTGCTACTGGTAAATGAAGCCTATTAGTCAATGTTTCTTCCTGTGTAAATATGGGGGAAGGGCCTACTTGGGGGTAATGAGCTGAAGTTATAAAAAAATTATAACTTTCTGTATTTTTTTTTATATTTTCCCATCACGATGTGTGTTGTGATGAATAGTTATGAATCACAGGTAAGCGAGCACAGCTAGCATTTCATCCTTAATTATAAAATGCAGTTCAAACTCAGAAAGAAGAAACATAGCCTGTGGCTTTGGCAGAAGCCAGCTCAGGTAAGTTAATGGGGATTTTCCTGTATTACCTCCTGTGACTGATACACTGTGGCCCTGATGTGCGTGACACATTGTGAGACTTTATTATTAATAAATGCACATTTCCCAAAACAAATATACAGCCTGGTAAATAGTGCTGTTAGCCTTGTGTGCAGCTGAATTTGTTTTCATTTCCCACACCAAGAAATTGGTGCTTCCCACTTCACTGTTAAAAAAAAAAAAAAAAAGAGGATTTACAGTTCGCCTGTTTTAGCAACATAAACATGAGACCATCTGAGGTCACACTCAGAACTCCTTGTTCTAGAGGGTTTTGTAACAAGTATATGGGGCTGTGAGGTCTTTGGGGCGGGCAATATTGATTCTGGAAATACATGGGACTTAGCCCACCTGGTAAAGAGAATTCTGTACATTCTCTGGTTTTGATGACATTTAGTCTTTGAGTCACTGTCCCCAAAGAGGCAGGAAAAGCTGTTGTGTGACTGTCATCGTAACTAAATGCTCATGCTTCAAGTAGCTCACAGAAATCCCCAACATATCCAAATTAATATGGTCATCTTTGTTAGCTCCTGCTAAAAAGTCATCCAGTCACAAGTCATTCAGAGACTGCTTCTTGGATACTGATAATGTGTGACAGGATCCTGAGCACTGTGAGCAATACTGAATTAGTCTCAGTCCTCAGAGAGATTATAGCTAACACACAAGGGAATGATACTGAAAGGTGACACATTTTATCTTTAAATGGAAATAAAAGTGGTAAGTAGTGGTTTCCTACCCCAGTGAAGACTTTTAGACTTCTCCCACCTCTTTCCCAGCATGCTGAATTCATATCTGCAACATTTGGATTGAAGTCTCTGAACTGATAAGAAAGAGGCCATGAGTTCCCATGTCAGGGTCCCCCATCATCATGTATTATTTGAATCATCAGATCCCCAAGGATGGTGTCTGGCCAAACACTGTGTATCTTTGAAGCCAGTACAATGTCTAGTGTTGAATAAGCATGTTATAAATATTTATGAACACATAAATTAATAGCATAACCCTAGCAGAACTAGCCTCCGAGCCTACATTCCTTCTCCTGGAATAGCAATAATCAACTCTGCTTCTTAGGAGTTGAAAGATGACTTCCAGTACTAACTGAGGATAAACAGCCCAGGTTTCTGCCTGTGCCTAATTCTGGTCCATCAGGTTATTCAATCCATCTGTTCATCAAATGACTCATTTCTGCCTCAGGTTCCCAAACTATGAAATAATAAAAATAATACTCCTTGCCTCTTAGATGTGTTAAGAGCATTAAGTGAACATTTATGTAGTTCTTAGGCAGGCACATGGTATGACCTACGAACATACATATCAAGTAAAGATAAATAGAATACTGGTTCTCCAGAAAAATAAATGCTTGCTAATAATAGAACAGGCATGAAAAATGTTGAGTATGTGTTAAAGAGTTCTATGCTTGTTCTATTTCCTCTCTGCTTCCTGGCTTATGATAAATGTATATAATGGAATAGAAGAAGGAATTCATGTCACAGGGTCTCTGGGGGGTGGGGGAAAGAGTCACTGTGTGAGCTAGCAATGTAGAAAGGGATTCTTCTAAAACAAATTGTACCTAGGATAAACCAGCAGGGACAGTCAGTTTGTAGGAGACATTTACAAAAACTGATGGGAGCAAGAATCAGGACATGAGACACTGTTACCTACAGAACTGAGGCCTGGTTTTTTGTAGAGGAGTTTGTCATGGTCCAGCTTTTGAAGTAAGTTTGGCAAATCTCTGCTTCCATGCTATAGTTTAAACTGCTGAGTTAGATGACCACTGAAAAGTTACTTATTTAGCTACTTATTTCTTTATAAAGTGTTAACAGAGATCCAAGGCATTTTGTGAGTCATTGGCCACTAGGTAGAAATAGCCTTTCTTTGACCCCAAAGGGGAAAACAGTATAAGCAAGATCACATGATTTTGTGGAGTGCTTTGAAAGACATTCAGAGGATGAGTCAGGAGACAGCAGTAAAGGTGTGGGAGTTCAGTGATGGGATAGAGAAGGGTCTCTGATGAAACAGGCTTTCACAAATGCCAGGTGGAAGAAAGAAAGACAAAAGAAACATCTAGAGCCTTGAGGATGGCAAAGGCACAAAAGACAACTGATGTGATGCAATGGAGTGTGCTGTCTAATACGAAGAGTTGATGGCACATGGTCACAGACAGATCCCATGGGGTCTTTAGGTCACCATAAGCCATTCAGAGTATATTAAAACAAATGAGGAATTAATACACAGAAAAAACTGGAAAAGCAAGAAAAATTTACAAATTTTATTAAGGTTCTCTCATATTTTAATGAGTATACTAAGTTCTATTAGAGGAAAAACAAAGACATAAGAGAAACATTGGAACAATGGGTCTTCCAAGCAGAGTTGAGTCTATTTTCAATCTTAAATAAGGAAAATAAGGTGAATTCAGCCCCAAATACAAGTGATTTACTCTGCATTCATTAATCACACTTCAGTGGACTAGCTTAATTGGTGTTGTTTGAAGGTGTGGGTTATTTCCAGTGCCAGGAGTAACGATATACATGGCCATTCCTGCCATTAATGTATGTTCATGGAACTGCTTTGTAGACTTTACCACAGAGAATCTTTCACACAACATATTACACACACACACACACACACACACACACACACACACCACAATTCAGCAAATGAAACTGTAACATTTTAACATTCATGAAAAAAAATACAGAGTTACCTATGGAACCATCCAGAGGATGTTAGCAATGGACCGGCTGCTTTTGAGTTTTACACCTATAGGAGGTCTAGGTTAGGCTATCTAGGCAACCTTGTCAGGCTTCTCTCAGTGGCAAGGATCCTTCCTCCTTCAAGTATTTATTACCTTCATTCTGCAATACCAAGACTTTATGGATGTAGAAAGATGTGGAATCTGTAATTGATACAAAAATGCTTCTGTATGTTCTGATAGCAGTAGCTAACATTTCCTGAACATGTGCTTATGTGAGGGGCTGAGCTTAACATTTTCCTGGATAGTATCTCTACTGTCTTTAAAACAACCAGTGAGCTTAGTTTCCTAGGAATCTTCCCCTCTTCACAGATAAGAAGACTGAACTTTAGAAAGACTAAATATTTTCCTACAGATAAAAAGCTGTACAAGTGGGGTAATCAAGAGCAGAAACCAGACTCCAGGATTCAGCCTCTTTCAGCAAGGGATATCCTTGCCAGCTCAAGCTGTTCTACATGTCTTCAAGATATCATATATTGCTGCCATCCTACAAAACCTAGAAAAACTATGAGTTTTATTTCTAGCTGTATTAAAACTAGGTTCTATTTTCCCATGTTCTCTAAATAAGGGATGAATTCATTGGAGGTGGTTGGAGAATTAATGGATTTTATTCGTATTTCCTTCTTTTGAGAGCCTACTAAAGTGAAAAGCTTGTGGTTTGTTGTTTTTGTGCAAGCCTGGTGACCTGTGTTGGGAAAATTTTCCCCTCAAGTCAAATGTGCTGACACATGTGACATAGCACAAGCTAAGCAACATGGGCTCTGGGGACAAGCCACAACCTGATCCTTTCCCACCATGTAATTTCAAATTGAAATTTGACCGTTATAACAAATTCATGATAATTGAGGTCAATTGGAACCTTCAGACTTACTATCTAGGCATCTGATCCATCTAGGTTACCTGTGGCTATACTGATGATAAACTTTTGGCAACAAACCACAGTTGGGTGATGTGGCCTGTGAGTTAGGTTTTCTGTAAACAAAGGTTCAATGTTCATAAGGAAGACCTCCATTTTCACACATAATCAGAGCCCAATGGTGCTCACTAGTGTTAAACACGAGGTTTGAATTTCTGTGCGTGGTGGGGGGGGGGATGGATCTGTACTTTAAAATAGTGCTCCTTGATTCTTACATAAACTAATGTTTCAGAACCACCGAGTAAATGTCTTTTGATCATGGAATTCCTTCCCTGTTCTATGCATGTGAAGATGACAGCTGTGGCCTTGGATGTCACTGAAATACTAATGGAAACCAGTAATTAATTGAGTACTTAGATGTGTCCATAAACAGTACTTTATGAATTCACATATAACAAACTCTTAGGTGAGCTCTTTCTGGCTCCACTTTTAAGATAAAAGAAATGTGATGGAATGAGTTTAAGTAATTTAGTCCAAGGTCATATATACATAGGAAAGGGTAAAATGGGAGTCTAGAAGAATTCTGGACCTTTTAAATGTAAACCATTATTTAGAGACAGATGATCATGGATATTAATCACAGCCTTGCCACTTACCATCTGAAAAGTTGGTTACTGGAAAAAAAGATAGAAGAAAGAACATAGAGAACAGGCTAGGTGATATCTGATTATTGCTTGGTTTCTTCTGTTACTGAATGGAGTGAGCTGAAAAGTTAAAGTATTCTAGGATTCTGATTAAGATCAGTAAGAAGATGTAAATTAAAAACTTTCATCAAGTTATCATGCACTCTTGTGTGAGTTTTGAGAATCCCAGTTGCTCATACTTCCTCCTCTCCCCTTCTGTAGATGTGGTTGGCACCTTGTCACCCAAAGCCCTCATCTCCCCCTCAATGGAAAAGGAGCACAAGTATTTCTATTGCTTTTCTGTCCTGTATAAGTTTGATGAAGGTGTGGCATGTTCTGAATGGCTTCCTGTACTGATGTTTGCAGAATGCCAGAGCTCCCCTTGTCGATGAGTTAAAAATGATTTCAGATAAAGAATTCTGGTGACCCAGATGTCCAGACCTGCCATAACAACCTATTTGATGATGACGTGATAATATGGTCTGTGGAATTTGGCTTAGTGGTTCCTGTTGTGACATACAATGATTCAAGTTTCCTCGTTTACACACCAGAGCTTCGAAAAATTACCTTTCTGGGGTTCTTGAGGTCAGATGAGGCAGGAGACATGAGCAGGTGGGCCTCTAAACAAATCCACTGTGTTTTTACTCTGCCTGCTGAGATAGACATCCTGCCATGCAGCAACAGCCTGTTCTAGAAGTCTTGGAAGATAATAGTAAAGGACAGAAAGAAAAGTGTAGGCCTGACATACCCCTGGGGAATCCCTCTCTCCCTATAAACATTAACCATAAGACTAATTAAGTGGGATCTCTCCTGCCTTTATTTTCTTCTCTTGGTCTTTTCCTTTATGGACATTTAAAGGTGGTTGGATTTAATATTTACTGAATGCTATTACATATACTATATCAGGTTTATAGAGAACATCTTGGGCGAAAACTATTCACTATCTCTGGCCCATGCTATGGCGATTTGGAATATAACAGCAATTCTCAAGTTCTATAAGTAACTTGATAAAACTGTGATATGTGTGTGTGTGTGTGTGTGTGTGTGTGTGTGTGTGTGTGTTAATTTTGAAACATAAAAGAAATTGAATAAAGTACAGTTTATCAAGATTCTCTTGGTATGAAAATCTCAACCAAGAAGCCAATTGATTCTTCAAGGTAACCAGGCATGCTATTTCCAGTCAACTGCTTGAGAACTCCGAACCAAATATCCTCTTAAATTTTCTGTCAACTTCAAAAAGTCTGTGGTTCAGTAATGGCTCCACCCAAGGAAATTGATGTTTATACCTTACAGAAGAGAGATGAATTAATTTTTACAGAAGGTAAATCAGTAGCGTTGGGAAATAGTCATTTTTAGAGTCAACCTCTGATGTTTATTACTAGATGAGTGTGTCCCACTAGACATCACCTTCAGGGGTACTCTCCTGACTGCAACCACCAAACCTAATTTCTTTAGACCGAAAAGTGATTTTTGTATTTGTTTTTATCGGTCTCCTTCATCTTTAGAGCCCAAATTAGTAAGATAATTTTGCTAAACAGTATTCATTAAACTACTTTTGTAAATTTTCTCTTTGCCCCTTGTACTTTGAAAATAGGTCAGTAATATTTATATAAAATAAATCTTAAGTTCTTTCTTTTCAAACCCATGTTTTATTTATAACTTTATTTTGTCTATATTCTTATGAATTTGGGATAATCAGACAGAACAGAGAAAAAAAACCCAAATGAAACCAAGGGGAAACAAAAGGGAAAACAAGGAATAGAGAACCTGGCAAGAGACAGCCTAAGTTAGGGAAAAAAATAAGGAATAAGTCCAAAAGAAATTTCTAGGGGAACCCCCGTGAAGGAAGAGAGGACAAAGGTGCTGGGCAGGGTGTGCTCTGTGACTCAGGACTTGGCTCTGCTCCTGGGTGACTCACTTGCTGGAAAACATCACTCAGTCCGAGAACTTTTTACAGGTTTCAAGCTTTCTTGGAATCATTTGCAATTTCAATGTGTGTGTGTGTGTGTGTGTGTTTTCTTTTCAGTTCTTTAAAGTAGAAATATTTGTTGCTTATCAGAAATATATGTCTCAGATATTAGATTTTAACTATATAGCCACCCAAGAGTTAAAATGTTTGGTGGACTGAAATATGGAAAATTTTTAAGAAAGTAAGACTGGTTTGTTTCTGGCATCCTGAAGGACTAGGTGGATGGCAGGTCCCCCAAACGCGCTGCGCAGCCCCATAGAAAGTGCCGAGTATAGTAGGTGTTTTCGTTCTTCTTTTTAATCATGATTGACATTGTGACCCAATTCCCACATGTCCACGTGTTCTGTGCAATAATTTAGCTTCAGTATCCATGAGATGTGTGGTGTCTCTACTTTGTTCTAGTCTTCTGTCCTCATGGTTGTTTCACATAGCTATAGGTTTGACAACTCACGATTGGCCTCAGTACATTGTCCAGTGTCTGCCCTGCACAGAGTCCCTTTTAGACAGAGACACCGATAAAGCATGGTGGAGGAACATTTCTCTCACACTCTCTCCTTCTGCTAAAATACTTGCAGTTCCTCAAACACCAAGCTGTCTTTCACTTTCCTGCACGTCATTCTCTCTGCCCAGAGCACGTCAGTTCTTTCCCAGTCCACTTCCTCTTTCTTCCCTAATTCTAGCTGCTTAAGATTCTACTCAGGAGTCAACATCCCCTTCTCTGGGGCCCTGTGGATGTTGGGAGCACTCTTCATGGCATCCTGGACTTACCTTTGTCTGCCTTACTGTGCTATGATTCGATATAATGCACTTGCATGCTTTTCTTGCCTCCTAAATTTTTTTGAATGATGCTAAGCTATATCATATTTTATGTCAATATGAGCTAGTCTAATGTTTAATACATGCCTGATTAACAAATTTTGGATAAAAGAGACTCTCCAGTTGGTGGGCACTTGGTATGCAGTGGGTTGAGTTCTTGGTACACTGAAGTCTTTTTTAGCACAAACAACAGAGCATGTTTCCATTCAGAATGATTGCAGGGCAGTTGGCATGCTGGCCCTCATTAGAATCTGCTGTTGCTATGGCTAACAGGAGGTATTACAGCCAAGTTGTTAAGTACTCAGACTTTGGAAATATACAGAATTGGTTTCAATTTCTGTTTTACCAGTTACTAGTTCTGTGACTCTGTGACCTTAGGCAAGTTATCATATAAAACCTCAGATTCCTCTCTGGGATAACAACCTTCCCTGGCTGTTGTCAGGAGTCTATGAACATTGTTAAATGACTTGTATGCTCCATAAGGATAAGAGCCCTCATGGTTTTGACTTGTTTCCATTAGAGAAGAGCATTGGGCACATGCCTGTTGAATCAATGAATGTTTTGTTTTTGCTAGGTCTTATTCATGGCAGTTCTCATTCATGTGAACATCTCACCAACTCTTATGCAGGAGTTTTTGACATATGCATTATGTACAACTTCTGGGAATAGAATTGAGGCTTCTCCTGCATGTTATTCTTGAAACCAACACACCAGATGAGATAGCAGCATTTCCTCAAAGGAGCTTTTCAGTCTGCTGGGTGGTCAGGATTAATTCTGTCATTTCAGCTTGTCTCTGCTTATCATATATCCATTAGCACATCTTTGTGTACTATATTATACAGATACAGAATTTAATTTAACATCTTAGAGAAAGTCACTGAATTTACTGGTGTTCCTAGATTCATTGTTTCCTAACATCCTTGATTCTTTTCTCATTCTGTTAGTGGATGTTTATATTCCAGGGTTTCATGCTGGGCCCTACCCTTTTCCAGTAGTTGTTTAGTTTGAGATAGCCTGCAGCTCATTAACAAAGGTACTATTGTGAGCTTTTTCAACTTAGTCAGCTCACAGACATCTCTCCATACTGTTTTCTTACCTGAGGTAAAAGAAATTTGCATGGAATTTGTACTTTATGAACTTCAATGGCAAATTAAGGGAATATGTTCTGTACAGTGGGATCGGAGATGTCATTCCCAATTTGTGTGCAGAATGAGTTATCTGCAGACTGTGACAAATTGCCTTTCTGGTCTATGAAGTAGAGGGCACTAAGTTCCTAGTATCCATTGCTGAAGACCTTTATTAAAACACAAAGTAAATTTGCTTTCCACATGAAAATAAAAGCTCAGATAAATATGTATATTGAGAACATTTGCTATACAACATAAACTCAGAAGGAATATTTTTATCTCTAGTGGTCTTCCTTCTTTGGCCTTCTTTAGCCCTGGGAGATTTTCAAGGTTAACAACAACAACAAAAAGAATGAATAGTCAGTGGCTCTCTTAAATGGATTAATTAAGTTCATTCTCTTTCTCCCCACCCCCCCTTGAAAGAGACACTGAGCACCAAAGTGGTTGATGCCTCCTTAGCTCTGGGATCCACTTAGCAGGCAGTATGCAATCTTGCATTTAGTCTCCTACTTGCCCACCAAGGAACTAAAGGCTGTGTTAGGAGGGAGAGGAGAGTCTACCACAGCATCTCCCATCTCAGAGACTGGCCAAGGAGAGCCTTTTTCCAGCTTTTCACTTCACGACATGGAAGAGCAATTTGGAATGGTTGCCTTGCCTGGTGATCATGTAACTAAAGATAGAGTATGGGCTGTACTTGCCTTTCCACTGGTTCAGAATGTTTCCCAGTTCCAGCCACTCTCTTATTCATGCAGTTAGCTAACATTTATAGATAGCAACAGTCTGAGAAGCTATGATTTAAAAGATGAACTAGGTGTACTCAAGGTCTGCATTCTGCCCATTAGCTGTTTATGATTTCCCACAAGATCTGAGTTACACTGAGGTGGTAATTCTATGCTGGGGAAGTCTTTCTCCCTGGCTGGGTTATATATCCACTGCTAGCCTTGCAGAGTCTATTTCCAGAAGCCAAATGTATCCTCACAGATAGCATACCTTCCAGTTCTTTCAACACTTCTACCTGAGGTCGCCTAGCAAGCATTGTTGACAAATAATAGTCATAAATAGGTAAGCTCTGAATAGAGGGTTTGCTTTTCTCCATTTAAAAAAAAGGAAGAGAAAGAAATATGAAATTGTATGTATTTATGTGTGTATACATGTGTTTACAGATGGGGTTGCGGCTATCTGAGATACTCATACATATTTGCACATCCGTAGACCATAGTTCAAACTACAAATATATCCAGATTTCATACAGCTGTGAAATTCACAAAACTACTAATACAGGATAGGTAGACTTTTTTTAATTTCAGTTGGTAACATTTAATAATTTAAGGACTTTCTTTTTCTATTATATTAAAGCCCTTCTCTTTTGATGTATTCCCCCTCATAGATGGTTAAGGCTATGGTCAACTGAGTCACAGATTATAATCTCTGAGCCACTTTCACGTTTTCAGTTTTGTTATTCCTATTCCATGTGATTCTGAGATTTATAAAGATCAGTGATACTATGTCTGTGCTCTAGAGGAAGAAGCTGCCAAGACCCTCACTATGGAAGCAGTGGGTCAAGTTGGAGTATGGTTCCTAGCCTTCTTGCTTTGGGGGCAGTATTTGGCTTTTACTTTAATTAAGTAAAAAGGTGCCTGACCTTAATTATTAAAAGTGCAAGAGAAGGAGAATGACTTTTCTTTTTCCTCCTTTTCCTTCTTTTTTTCCCTGCTTCCTTCTTTCCTCCCTTCCTTCCTTTCTTCCTTTACCTTATCCTTTTCTCTCTCCTTCCCCTTTCTTCATTCCTTCCTTTTGGGGATGTCGGGAAATCAACATTGGGCCTGCTACATACTTGTCAGATGTCCTACCATTGCACTACATCCTCAGCCCAAAAGGAACAAGTTTTCATAACCACATAAATTTGATATAATAAAGTAATAACGATGACCTGAGATGTCATAATTAAACCATAAATCTATTCTCTAGCTTTTCTTATCCATGCAATGATTCAACTCTTTTCAAAATGGAAGGTTTGGGAGTTAGAAGGATCCTTTCCCTACACGATTGCCACTGGCCTTCTGTTAGCTTGTGATTGGAGTGATGTGTAGAACATGGTCACTGAGCTTTTACAATGAGCAAAGCTCCTTCAGAAGCTTGGAGCTTATGGCTCAGCCAAACCATTGTCAGGACAGCAAGAATTAGCCCATAACCCAAAGTTTTACATTACCTAATTACAGTACGGAAGAGGAGAGGTGTTAATGGCTTCCAGGTCGCAGTACACTGCCCATGTTTGTTTCTGGAAGGCTTGAGAAAGCCCTGAAAGCTAAACTGATCCATTAGATTTAGACATAGTAGATGTTGGAAATGCGTACGTACTCCACAGCCAGCGTTGCTCCCTAGCTGGGTTGGCTCATAAAATCCTCCCTGCACCTGTTTTCCCATTTGCCAGTGAAAACAAAACTAATAAGAGATTTCAGAGTTTGATTAATTTTCCAATCAGTCACCTTACTGTTATCTGTTGCAAAGACATCATGCATGGACTGTGTTATATGGCCTAGGAGAATCTCAAAACTGGTCTTACAGCTTTTGATCATCTTCTGATTTACTGTCAGCAGATGATATCAAAATTAGCTTGCATTAGCTGAGTAAATCTGGACAGGGAACAGGGAATGGAAATTGGGAGTGCCCTGGGTGGTGGCTGGAATTAGAAAAATAATCCCTTGCCTTTAGGAGGTTACAAAGCACTTTCCCACACATTGTTTCATTGAGCCCCTACAAAGCCTTGCTGGTATATTCTTAGCATTGTTTGACACATGAGAAATGTGATGTTTCAAAAGGTGAAGTGACTGGCCAGGATTTGGCAATACAGAAAGCAGACTAAAAGGCAGAAGTCTTGCTTCCTTGTGCAATACAGCAGAGGGTGATTAGAATCTACTAGAAAGCTCTTTGGTAATACCTGGCTTGCCAGCATGAGCAGGACCTCTGAAGCGCTCCTCCTTCAGAGTCTTCACACTTTCTCTTCTTGTGTCTCCTGTCCCCCCAACTTCATTAACAGTGTATCTCCTTCACTTTATCACTTGGCAATCACTTCCCCTAAAAAGAGCCAAGGCTTTGATACAGATGCCATCCCATGGGCTTCCATGCCATGCAAAGATTGCCACCACTGCTGTCACTGTGCTAATTCAGCTGTCTGTGTTGGAAATAATGACCCCATGTAGGCACTGAAACTAGTTATTAATGAGTCAATCTCAAGTCACTAGTTTTGGGTCTTTGTTTTTTGTTTTTTTTTTTTTTTAACCTGTGTGACCCAAACACCCACCACAAGTAGGATATCAATAAATTTTTTTTAATGAATGTTTATAATCAACTGTAGCCAAGGGAGCATTTCCCATTCATGTTACCCGCAAGGGTAGGACGTGATTGGAAGTTCCTCCACCATTCCACTTCCGGATTTCTTAAGGTCTGATGAACAAATTAAAAGTGTATATATTTTTATATGCAGCATGTTTTTCTTTGTACATAATAATTAAGACAAGATAATTATATACTTCACATTCTTACCTATTCTGTATGGTAAGAATGTTTAAAATCTCCTGGTAATTTTGACATTTCTAACATATTGCTATTAAGTGTAGTTACAAGGCTGTACAGTAGACCTCCAGAGATTGCACCTAATCTAACTAAAATGCTACAATTTTATGTCTAAAATATTACTATATCCAGAAGGGGGCTGGCTGAACAGCAAATGCAAGTCATTTGCCTAAGATATAAGCTCATTCCCAGAAGTGTGCCTTAGAATGGCAAGAATGAAGGTTACTGTTTGTGTAACTAAATTGGGAAAGGTAAGAACAGATATTTTTGGAGTCAATGGAGAACATGGCTGTGACACCAAGTCTACTCATGTGTCTGGTACTATTGCTGGGAACCAAATTTCACATCAGATTACTGTCCAATATCACTTTCAGGAAGACATTTGGACTTACTAATGTGGTTATTTATAACTATTTTCCTATTTGGAACCACTTTAAGGCCATGCAAAAACACCACTGTATGCTGATTCCTGCATTAGCAGAATACAGTAAACATGGCAGATGAGAAACAGGATCTAGAACTCACAAATCACATGAAAATGTGATCCATCATGTAATCCCACATTTAAATGTGAAAACTCTTCATAAGTGTTTAGAAATTAAAAGATACAAGATTATAATTATGGTATAAATTAGCTCAACTCATATGAAATGACTTAGTCCAGTATGTCAGAATCTTTAAAACCATAGAAATCTTGGCAAAGAATGCTCACTACAGAGACTGTGTCAACTTTTAGGGAAAAAAAAAAAACCTTTCTACTACAGTTTGTACTTCCACAAATGATCCAAGACTGAGTGACAATAAAACTAATAAAAATCACAGACCGTATTTGATATACTATGGTCTTTAGATGCAGCATAAGCAATAGCGTCTAATTCCCGTTTTTACTATTTCATTTCCCTTTGGAAGTCTCCCCTGTATTCTCCATTTTCCCAGGAGCTGTCTGTCTCTTTACTTACATCCCTTCAAACCTAACTTTCTTTCTTTTTGCCATATATGCCCATCTCCCATCGTACTGTACAGATGATGTCATTTCTTTGTGTTTTCTTCCTGTTGAATCCCATCCATCCTCTACGGTTGGCGGTAGAGAGGGTCCACACAGAATCCTCTGAGAAGAAGTATTTGACTTTAAGCGGCATTGCCTCTTCCACCTACCTTCTCAGGGCCCAGTTAGAATTGCTGAGGAATCAGAATCAATTTGAAAATTCTCTTCATTTTTTTTTCAGATAATTCAATTCCCACACTCTCCAAGCCCCTCCTTTATGGCACCAGTCTAATTCCCCTTTCACCAGGAAGCCTCTTTGTCCATAGTAACCCACATTCAGTTTCCTGTCTAGAGACCTCAATTCTCAAAGCTCACAACATTCATTTACAGAACTGACCATATTCTTTGACTACTTAAGCTTTTCCTGGACTGGACCTTGTTCT
The DNA here is from genome assembly GCA_004025045.1 of Sigmodon hispidus. Classification (NCBI taxonomy): domain Eukaryota; kingdom Metazoa; phylum Chordata; class Mammalia; order Rodentia; family Cricetidae; genus Sigmodon; species Sigmodon hispidus. Next base: position 98,077 of record PVIH01000777.1, read on the forward strand.
GTTTACAGAGGGTAATACAGCTCTAAACTTGATAAAGTAAAGCTCTTCTCCCTGGTTATGGAAAAGACACAAAATGTGCCTAAATGTACCACAGTTTTTAATCCATTCTTAAGCTGAGGGGAATTTAGGTTGTTTCTAGATTCTGGCTATTATGAATAATGCTTCTATGAACATTGTTAAGCTAATACCTTGGGTATAAGAATGTGCATCCCTTGTGTATATGCCTAATAGTGGTATTGCTGTGTCATTGGGTAGATTGATTCCCAGTTTTCTGAGGAACTGCCATTACTGATTTTCAAAGTGGCTGTACAAGCTTACACTCCCACCAGCAATGGAGGAGTGTTCTCCCTTGCTCTGCATCCTCTACAGCATAGGTTGTCAGGTGTGTTTTTGATTTTAGCCATTCTGACAGGTGTAAGATGGTATCTCAGAGTTGTTTTGATTTGCATTTCTCTGATGGCTAAGGATGATGAGCAGCTTTTTAAGTGTCTTTCAGCCATTTGGAATTTGCTGAGAATTCTTTACTTAGCTCTGTACTCCATTTTCCAATTGGGTTCTTTGTGGAGTTTTGACCTTTAGTTGCTCGAGCTCTCTATATATTTTAGAGATCAGTCCTCTGTCAGATGCAGAATTAGTGAAGATCTTTTACCACTCTATAGGCTGTCATTTTGTCTTATTGACCGTGTCCTTTGTCTTACAGAGGCTTCTCAGTTTCAGGAGGTCCCATAATTAATTGTTGCATTCAGTGTCTGTGCTACTGTGTTATATTTAAAAAGTGGTCTCCTGTGCTAATTCATTCAAGTGTATGTCCCGTTTTTGGTTTTTTTTTTTTCTATCAGGTTCACTGTAACTGGATTTATGTTGAGGTCTTTGATACACTTGGATTTGAGTTTTGTGCAGGGTGCTAGATATGGATCTATTTACATTTTTCTACATACCACCATCCAGTTATGCCAGCACCATTTGTTGAAGATGCTATCTTTTTTTCCATTGTATATTTTGTGGCCTCTTTGTCAAAAATCAGGTTTCATAGGTGTGTAAATTAATGAATGTTAGGGTCTTTGATTTGATTCCATTGATCCACAACGGAGTACTACACAGAAGTAAAAAAAAAAAAATAACATCCTAAAATTTGCAGGCAAATGGATGGATCTGGAGAGTATTATCCTGAGTGACATAACACAGACCCAGAAAGATAGATGTGCTATGTACTCACTCTTAAGTGGATTTTAGACATAAAGTAAAGGATAACTAGGCTACAATCCAGAAACGCACCCACTCAGCAACCAGGTAACAAGAGGCAGGTAAGAGAGTAATCTATAGTTCCCCCTAGGAAGGGGAAATGGAGAAGATCTTCTGAGTAAATTGGGATCATACAAGAGGAGAGAGTTAAGGGGGGTGAGAAAAGAACATGAGACAATGGGAAGGGTGGGAGGCACCAGAGATGGAAAGCTAAGAAGTGGATATCCTGATAGAGGGAGCTATTGTGGAATTAGAGAGAAACCTTGTGCTAGGGAACACCCACGAACCCACAAGATAAGCCCACCTAGGACTGGAAGCAATAGTGCAGAGAGTGCCTATATTTGCCTTTCCCTATGATCATATGAATGATCACCCTAACTGCCATTATAGAACCTTCGTCTAGCAGATTCAGAGATCCATAGGTAAACACTGGGTTGAGCTACTGGTCCAGCTGAAGAGAGGGAGGAGAGATTGCATGAGTGGATGGATGGGAATTATAAAGGGGAGACCCATGGAGAAAGCTGTCCCCATGGTTTTGAGAGCTCACAGACTCTTAAATCAGCTGATGGAGCTTCATGGAACAGATCTAGACCCTCTGCATGTGGGTGACAGTCGAAAGGCATGGGCAGTTTGAGGAGTCTCTTGCACTCAGACCAGCATCTATCCCTAGTGAATGAAATGGCTTCTAAGAGCTCATGCCTGGTGGAAGAATATCTTTGTCATGCTTGATACTTGGAGGAGGGACTCAGTCTACTTCATCTGGATATGCCAGACTGAACTGACTCACCTTTGGATTCCTTTCCCTCTCTGGGAAGTTATGAGGTTGGAAGAGAGAGGCTGGAAGAGGATTGGGAGAAGCAGTGGGTGGGGGAGCTGTGGTGGGTAAAGAAAAAATTTTCAATTAAAAACAACAACATGTTCTCAGGTGAAAAGGCATGAAGGTAATGGATATAGGGCCTGTGGAGGGAGCTTTGGGAGATGAAGAGACGTAGGGAGAGATTAGAGGAAGCTGTCTTGTGCTCCAGTCAGGGCAGAGACCCAGAGGCAAATAGCAAATGAGTGGGCACTACCATTTTCTCTTTCTTTCCCCAAAGTGTGGCTGAAAACAACATCTCATAGGAGGAAGATCTGAGATGGTTACAGACAGTCTTTTCCTTCAGAGTATCCAAATAAAATAGAGCACACTTAAATTTGAATTTCAAATGAACAAACATTTTGGGGTATAAAGACTATAATTATAGCATGAGAATTTAAAAGCACACTATCTGAAATTCAAATGCACTTGGGCATTCTTGGTTTTGTTTGTTTGTATTTGATTAAATACAACAACCGTACATTTTACAAGAAAGTGACCCAGGGTGGTAATGGGCATGATATCACCAGCTCCTATGGAGCTTCTCTGAAATCAAATCTGACTGGAAACCAGAAGCCAATAGGCTTGCTATTAGTGAGCTAGTGGACTGGCTGACTTTGTAAATTGGTAACATGTTTTCTGTGAATGAAACACTTCTTCCCTACAAAACATCAATCACGAGTTTGTAGAATAACTGTGAGGTGAGGTGCAGTGTTGGTTGAGAATATACACACTTTGGCATTTTGATAACAAAGTCTTCAGGTCTGCGGACATCTCAGTGACAGTAACATTGCCAGATAGGAGGGTAGGAAGGAGAGATACAGTTCATATAAGTTAAACTGGGGACAAGTGGAGCAGTTTAAATGAGGGGCTAGAGAGTATAAGCTGAACTTTAAATAGCTTGCCTTGAAGGTGGCAGTAAATGGAGAAAAATTAGAAGTTATAAAAACAGGGGCTGTAGGAATACTTTTTGGTTGTGATGGATGAGAAGAGCATAGATGTGTACAGTTGAAAGAGCCAGGCCAAGAACAATGGGGTATGAGGGAGGACACACTAGCCCTAAGTGAAGGCAGTACAAAAACTGGAAGAGCCAGGGAATTATGAATGAGAAAGGCCTTCTCTCAGGCATGAACAAGGACAGGATGTAGACAGGATTCAAGAGGCCCTTTGCCTTCTGGGACATCTTTCTTTGCAGTAAGTGAGAAGTCTGAGGTGGGGGTGGAAGTTTGTGAACACTGTAAATGTTTGGATAACTGTTGAGAAACAGTGAGCAGATGGTGAAATCATGTGTTAGGTCCCACCAAGGTTAAAGGAGTGCATCTGTGAGAAACCCTGGCCCACTAGTCCTTGATGCTTTCCAATTATGGAAGGAGAAAAGAAAGTGTGGGAAATGGCAGGGGTTCTCGGAAATTCTCAGGTTGGTGGCATCTTATGACAAAATGCCTGACAGGATTTTTTATTTTAGGTCATAGTTTTGCAGAGTTCATTCTAAGGTTGCATGGTCCACACAATTGTCATCATGATATGAGGAGCGGTGTAGGATGCTATTGATACCACAGTGTGTGGGAATCAGAGATACAGGAAAGTCAGGAGGGAACTAGGGCATGACATTGCCCCAAGATCATGCTCTCATTGGTCACCTCCTTTAACCTGGTCCCGCCTCCCAATAATGCCATCCATTGATTGGATCAGAGTCCTCAAGAACAGAGACACAGCATGAGCTGTACTTTGCTAATCTACCAGGCAAGTTAACTATCACAATTAGCTATCACAAGTGCCCCTCCCTATGTCAGTTTGATACCAACACACACATCAATTCAAGCAAGAGCATTACTTTGTTTTATTGTGTATTTGTTTTTTAGTTACTATCAAAAATATAGTGGAATTCATGTTAGATAATGGCTGGTCAAATGTGGAGGCAGAATATTGAAAGTAATATTAAGAGCCCAAAAGATATTTATACCAGACATTCTATTGGCTTTTGTCCATATTATTTCATTTAGTATTGCATAAGTTTTATAGGTAGGGATACTCAGATTCAAACTGTGTGATGTTTACTTGAGGCCACTCACAGTAAATCATAGGGTATTCTCTTAGAATCACACTGTTATCTTCAACAGCCAAAAATAATAGGAAAAAAAATGGATAGATAAGATAGTTGAAATTTAGCAGAAAATTTCAAAATGAGAGATAGCATATGCTTTGTTAATAAGTAATGGCAGGGGTAAGAAAAAAAGAAAAACCATCAAAGTGCTAGTAATAAATGCAAAAGCCCAAAGAGTCAAGAGTGTTTTGTCTCTTCTCCGTAAACTTTCTGTTGAAATATAACACTATATTAGTCTGTTTTCCACTGCCGTAATAAAATGCCCTCAGCTGGTTAGTAGATGCCGAAATTAGCCTTTTTAAAATTTAGCTTACAGTTTGGAAGTCCAAGGAGCATGGTGCCATCTCTGGCAATGGTCTTCCTGTTAACATTATATCAATACAGATGTTATCATGATAGGAACAATTTCTCTGTTATGACAGCTTTCAAGAGAACTAACCATGGCACTTAGATACCTACAGTAACTCCTTCTGAGGATAGTACCTCGGTGACTTAATTACCTCCACTAAGCTTCACTCAGAGATTTGATGGTGGTGACATAAACTCTTTTAGGCATACTCAAATCATCATCAAAACATAGTAAACATGCATCGAGAAAAATCACACAAATCACATTTTATAGGTCAATGAGTTTTATAAAATAAACACAATCATATGATCAGTAGCTTCACCAACAGCTGGATCATGCCACGCCCCCATAGAAACCTTGGCTCCTTTTGTGTTTACCAACCTTTTAATGTCAGCTCAGTTTTTGCCTCTTCAGAACTTTCCAAAAATTAAATCATTCCCTTATGCCAATTGCCTTAGAATATGGTTCCTTATGCCATACATTAATGCTTTGCCTTATTCCTGTTATTGTACATGGCAGTTATGTTGATTGATTAGCCACTTTCAAATACTTGCCACTTTCTCTATTGGGAAAAACCCAGTCATAAGGCAGACAGATGAAAAATTACATACATTCTTATTTTACATGTGCTTTTATGGGTAGAAATTAGAAGACACTAATAAATTTCTGTTACATATAAAACTTCATAAAAGTTGCATTGATGAAAGATCTGAGATGTTGGATGGTCTGTGGGCACAGTCAGGAAAGCTGGGTAACAGTTATCAAAAGAGATGAGTGACAACTGAAAAACCTGTCGTCATCCGCAAAGTAGGCTACGAGACTTCCAAGAACAGAACTGCTCAAATAGAATATATAGGACAGGATGGTCTGGGGAGCAGAAGTATCGGAACCACACTTGAGCCTCAGAGCCTCAGATGGTCGGCTCTGTATCCTCAAGACCAGACATTTTAAAGAGAACAACAAAGGACAGATAAGAGAGAAAAAAGCCTTTACTAGTTAGTGGCAGAGCAGGGGGGGGGGAAATAGCAGGAGCCTGCCCTTCTGACAATGCTGACAATGACCTGGAGCAACAACCAGACACTACTTTTAGAAGTCTCCTGCTGAGTCCGTAGCTCAGGGGGGTCACAGACCTCTGTGAACTGTACTATTAGATATTCAGAACTGGTATCATGGGACTACCTGCTGGCATGTGCCTGGCAAAATAGCTCTAGATTTCAGGGGAAAAATTGAATCAAAACCATGGTGCTCAGTAAGATGGGAACTGGCCAAAGTCTGCAGGAGAACTCAGAGTACAAATTGTGGGCCGAAGTGTAGATCTAACATTTCCATTTCCAACATGACCTGTGAAGATGAGACTAGCCTCTGTGACCTAGCCTCATACTGTCTAGGAATGAAAACAGCATTTGCACTTGGACCCCTAGAGAACTGCTCAGCGGACTAACCAGCACATCTATGACCTGAGTTTTGAGAGACTGTCCACGGGTGGAACCAGCGTTCATGACTGAACTTTGGACCTTGTACAGGACCTCTAGAGACAAGAGCTGCATTTGCAACACAAACCCTAAAGTGTGACTGGTATCTGTGACCTGGCTGCCCAGGAACACATATGGGTATCTGGGAATCCATAAAGGAACATCAAAAGATATAGACTAAATTCAACAATTCTAAATCCTCATGAAGACTCTCTACTCCACCCAGATCTCCCCTTCCCATGGAATAATAAATATTCCTCCATTATTTAACACAGAGTCAGCAGGCCAGCCTCTCTCTCTCTCTCTCTCTCTCTCTCTCTTTTCTTCTTTTTTTTTTAAAACTCTATTCTTTTTCATTTTTTTTCCTTTTAATGGGCTTTTCCAAGACGCATACATCAGTGTGGTTTGTGGAATCTCTATGTCTCTGCACCTTGAGGCCTGGGATTTGTGGACTATCTGATTGTGTTTCTTTTCCTTTCCCTTCCCATTGTGCCTTTAGGAAGTCTGCCTCCCTTCTCCCCAAGCTCTGGAGCTTCCTCTTCTTTTTACTTTTCCATGCTTGATTTTTTTTCTATCCATCAATACTAATCACAGGTTTCACTTTGCTTTATTCTTCTTCTGTACTTTGCTTATAACTAATGAGCAGCATCTTGGTGCACACTGTCACTGTTCCTTTACATCCTAAAATGATTAGAGCTCAAGGGGTAACTATTATTTGATTATTACTGTATATTTGTATGTTAATAATAAGACACTCTTAGAGATTATTAGTTTTAAATGGTGTGTGTGTGTGTGTGCCTATGTGTGTGCCTGTGTGTGTGTGTGTGTGTGTGTGTGTGTGTATTATGCTGTACTACACATGTGGAGGTCAGAACAACTTTTGGAAGTCAGTTCTTCCCTGTTGAGTCAGTAGCCATATTGCATACTCCCAGCTAGCTGACCCATAAACCTTTGAATGATTCTGTTGTCCATATCACTATAAAAAACAGTGATGACAGATACACCTAGAAGAGGCTTCCTTAACTATCCTCAGCACTAATTGCTTTTGCGGACAGTACTCTACATCTAGAACACAAAGGCACTGAGCTTGGTTCACCAAGCAGAAGCCTCAAGAGAAGAATGATATTTCAATGCTACTATAAGCTAGTCCTTATTGAAAATTCAAACACCTTCACTGAAAGACTAAGAATGATTAAAGAAGGAAAAAAGAAAACCCAGAAAACAACCTAACCTCAAGTGCACATGCCACAGCAAAACACATGAGAAACATGAAAAATTAAGGCAGTATAGTTCCTCAAAAAAATGAATAACCCCACAGTAATGTCTTTCTATAAGAGTATATTAAATAAAATGTCAAAGAATGTTAATATTATAAGTATATTCAAAGAAAAAAGTTAAACTCCCAAATGAGTTTCAAGAGAACATAATGCCAAACAATATACAAAGGCAGGGCCATCAGAATAGCTGAAGATTTATTGAAAAAAAGCTTAAGATTCAGGAGGACTTGTAATAATATATTTCAACTTCTGAAAGATAATAAATACCAACTCAAAACTCAGAAAGTATATCTGAAATTATTTTTAGTATTGTGTCTGAGTACAATGAGATAAAACTAGAAACTAAAAGCAACATATATAATGTTGTGGAGGTTGAACAAGATACTATTGAATGACTTATAAAGAAGGAAATAAAAATATTCCTAGAAATAAATTAATAAAAACAAGTATAGCCATAATTACTAAACTCAGAATAGGCCTAAGAACATAAACAGTAAAAACATAACAAAATTAGAGCAATGTATAAAGTCCTAGAGGCATATGCCCTGAAAAAATTAAATCCTGGTGAAACAAATAAGTTCAATAGATTTATAACAGACAAAAGATTGAAACCATTTTTATTTTCTGAACTCAAAGTCCAAGCCCGTTTGAATTCACCGATGAATACTATCAAACCTTCAAGGGAAAACTGACATCAATACTTCTCATACTTTTTCATAAAACAGGAAAGGAAGTAACACACCAAAATAGTCTTTGAGAACCTAGGATCACCCTAATATCAAAACTAGATAATGGCATAACAAAAGCAAAGTATAGACCAGACTCCCTAGTAAACATAGGTACAAAAAATTCCAATAAATTACTTGTAAAATAAATACAAGAGCACATAGAAATTATGTACCATGATCAAGTTGTCCTCATTCCAGAGATGTAGTAATAGTTCAACACAGGAAAATTAGTACATGTAATAAATTACAATAATAAATGTAATAAGTGGATTCAAGGACAAAAGTCATAGTATCATCTCAATCGATACAGAAAAGTCTTTTGATGAAGCCAACTTCTTTTCATGATAAAAGCCTCAAAGAGACTAAGAACAGAAAGACCATATTGCAACATAACAAAGATCATATACTGCAAAACCATGTTAACACATTAAATGAGAAAAACTCACAGCTTTTCCACTGAATTGGAAATAAGACTAGGATGTCCACTTTCTTCTCTCTTGCTCAAACAATGCTTGAAGTTTTAGCTAGAGCTGCCAGAGAAGAAAAGAAAATAAACAAGTTACAGATAGAAAGGAAAACCCAAAGTATCTTTATTTCCAGACTGTAGAATGCTTTACAAGGAGACCCCAAACTCCACCAGAAGACTCTTAGGTCTGACAAATACTGTCAATAAAATGGTAGGCTATAACATTTAGAAACAAGAAAAAAAATTAGAAACAAGAATCAGTAGACATTTTATACACTAACAACAAATGTGCTGAGAAAGAAATCAGGGAAATGATCCCAATCACAGGGCTTCAAAAAATAAATAAATAAAACCTTCAAATGATTTTTACCCAAAGAAATGAAAGACTGTTACATTGGAAACTGTAAAATGCTGCAGAAAGAGAAGAGAAACACCCTAGAAGATGGAAATACCTTCCATGCTTATGGACTAGAAGAATGGCCATCTTATATAAAACAATGTGAAGGTTCACTGAAATACCCACCAGTAACATTCTTTACAGAAATAGAAAAACCACCTTAAATTTTATGTCAGAGCATAAGTAATTTGTGTCAGAGACTATCAATCTTGGGGAAAAATATACTTCTGGAAGTATTACCATATCTGATTTCAAGTTACACTACATACCTATAATACAGCACGATACTGGTACAAAAACATGTACATCAATGGAACAGAATGACCATATATAACTGCATAAAACTATGCACAAAGGATTTCTGGAAAAGATGCCAAAAATGTACTTGGAGAAAAAAATGGCCTCTTCAGATGCCCAAACTGGATATCTTATTAAAAACAAAACAAAACTAAAACTACCTCACACCCTGCAAAAATCAACTCCAAGTTGATCAAAGATTTTATTGCAAGACCTTAAACTCTAACTGTTAGAAGGAAAATAAAGGGAAAGCTTCAGGATAGAGCATAGCAAGAACTTGTCAGAGAAGATCCCAGTTGCTCAGATAATAATTGCAAGAAGTTGATAAATAGGATCTCATGAAATTTAAAAGCTTCTGCATGGCAAGGGAATAGTGGGATGAAAAGATAGCCCATGGTGGGAAAAAGTCTTTGCTAGATATAAATCTGACACAGAATTAATATCTAAACAAAACCATAATACAGGACATTAAACCACCCAGTCAGTAAATGGGCCAATGAACACATGAAAGATATAACACAAATGATCAATAAAGACATTTAAAAAAAAACATACCCATCTGAGAAATGGAAATTAAAACTGCACTGATCAAGCTCAAGAGAAGCTCGGATATTGACAGCCCTTGCTGCTCTTCTGGAGGACACAAGTTCGATTGCCAGCACCTTCGTGGTAGTTCATAGTTGTCTGTAACTACAGTTCCAGGTGATCCAACATCCTTTTCTGGCCTCTGCGGGGCTCCAGGCATGCATCCCAGGCACAATGCTATGATAAGAAAACAAAGAACAATAAATTTTGGCAAGGATTTAGGGACTGAATAGGACTTTTATAGACTGACAGCTGATGCAAATGTAAACTAGCTGAGGCACTAAAGACCTCAGTGTGGCAGTTCCTCAGAAACTGAAAACTAGATCTACTGATGATGCAGTAGCTGTTTACACAAAGCACTCCATGTGAGCATGTCACAAAGACACTCACTCATTGGAGCACTGTTCACAACAGCTAAGCTATGGAAACAACATAGGTGTCCATCAATATAGAAATAGATAAAGGGAATTTGCTACAAATATATAGTGGAATTTTTTTCAGCTTTTTAAAGTACAAAATTATGGTGTTTGCAGGGAAATGAGTGTAACTGGAGATAATATTAAGTGAACTAAGCCAGTCTTAGAAAGCTAAATAGTATGTGTTTTCTCTCATATGTGGTTCCTAGATTTCATACAGGCACATAAAATCATGTGTATTTTTCAACATTAAAAGAGAAGTGAGCCTAGTTAGGAACAAAGATGACTGACAGTAGCATCAGAGTGGAGAGTCAGGACAGGAGAGGGTAAGCAAGAGAAGATGCTCACAATGCTGTCTGCACTTCCAAGACAATGTCCTTAGTTAGCACACTTCCACGGGCAGCTTACAGCTTAGAGGTCATGGAACTATTTCATTACATTTACTTCACATAACCTGTCACATTGTGAATAAGCTCCACACGATATGATCCTATAAACACTATGGCTTTATAGATGAAAAAGACAGCACAAGATTTAGGTCATATACCAGCCTCTAATATGGGAAGGGGTTCAATGCACACTGTCATTTTAGTGGAAGAAAACAATACAGGGCCAGGATTCATCACACTATTCTTAGTTGTTTGGAAATCATGTACACACAGTCCCGGTAGAAATTTTAAGGAAACCACAGCTGCTGTTCCGTAATATCTGTTCGGGAAGGCCATCCTCTGTTAGCTATCTTGCAATACAAATATAAATAGCTGAATATCCTTAAAGAAACAAGACAACATGTTTGGGAAAATGATGTCCCTTGGTGGTTGGAAATTTAGACAAGTGCATGATTTGTATAGTGAGGGGTTTTCAAAGCCTCTAAGTTATAGCCACCTTGGATGCTATTTCTTCTTCAGTTACTGGGAGAATCAGATGACGTGATATGAGCAAGCGCTTTGCAAATTGTACGGTAAGAATTAGCGTGAGTCCTCCTGGCTGTGCGTCTTGTCAGATGTTCACCACAGGTCAACATGCAGAGCAACATACCACAAGGCATCATGGGAGCTTAATGAGTGAGAAGGGACTGTGTCTTTCAGGTCCTACAGGCCTGAGTAGGAAAACAGGCTCTTCCATGCTGCTGCTGTGGCTGGGTGACTTCAGGAGACTTAGTTAGGCTCCTGTAGCCACAGGTTCTTTGGAGAATGGAGATAATTACACTCCTTAGATTTGCCAGGAGGTAATTGTGAGGGAGAAAGGCCTACCTTGTGGCACACTACCCCGTACGTAGAATTATCCTAATAAATAGTGTCGGTTCCTGTAATTCATAATGTTAATAATAACACCCCAGCTTCAAGCAGCCATTTAGGGCTACTGATGTTCAAGCCTCTGACAAAGTCTTTTGGAGAACTGGCCAAGCTTCCCCACTGCTGGACAATTTCATTATTTAGAGATACCTTTCCAGACTGGTGGTAGAGAGCAGGCCTGGAATCCGGAAGTGCATACCATGGGATGACTAGGTACATACAGGGTTCAGTGGCTGAAAGGGTCTCAGGTGGCAGAGCTTTTGATGATCTGAACTGAACCCCTCTCTCTACCACACTCTCCTCGGTGAGCCTGGTTCTTCCTCACATTTTTCAGATCAAAGAGAGAATAATGGACCATCAGAACTGGAAGATTCTGTGAATTACTAGCTGGACATCCAAAATGCACAGCTGAAAAACAGGCCTCAAAGAAGCTATGAGCTCCTGTGTGAGCCAGTGATAAAGCTGGGAGTGAGGTCTGGCTGTCCCAATTCCTAGGTGAGAGCTCTCTTCCTAGGACAGAATTCATCCTTACCCTCTCAGTGCAAATACAGGACCATGCCTCCTTACGAGCAGGGTTTCTATGATCATCCTTGAGGCATTCCTGGCTGACATTTTACATCCAACTTTTTCAAGAAAAACACTTGCAAGTGGAATGTCTAAGCCACTCTATTTTTAATATTTAATTTTTAGATCAAAGATCAGCTTTAAAGAAACATCTTCATATGACTAGGACATTTCTGTGTGGCAGCAGTATTTGCAAATATCCTGCCTTCAGGGAACACCTTCTCTAATTGCCCTGAGTCGTCAGTCAACCTTCCCTGGCTTGCTCCCTGTGCTGGTGGACCTATACTATAGTACTATAGCCGGGTACCATGCGAAGTCTGTGAGATGGGGATCAAGAGAAAAAATTAGATCACTGAGCTTCATACTGGACATTTAATGAATCAAAAGTTTTCTCTGGCTATAAAATGTGAAAGACAGCACCTACTTCAGGAGCTGTTAGACACTGAAAACTAAAGTTCTTAGGATTATGCTCGTCAGAACAGGCATTCAATTAACTCTAAATGCTTACAAATTAGCATGCCTGTCTCCTCTGTTGAATTTTTATCTTGTTTTAGTTACTAGAACTTTAGATGGTGCTAAGTGAGTCTAAAGAAGATATTCAAGTTTCTAGAATAGAGAGGTATGGTTATGAACTATGGTTCAGTTCCATCCAGGAAACCTTAAGACCTGGGCTCAAGACTCAGTTTTCCCTTGGACGAAATGAACAATTGTACCTCTGCCGATCTTTCAGTCTGTGAAATGCATTATTTTTATCAGCAAAATAGGCTTGCAAAGAATTCACACAAGAATCCAGTTTTCCAGATGATTTGAAGTAACACAAGCATACATGTTTAATAAAGTAGGAATGTGTCGGATTAGCACAGCCATGAGAGTCAGGTCCACTGTGACTTGTTCTCATCTAGTAGTTATTTGGTGACTGTTGTTGGTTGTCTGTCCACATAGGATAAGGTCCTCTGTTAGATGTCTGGGGAAGGTCTTTGATTTTAGGACGTTTTCAGTGTGGCCAGAAGATTATAAACCACAGTGTCTTCTGACAGTCATCGCAAATAGCTTAAGAGAAGCTCCAGACAAGACCATTGACCTCAGTGGTCCACCTAGAGCCTGCAGTAGCAGCCACTGCTTCAGAATTCATTCCCTAAGATAGGGTACGTGTGACATGTGCTCACACTTCTGCTATTGTCAGATATCACCAGGATCAGCTTCTCATTTCTCTCCAACACATTCAAAAGCAGCAAATGGCATTGCCTGTGAAATAAACGATGTCATGGCTGGCAGGATGGGTGGGAGGCCTGTTGCTGGTGGGATGGAGTGAGGATGACTGACAGCCGACGTCCACACTCAGAGCTTTGCACAGGGAGTGTATGCTGTGATTTTGCTCTTCACCTTCACAGGCAGATTTACCTTCGGCTGAGGCCTGGGAAGCCCTTGGATAGTTGTCTGTGGAACTCTGTACCACAGTGCGTCTTAGACTGTGGATCCCATGGACCTTCCATTTGAGGTCTGTCTCTCACTCTGAACACCTTAGGAACATGGCCTGCTTTCTTGACTCCAGTCCTTAACCTGCTCAGAATGATGGCTGAAGTGTCACTGGGGTGATATTACACAGTGAGGGTGACTTAAAGCATCACATTCCAAAAAAGCAAAGCTGAATTTCTTTCTAAAGACTGAGGGGACATTCCCATCCTCATTTGCTTCCACCTTCTAAAGACTGCACACACTCTAGTGCCTAGCCACTTCGTGTCTTCAAAGCCAGCAAATCAAACTCCCCTGCATCACATCACCGAGACCCCCAACCCTTTTCACTCTCTGTGTCCCTCCTTACTCTTGAGAGATCTTTGATTCCATTGGTCCACCTGGATGTCTCCCAGTGATCTTGTTCAGCCTAAGTCAGCCTGGCACAATGAGGACTCTACTGTCTCTCCTCTTTTGCTGACTAGGAGAAAGAAGCCTTAGGTGAAGGAGGCTACAGCCTCAGTATGTCAAACTCTTTGAAAGGCTGCCACCCTGCCCCCCTCCTAGGTCGGACAGTAACCTTATGATCTCAAGCAGAAAGAGGATTAGCAAACATCGACCCACCAGCCGGCCACCTGCTTCTGCAGATGGTTTTATGGGACACAGCCACACATTTCTTTGTTACCTGTGGGCTTTCACACTAACACAGCAGCTGAGAATTTGCAAACATCTAATAGCTAGCCCCAAAACCTAAAAATAAAAATTCCCCATCTTCCCTTGTGGCACTCCATACATCTCTGGTTCTGGCATTAACTCTTTACAGCATCACACCACATTAATGTCTTCAGCACGGTTGTTCTCACATCTTCCCACTCCCACCCAGCAGGACTCCAACACCATCCTCAATTGCTGCAAGCATACTCAACCCTTACAGCAACTCTAACCACCATTGAATATGGATTCTCTAAACTTTGATAGATGCTATTTTCTCTGCTCAGAATACATTTACCATTTTCCCTATCCCTTGCCACACATACTCCTATTCATCCTACAAAACCCGGCCAAGGTTTGCCCCTTCCTCCAGGAAAACTCCCTCCAGCACTCCACTCAAGGAAAGCAATCGGTCTCCCTGAAATGGTCTCTAGGGACCATAAGTACCTCAGTGGTAGTGACTGCTGGGTTTCCTTTTAGTGTCTTCAAGTATGGATGGAGAAACTGTAGACAGAATTGGTTGTGCTATTTGTGGTTGTTAGGTCTGTCTTCTGGGTCTGTGTATTACCATCTGGGAAGCAAAGAGTTGAGTAAAATATGGTTGGCCTCTAAGAGCCCTTTTGCTTTTAATAATCTTTTCCACCAAGAAAGATCTGGTGTGGTGACTTACAGATTCAGAGGAGAAACCAACTTCCCACATTAAGTGTGTGTCCTAAAGAGTTGGAAATCACCCCATATGCATCACTCAAAGCTTTGCCTTTGCATCACACGGGCCCCACTGGGGCCTGGTGAAATATAACAAGAGCAAGGAGGTGCTGAGATCATCTGTAAATACTTCTTACTGACTTTTCTCCAGGAGCCAATCAGAGGGCAGTAAACATGCCCAGGCATGTGGCACTTCTCTGTGGCACTCCACAACTGATCTCTGTCCATTCGCTGGAGACCCACCCTCAATCCTGCCACCCTCAATCCTGTGGCTACATGGGAATCAGGTCACATCATCCAGGCATCTTTCCACTCATCACCCATCTCCCTCTCTTGTGTCCCACTCTACAGCTAAAACCTTGGCGAGAATTAACGATGTGCACCCCATCTCTTACGAAGATAATTTTAACTTCCAAATGCATCTTAGAACATAACTGCTTTCTTTCATCCTGCCATTGGCACCTCTATTTCCCTACATGGCTCACAATGTAGGCCTCTACAGGAGCAGTCTCTATAACTACCAATCCTGCCACTTCCCAGTGAGACCCCCCAAAAAACACTCACTGTTCTATTTGCCCCCAGACTCTCCTCCTCACACCTCTCCCCATTCAGAGGTTTGCAATCCCTGCTCCAAATCCAGTTAGCTCTGTTCATTTCAGACTCTGATCCTGCCCTGTTTTTCTTCGACACTAAATCCCTATGACATCTATCTGCTCCCTGCTTTTTATGTCATTTGGGCCCTGCCCTTCTGCCTGTGGGTACCTCTACCTGGTGTGTTATTATGCCCTCATTATTTATGTTCTGTGCCCATCCCAGGCCACATAATTCTTGAGGGCAGCAAGGACTGAGTCTTTTGCCCGCCAAGGTGTTTGTTCCTTCCGTCCTCAATGTAATCTACTGCAAGGTGATCCTTTCCTGTCCTGTTTACCACTTCCTACCTACCAGCCTGTCATTTGTAAATTAACAATAATAAATCTACCTTATCAGGTTTGGCTTTTTTCAAGTTATTTCCTTCCAAATACATATAACAACCGCAGCCAATGGTTGGAAAACATTACCATTTTAATGGTGCCTCAGTGTGCCTCTGTCTTTGGTGGACAGGCTCTTAACAGTTGGAAGGAGAAAAAGCAGCAAATGGATTTATTACCATTAGACAGAGACATTTATTTTGCCCATAAATCTGAAAATTCTGTATGTAGCCTTACAAATTACATTAGGTTAATATATCATCTTTCATCTGTATATGAGGAAAACATTTATTAAGCGCCTGCTGTTTAGCTGGCCATTCTCAAGGCTGTCATTAACAATTTCAGTGGCCTTTCTTTACAAATGAATCATTTATTCCTCTTCAGCAAATGAATCATTTATTCCTCTTCAGCTGAGGCCCGTGTTCCCTCTCACAAAAATGCAATATTAGAACAGAGGAGTTCACGGTGTAAGAAGAGGGGTGGGCTGGGACCCTTCCTCCCTATCAGCCTTCTGTGATCTTCTTCTGAGACCTGGGCTATTCAGTGTCAACTAGGGCTTTCTGTTTGATTGGCTGTCTAGGCTAGGAAGTTCCTATGCTACACTACAACTACTTAGAATTCATTCAGAGTGTGGCCACTACTCATTCATTCAATGAATCCAGCTAAGGAATAAACTGAATCAGGTAAAGGTTTGCACAACTTTGCCATCACTCAGCAAGGCTAACTCAACCTCAAAATGTCTGCTCTGTTTCTGCAGTGATGCCGTAGCATGAGCTATTTTTAAAATAGTTAGTATTCTATGTTTACTGCTATGTCAAGTAACTCAATTTGTTCCTAATTCAAAAGAACCTTTTAAACCAGGTAATATAATAGTTTACAAGGGCCAGAAGAAACACAATGGAAAAATAATGAGCTCCTAACCTTGGCCAGTGAGAAAATTACTTTTGAACAGTTCAGAATTGCATTATCTAGATTTTCTCCATTTTAAGTTTGTTCTGAATCAGTGTTCAGTTGCTATATGTGTGAAGCTGGCAAAAACATATTTTTCAAAAAGGAAAAAAAATGGCAGAAGAGGTCTACCACCCCAAAATTCCCAATAAAATCCTTGTCTGTCTGTCTATATTCCGGGGAGATTGATTTTAGCCAGTATTTTCTAGCTAGCCGGCACGTTTACATTGGCCGGGTTTTACTGGTAAATATTGGTTTAAAGCAAACACTGAAATCTTTAATCACATTTAAACAGACCCTGCCTTATTCTGCAGCAGACCCTGTATTTTTACGGAAGAAACAGAGAAGGAAGAGATGACTAGTGACTACAAACTCCAAGAGTAAACCGGGAAAAATCACAACTAAAATTTTTTTGGAGGGAGAAAGGCCAGGAAAACCACTGCTGAAATACAGAATTTTGTTTTTCTAAAGTCTGGAGCTGTGTTCTGCGAAGTGACGTTTACAGGCGCCGGGGAACTCGGGGCAGCAGCATCGGAAGCACTGCTAAATAAGGAGAAGGCGGCTAAGGAGAGCCAGCTAGATGTGACATTCTCAGCGTTGGCCTCCTCTGACTCCCAAACTATTCTTGTTTGCTATTGTGTCAGCTTGGGTTGCCATGAAACCTGGGCCCTAATTTTACTTCTCCTTGCAAGTTCTGGATCTCCCACAAAGCAACTGTTTGTCTACTCACTAAGGCTGCAAAAGGCTGTTAACCCTCCCCAACACGCACTCCATGGAACTTTTATCTCTGCTCGGCTCATCCTGTCTATATTCACACCCAGGAGTCCTACCTGCTCATCTAGAACCCTCTAAACTCTGTGAGAGTCCAAATTTCTTGCTGGGTGTTCCATCTTCACATCTACCACCTCTGAGCCCCACCTCCACCCCCCACATAGACACAAGCCCCAGAAGCTTAGATGCTAGCTAAGAAAGTCTTCAAGAGGACCGACTGTTTTATCTCTAAGATCTATGATTATCTCTGCCTAATGGAAAGATTACACACCCTGTGCTAGGGTGGATGTTGGGATATGAGGGCAGGAGTCTAGTGGAGATAAATGGCCAGCTCTTCCTGAAACTATCTGAGATAAATAATAGGGTTTTGGTTGATTGGGTTGGTAGACTGCCTTGGTTTATTTGTGGTAGAGTCGTCTGTCTGTGTAGTGTTGTTGGCTGGCCTGGAGTTCATTGTGGAGACCAGACTGGAACCAATTCAAAGAGATCTGCCTGCCTCTGTCTCCCAAATGCTGGCACTAAAGATGTGAACCACCATGCCCAGCTTCTTTTCTGTTACAAAATTAAAAGTAAGTTTTATTGGCTCCTTAAAGAGAATGAGGGACTGGAAAATCTAGGAAAATGGTGTCTAAAAAGGTTGGATCAAATGGGATTCTTAGCATCAAATTTAGATTCAAAGCAGACTCTTGGAGTAATTTTGGAAAAGGCAAGTTCCCAAAAGCCAGTCTGAGAGAAAAGCCACTCACTGGAATTTAGCCTCAGAATGGCCCCAAAGGTGTCCACATGTAATTCATAAACTGATACACTGCTAAGCATCAGTCAGTGTTGAATGCAGGCTGGATTAGAGACTGGGTTCCAGCTAATACTTATTGGACAAATTGTGTAGCTTTTCTGAGCTTTAGTTTGTTTGTTTATTATGGGAGATAGATAATAACTATTTACTGGGGTTGTTGAAGATGTCAGATGAGTTGATATACACAATTTCCCAAGTCTTGCTTGACTTAGGATAGGAAAAACAATGTCTCCTTGGGACTTGCTCAGCACAGAGCCCTAAGAGCCTCTGTGATTGCTCTGGGGTGGACTCAGTAAGTTCAAAGTTCAGCTCTACTCTCTATGTGACCTTGTGAAAGTGACTGAATTTTCCTTTCTCATCTATAAGTTAAAATTATTCATTACATGTATGTATGCCAATATTACAGCTCATCAAATTGTGATAAAGATTAAATTGGCTAATGGATAGAAAGTGCTTAGAAACAGTGGCTGACTGGGTTAGCTACAGTCTTTAGCATCATTAGCACTACTTTGAAAGCCTTTGTGGTAGGATGAACATAGGCCTTGAAGTATTCTGGTTCTAGCTATAGTCTTATGTTCTGGAATTGTATGTCCCATTAGAAATATAGTGAAAGCCCCATGGGTAATTTTAAAAATTCTAGCAAACATATGAAAAGAAATTAAGTACATATTTTACAATTCAGTTTTACTTTCCATGTATGAATGTTTGCCTGCATGTATGTTTGTGTATCACATGCATCTCAGGTCCACTCAGAAGCTAGCTGAGGATGTTAGACACACTGCAGCTAGAGTTACAGATTGTGATCCTCCATGTGGGCAATTGAACCCAGGTTCAGTTTTGCAAGACAGTCAATGTTCTTAACCACTGAGCAGTATCTCAAAATTTCATTTCAAGTATAATTCATTTTAATACATTAGTTTGCTTAAGTTATATCTATAATACTATTGTTTCAAGTTGTTACAAAATATAACCATGTCTTGAGCTATTGCTTTTGATTTTTTTCATGCAAAACAAATGTTACATCTGTAGCACATTTTATATAAGACTAGCCACGTTTCAGGTGCCCAGGAGCTATCCCTGGGGGTTAGCTCTCATACTGGATGAAACAGGAATCCCAGATTCTAAAGCAATATGAGTGGGTTTCTATTCTTCATGTCACATGGAATGTCAAATGCAAAGTGACTCTCAGGTGAACCTGCCTAAAGTCCTATGTAACCTGAGTCACCCAAGATAGCTCTGTGTAGAGACTCTTTCTTAGAGCCAAATGAAAGAAATTTAGTCAGTGTTTTGTGAGATCAGAAAACAACCAGTCTCTTCTCCACTAACCACATTTGAACTCAACAGGATACACAATGTTTCTGCTACCTACTGCCTCTTGATATTCCTTTAATTCTGAAAAATAAAGTCTGGGGCCTGGAGAGATGGCTCATGTGCTAACAGCATATACTACTCTTGAAAAGGACTGGAGTTTAGTTCCAAGAACCCATAATGGGAGACTCACAAACATTGGTAACCCCAGCTCCATGGTATCAGGTGCCCTCTTTCAGACCCTACTGGTACCTTCACTCATACATGTGCACAGCTGTGTTCTCTCTCTCTCTCTCTCTCTCTCTCTCTCTCTCTCTCTCTCTCCCTCCCTCCCTCTTTCTCTCTCTTTCTCTCTTAAAAGTAAAATAAATCTTTTTAAAGACAGAAACAAAGCTAAAATAAAGACATAAATAACCTTCAATTCCCTAGAAAAATCATCTTAATTTGAGACTACAAGCACTTGTCTTTTGCTTCAAATAGCAAATCTCCTAACAACTTACTTCATGCATGTTCTTCACTATTTGCATGATCGTACAACTTGCTACAATCAGGGCAACAATTTCTCTTTAGAAAGGTTTATCTACATATTGCAAAAAAAAAAAAAAAAAGAAAGAAAGAAAAAGAAACAGAGAACTTGGAACCAGAATGACCAGAATCAAGTCCCTGGGTTCTATGTTTACTAGTTATGAGATTTGGGGTGAAACACTGAAACCCTCCAAGCTTCAGTCTCTTTCTCTATAATATAAGGATAACCAGAGTGTTCTCATAATGTATAATGAGGATTAAAAAGGATGACACATAGACAGCAATCCATAACTGCAAAACACTATACAACTACAAAGTGGATTAAGAGATTTATAAAGCACTTTGCACATACCATTCTTTTGTTGCACAGTTTTCAATGGCTCCACATTGCCTGCCAAATAAAGTCAGATTCCTTGGTCTAGCATAAAACATTGTCCTGGGCAAGCTCTGCCTGTGACCAAATTACCCCTGAAGTTTTATCCAACTCTACCTGAAGCTAAATGTTCTAGTGAAAGAACACTGGCAGAGCTGCTGATCCAAATGGGGCTGATGGTATGGCTGACTTCCACGCATTCTTCCTGTGCTCCCCTGCCTGCTTATTGTTCTTGCTCACAAAATTCTACCCATTCTTCGCCACCTTCCAGTATCCCCCACCTTCCTGTCCCCATTGCCTTATGTTCTATCTATGCTGCCTCTGAATTTTGCTCATATAATATCTTTTACAATTCATAACTACATATATATATTATTTTACAATTAAAAATGTTACTTGGGATTCTAGTAAGATTTGGTACATAGAAATTTACAAATAATTTGCTGAACATAGCTGTTTCAGAGAGTTAAAAACACCAAGTGATTTTTGTAGAACTCATGTTGACAGGCAGAATCTCCCACGTTTTGAAACCAGCCACTCTAAAAACCTAAGCAAGAATGCAGAAGAGACTCAGAACTTATTCCTTTTGTAACATTGAATAAATCACTGAGAAAGAACATGGCTTATTTGGAAGCAGGGAAAAAGGTAGAATTATTGATGCCTTGTCTTCAGTACTATTCATAGCAAAGATCCCTCTCTCTTCAATAATGGATTTCCCAACATTCCAATATTTTGACAAGGCACAACAATATTTCTAATATTCCCACCAATATCTTCTGCTTTTAAGGTTAGTATCTATTGGGGTGATATAAGCAGAAACAGTTGGGTAAAATATAGCCAGCTGAGAGCAGTGGTCAGCACAGGTTGTGAAATCATAGAGGAAAGGATTCTAATTTAGCCTAAAATGTTTAGTAAATGGGGAAGAGATGGCTTCAAGTGAAATCTTAAAAAAATAAGTAATCACTAGGCAGGTGGAGAGAGGTGGGAAAGCCACTGCAGTCAGGTGCAAAGGCTGGGGTTGAGACAAGGACAGCATCGCTCAGCAGTGAAGCACATGCATCAAGCTGGAAGAAAGGAGCTGTTTAAAGCACTTGGCTATCTACCCTCCCAGTTTTTGTGCTTACCCAGCAATTGTACGGGTATAATTTGGTGATAAGATGACCAGAAGCTATTAAAAGCCTTTCATAAAACTGTTCCTCTATATATATTAATGCATTAACCTCTGGTTTCAACCATATACCACCACTCTGGAGGTCAAGAGCTTTACTCTCTTAGGTGTCTCAAATCTACACGTCTCTCTCTATTTCCAGTATTGCTCCACGATGCTAGCCACCATCATTACATGCAGAGGCAGCTGCAATTTCAAAGTGAGGATATTTTTGTTTGTACTAGTTGCTAGAACAAAATATTGGACCTGGGCAATTGTGTTTTATTTATCACAGTTTTGTCTGGGGAGAACTAATTTCTGTTTTAAGATGGCATCTTATAGCAAGTAAGTCCTCTGGAGGGAACAACAATGTGTCCTCCCTTGGGAGGGAGGGACAGAAAGCCTAGGTCTCTTCAGCCCTTTAATAAGGTTGCCAATACCATTCATGAGGACTCTACACATATAACTTATTTACCTCTTACTTCTCGACTCTACTGTACCTCGTTAAGATTCATTATATAGAGAGGTGCTATTGTTCTTACTGTGTGGGTGAGAAAACAAGATGGGCACACAGAGCTTAAATAATTTCTCCAGGATTTGTTGAGAGTAAGAGATGAGTCTAGACCAGAACTCCTAGAGCAGTGTAGCTCCAGGAACCAAGTTATAAACCACTATCAGTAATTAAGTTCCTTCAACTTTAAAGGTATACATTTTTTTGTTGTTTGGTTTTTGATCAGCACAGATTGCCAATCAAATGACCAAGTCAGAGTCACTCTGGAGAACAGATTTCTCAGTTGGGTAATGGCTGAGGAGAGGGAGGGGCCAGAACCATGAGGAACAGATCTACCAGCTGGTACACCAGGGACCTTTCTGTGCTTTGTCTGTGTGCCTCCAAGAAAGGTTAACTTCGATGGTGACCATGTGTTTACAGCATGGCTTGTGGCTTTTTTATTTTTTCAAATCAGAGTCAGAGAACTAAGGCTCTCTCTCTCTATCTCCCCTTTCTCTTCCATTACCTTTCTCTCTTTTATTTCAAGGCTCGGGGTTAATTGTGGGATGTGTCTAAGCTTCAGTTTTCTCATGTACATCATGGAAACTAGACATCACCATCATTACTCTCTCCCGCGGGGTTTATTTTTCAAGGAAAAAATGAGACACCCAAGTGAAAGTGCCTGCTGAACTGTCAGGTTATATACACACATGCTGGTTGTGATTGGAGATTTGTAACTTGGAGTCTTGAGCAGTTGCTAATGACAGCGGCATCAAAATGACCTACTTCCCGCTGGTATTTCCCTTGAGGACTGTGAAACTCTCCAGTGAATCCACCCAGAGTGAAGTCCCTGTCATAAGCAATTGCAATATTCCATATTTGTAAAGACACATGAACAAAGTCCAGCCTAAAGAGCCCACCTAGGGCTCATAAATTGTGCTTTTGGAAGAATTGCATTGCAGAACATGTGAGTGATCTCTAGTGGCTACACTTTGTTCTACTTAAGGTTCAAAACACGTGTTTTCCTGAGATGTTGCATTCCAACATGAATGTGTTTTATTAGCTATTCATCAAAATTAAATACACAGCTTTAAGCACCACAGCCTGACAGGAAAAAGATGCTGTTAATTACAAGGAACAAAATCATAATAAAGATTAGCAAATAAATAGCCAAGAGCATCAATGTGTTTAAAAAACAAGCCTTATCTCCAGGTGCATGAAACTATATTACATATTAACATATATTTATTCCCCTATGAATAACATAAGCATGCTAACTTTGAGGTACTTAGCATCTTTTAAGGCACCCAGACTAAGGACATTTATAGAGCTAGAAGCTTGTGTAGAAAATTAGGGTCACGTTAGCTGAGTGTAAAAAATCTAACAAATGTACACATCTCCTTTCATTGGAATAACAGAAAGGAAGCTGGTAAGGCCTCTAAGTTCATGAACTTACCATTTAAAGAATGGCAAATGGGTTTCTGCTTATTAAACACCATAGACTATTTGGTTCCCAAGGCAGGCAACTGACTTAGTGTTAGAATCAGCATGGTTCCCAGCAGAAGGCCTGGAACATATAAGTGTTCAGTGTATTTCTGATGACTAGATGATGAACAGGTTCATATACAAGAGTTGATATCTGATAGGCTACTACTTTGGCATATCAATAGGATTTGGTGAAAACCAACAGCCTAACCAAAGAGGCATTTTTCTGATGTAATCCAGTGCATGGGGCATTTGTGACTCTTATCTGTGTTCCTTTCCCTGGGGCCAAGCTATATCTCTATATGATTTAACTATGAAACGTGACAATATACCCTCAGGAAAGTGAAGAGCAAAGAGAAGGAGGTGAGAAAACAGAAAAAGACACCCTCAAGATGTTTTTGTCATGTGCTCTTTGCTGAATCCTCACAGCTGCTGACATCCCAAGCTCTCAAATAAGGTGAAGAAATGTAATATGTGTGTAGTCTTTTGTTTCAGAACACATGACTTATAAGTGGCTCAGGCAGGATTCATACACAGCTCAGTCTGACTTCTATGCATTCTGCTGACATTTGAGTGAATAGATTCATCCCAGTTGGTTCCGCATCAAAACCCACTGCTTGGCTGACATCACTCAGCCATGAATGAAGCCCCAGGTCAGATATTTATTGTCATAGCTTCATCAAAGGGAAGGCAGGACATTTTAAGAAATCCCACTCTTAAGCTGGGAAGTGGCTTGTGTCTTTAATTCTAACACCAGGGAGACAGAGGCAGGCAGACCTCTGAGTTTGAGGCCAGCTTGGTTTACAGAGTGAGTTCCAGGATAGCCAGGCTACACAGAGAAACCCTGTCTTGATAAACCAAAAAAAAAAAAGAAGAAAGGAGGAAGGAAGAAAGGGAGGGAGGGAGAGAGAGAGAAAGAAAAAGAAAGGAAGGAAGGAAGAAAGGAAGGAAGGAAGGAAGGAAGGAAGGAAGGAAGGAAGGAAATGCCACTCTTGTTTTTATTGAGAGGAGGGTGTTTGTTTTAGGCTAGACTTCCCCTAAACGGGACTTTCCTGAAAGAAAACTTACACAGAACATCAAAAGGAAACAAATCATGAAAGAAAACATAAACTTCCCTAAAATGATCAGATTCATGCAGCCAGGACTCAGACTTGCTTGACTCCAACATGGCCAGCCCCATAGAAGTGCTTTCTGGTCACCAACGTGCCTGCCTCCCATGGTGATTATTGTTTACCTCTTGCATCATAGGTTTATTTTGCCCCTTTAGCACATTATATGAAGTGGATTGTACTTTATTCAGTTCTTTTTGGTAACTGTGCTTTTGTTTCCTACCATATATGTCCTTAGGAAATTTACTCTCCATGATGCCTGCGAGAATTGTTCTAATGGAGCTGATCCACTGTGCAAATGGAAGCCCCCTTCTGGTGAAAAGAGAGTTCAATTATGTAACACTCATAAGGCAAAAGATACCTGCACTCCTTTGCTCTCAGATATCTGATATACATGGAGCTGTGCTAGGGTAACTCTTAGCTAGTATTCAGATAACATTTCATTTGAAGGGAAGTTTATATTTGGGATATCCTGTAATGTTTTCATTTCCTTATCTTGTGTATTTGTGGGGGCAGGGCATTAACCTCTCTGAATTCCAACTTCTTCATTTGTTATTGAGTGATAAGTTTCAATTTAGACAGTATTGATGTTGTAAGGGAGCCTCTGTGCCCCCCCTCCATGAAGTCAGAGGGTAATAAGGTCACATTAAGCTCTTTACATGCTGGGCTAGTTTTCAGGGAACCTAAGGTCTGCTGACAGCCAGTTTTCTGACTTTGTAAGTCTTTATATCTATTGCAGTGTTTTCTGACTGGAAGCAGCTGGTTGCATGTAACTACTCAGAGGTTTCTAATAGCCCTTTCCCACCATGACCCTTCTCTGGGTCTGTCCTTCTAGTCTCTCCTCTCTCTCCCCTCTCCCCTTACACACACACACACACACACACACACACACACACACACACACACGCGGCTACTGGGTTAGAAGACTGAGAAATTAGACTATATTTCCACATAATAATAAATGGAAAATTTATAAAAAAAAAAAACAAAACAGGAGGGAGGGAAGAGCATGGATTGAATTAAAGAAGATTACACAGCACTTTGTACATTTTAATTTTATTTAATTTGTATACATTTCTATGTGAATGTGAGCACATAAATGAAAAAGCTGGTATTACCATGTTGACAATGGAGTCTACCACTGAGACTTACCTCAAGGTTTCCTCCTCTGCCATTTCCTAATTCTTTATAATGTATCTGCATCCCATTTGTAATAAAGATGATATATTAACAAGCATTATATAATAATTAAAGGCTTATTGCCTGTTCTGTGTTCATTCTATTGTTCTACATTCCCACTGAGGACAGGACAGTTTGCTTGACCTTACTTTACATGTGAACAGATTTAGTTTTGCAGACCTTGGGTGGGTGGCCTGAGGTCAGCCACTGGGTAAGATGCATGTGAGGGTCATACCAGGCTTCCGAGGAAGTATTGCACAGCCTCGCTTTGCTGAGAGCTGCATTAGATGACAAAAGGGGAAGAGGAGACTTGGGACTGTCAACACTTAGGAAAGCAATTATGCAATTTTAAGTAGAAAAGACCTGGTGAGTTGTGACTTTAAATGCAGCATTTTCAGGAACACCGTTGTTGTTTCTCTGCTCTAAGCTGAATCCTCATTAGCACAGAGCAAAAGCCAATTCTGCCAGGAATCTGGAGGTCACTATTGTCTCTGACGATTCAACTTCTGACTTTGTCCTTGATAAAAGCCTTAGAATAAATCAATCATGCTCTCTTGCCTGTCTGTCACACAGAGGTGTTGCAAGGATTAATGAACACTGTGGAGTTCCTTTGAGAAAAGAGCTATTTGAATACAATATATCATTACGAGATTAGTGTTAATTATAATTTTTGCCCATTCATCAAATACAATACCTACTGCCTCCCTATTGAGGGAAGAAAAACTTCCTCAGCTGCTCTTGGATAAATGAAAGGGAAGAAGGTCAGCTTTTCCTGTGGCTCCTCTTTGAATGCTAGCCTTGATGGCACCCCCATTCATGGTTGTAGTCCTTGTTTTTACTCTCTTGAGACTTGTTTCTGTGGTGACAGCATTGCTTTCTTCACGACCATCTTATGCACAATAGGAACAGAGATAGCTTTCTGGAAATAGAACCTATGCTGTTGTCTAGATTCCTATGCATGGAAGAACCTACCTCAGAGCTCATAGTTTATCTTAGAACTTGTGTTTTGCAAATAAAGTTGGCTACTTGTCTGTCCCCCTAGACAGATTCTCAAATAATTTGCTTCTTTAGTAGGTGTGTTTGGTCTGTTTGTTTGCTTGCTCTTTGCAGTGCTGAGGATTGGATATGGGCCCATGTCATTAGACAGACATGCTATCACTGACCTATATTCCTAACCGGATTTACCATTCTCTCCCTCTGATCCCTGCTATCCCAGAAGCTATCCACCCTCCTTCTTCCCATTAACACCTGTGACTACTGCTTTCCACCATCTCCAGCAGAGGCTGGGTACAGGTATAAGAAGGTTCTGAGTTGGATGAGTATGCTATACAAAGTCTTATGATGGGGCATAGTTAAAGGCTGTTTGTGCTCTAAGTTGACAAGGGTACAATATCATAAACAGAGTTTCTGTATCCATGGGACAAACTTCTTACTTATCGTTGTTCTTGTAAGCTTTTTATGGTTGTGATAAAGGCCATGAGCAAAAACTCCTTGGCCAGAAAAGGGTTTATTTGGCTACACCTGATCACAGTTCACCATTGAGAGACTCTAAGACAGGAACTCAAATATGGCAGGAACCAGGATGCAGGAACTCAAGCAGAGCATGGTAGAATGCTGCTGACTGGCTTGCTCTCCATGACTCTTTCAACTCCTTTTATACACAACTCAGGACCACCTATCACAGTTGAGTGGGCCTTCTAACATCAATCATGAATCAAGAAAATTCCCCCACAGATTTGCTTACAGGCAAACGGAGGGCTATTTCTTCTCAGTTAAGGTGCCCTCTTCCTAAATGACTAGTTTATGTCACCAGCACAACCTCTGACCTAGGTACCCAGTAGATATCAGAAGGAGTATCAGTACCCTTACAACCCTACTGGAAAGTCAAATGGTTGTTTGTCTGTGCTGTGAAGTAAGACACTAGAAATTCCCAATACTTGTAACAAGGACAAATACTTGCCCAGGCCAGGCAAAGCACAGCAAGCTGGCTGCTGCAGGAGGGGTTACCAGCATCTGAGGAGCTAAATGCACTCCCTAGGTCATAGGAAGCAGTACCTCAAGTCTCCTGGAGGGTTTGTCCATCCTTCCTGGTATTTCTAGGCCTGAAAGAACATGACATTAAGTGAAACCCACCATTCCATTTACTAACTAATAGAAAGGTATCACAATAATGTAAAAAGCATTAGTTAGCAATGAGGAAAACGGGATGCAAGAATCTTTGCAGCTTCTCTGTCTGTCTGAAAGTAATTTTAAAAATAAGAGCTTCCTGGGGGAAAATGACTGGGACTACAGAAAGAAGAGAACTTCTGGCTCTTCACCACTTCTAACTCCTGGGGTTTGGCCCAGGCAGGGGCCTTGTACTTTTATTTTCCCCCAGATCCTGCATAAATGTGCTGCAGATCTTCATTGCAGATCAGTGACCCAGCATTTCACCTATCTGCCTTCCTCCTCCTACCCTGGTCCTCCCTCATGTGGGGCCTTTGGATTTCTTTGCTTGTCAGTACTAACTGCTCCTATACACTGCTTCCCTACCTACTGAACACTGACTTTTTTGCTAGGCACTATGTACATCTTCACACCTTTTCTCTTTATGATTTGAATACGCATACCCTTTACAGTTGTAGGGTAAGGGGGTCTAAAATCGCACATTAAGTGTTCAAAAACAAAGCCAGTCTGCCATGGTATTACTGCAGGGCTGGTGCTTTCCCTCCACATTGTATGTGGGCTCTTCTGCCTTACCAGTGCCCAAGGCTCTGAAAGCTGCTTGCCTGGGCATTTCATCTCCATCTGGACTAGCATCACCTGGGTGTCTGCAACACCTGGCTGTGGTTCCAAGGCTACAAGGCCACAAGATGGAGGACAGGGCTAAGCTACCCTTGCCATCTTCCTAGATACAACCCTAAGGAGCAAGTGTTTCAAAGTCCCCCCCCACACACACACACACTCCTACTGTGACTGTGTCCTGTGCCTTCCATGTGATAAGTAGGGCATGAAATCTTGACTGTGGAGTATAGATTTGGAAAATGTATGTGTGGAGACAATGTGCTAAATTATGAAACAATTGATAAAATATTTTAATGAATAAGCTATTATAAGAGGGGAAAGAATTTAAGTGATTGATATAGCAGAATTTCAAGATGAAATAGTCTTTACTTAAACAAAAAATATATTGTGGTTAGCCTAAAGAAGAAAAGATAACCAGAGCAAGATGATGTGGGGTCTGTCAGCCAGGCACACACATCTCAGGCTGCACTGGTGCTAGCAACACTTGCAGCAGCAATCAGGTACTGTGGTATATCTCTAAAGAGTGTCTCCTTTTCCAGTGTTTCTGATGGCATACTTCTGTATTTTCTATGTGAGGCTGGAGGGGAAATCAGACACCCCCCTCCCAACCCACACCCCCTCCACCCCCATGGAGAAATGTGCCTTGCACTATTTTATCTTGCAGTTGTTTTGCATATCTGCTGATTCCAACAGCTGTGAGCAAACTCCTCCTCTTCTGGCTAGCCTGCCCAATGTCTGGTCCCAGTTACAGAGGCTGCAGGTGGTGATGTGGAAGGCACCAGAGCACTGAAACCCAAGCATCTGGAGTGAGGCAGGGACTGGGGGTGTAAGATTCTGTCCCTACAGGCAAAGCTTTCTTAGTAAACAGGGGAAGAAGGAGGTGGGGGCTGTGGAACACACTGGAGTGGGGGGACTCTTTGAGTTGAGGCAGCCTTGCAAAGAGGAAGAGAGTGGAGTTGTGTGGCTTGAAATGAGTTTTATTGAAAACACCTAAATTCTTGTCTACACACTGAGAAGTGTGGAAAAGAAGGTTGAGGGAGTCACCTCCGGTGGTTTTTGTGGGTTTTCATGTATGACATACAGGATGTTGAGTTTTAACCCCATCTTTACCCTGAAGTGTACACACACTGCAGGGATAAACAAATGCCTGATTCTGTAAAGTGTGCATCTGTGGACAGATCACGTCGATCCCTGGAATCACGTGTCAATTCTTTCTCTTTCTGTGCCAGATATTTGATACAACACATATAAAATTCTTCATGTGATAATGAAGGGAGCTGCGGTCTCACCAGAGCTTCTTCACAAACATGTTTTAAACCACTGTATAAGCAGTCTAAAGCTGGCAGGAACGTTGTATCTTATCAGTGCCTGTTGTGCGCTTGTGTTCTGGAATGTGTGGTGACCAGCTACTGTTCCTCTCACTTCTACATGGAGAATTTGCCTACTTTATGTATCTGAAGTTTCATTAACACACCTAAAATGATAGCATGAATTCAATGTCTATTATCCTAGGTCTTAAGTAAAAACTTTTGGCTATAAAATGCCATGTCCCAGGAGGTAAAAAAGAAGAGTGTTCCAATCAAAGCCAGATGTATGATCTTGAACACACTGTTGTTGTTTTGTTTGTTTGTTTGTTTGTTTGTTTTTGGTGGTGTTTTTTTTGGTTTGTTTTTTGGTCGGTTGGTTGATTGGTTTTTTGTTATGAAACACTTTGAACATTTTCCGGAAAACAACAAAAGAGACCCCCTAGCATCAATTCAAAGGCAAGGAACACATTTGGCTCCACCTGAAAGTCCGGTTCAGAGTTTCTCTGTGACCCTGGCGCTACCCGAAGGGAAGTCTTGGCTTTGTTTATTATAACAAGAGCCACAAGACTCCCGGGCCAATAAACGTGTTCACGTAAAACTCCAGACAGTTTCTCTAGACTGGATTCTTATCATTGGGGAGACCTCATTTTACCTCTAGGTTAGGGAAAGAATCCCCGAAGAGAAAGCAATATCCTATGCCTCGGACTTTCCCGGGTCAGTGTCGCTGAGTTCAAAGGCACCCAACTGGAGCCTTTTCCCTGAATGAATGAGTGCCCAGCCTGGGCACAGCACAGCACGGTCAAACAATTGTCCCCACATGGCCATAGCTAGCCAGTTTCACTTAGAAGCAAAGCAAAAGGAGGGGAAAACCTTCCTCATTTCTCCTCCAGACTGCAAACACTCAGAAATGACATCACACACCCCACAGAGCCCCGGGATGACTAAGGCAGAGACAGCCTGAGAAAACTCTGCTCGGCCCTGAGTTTTAGGGCACAGTTATGCAGATGAGCGTCTGGGCGCTGGTTCCCGCCTTCTTCCTCTGAGGAAGTTTCTTGGTAGATCACTGACACCTCATCCCGGCGAGGGGGTGAAAACTTGGCACCGGCCACCCCCGGGCAGAGCACCAGACAGCTTGGAAGCAAGGAGTAGAGTCGGCAAGCAAACAATGAAGGAGCAAGGGGGCACCGTCAGTGGCGCCGGGAGCAGCCGAGGTGGAGGAGACTCGGCTATGGACAGCCTGCAGCCGCTGCAGCCTAACTACCTGTCTGTGTGTTTGTTTGCAGAAGAATCATATCAGAAACTAGCAATGGAAACGCTAGAGGAACTAGACTGGTGCCTAGACCAGCTAGAGACCATCCAGACCTACCGCTCTGTCAGTGAGATGGCTTCAAACAAGGTAAGGATACCCTTTTCTATAATACACTTACAACTGAAGCGCGCCAGTCTGTTAGTCTGTCCCAGAGGATTTTGTCGAAGTGTCACACTTTTCTTTGCTTGTGCCCTGGTACCACAGTAAACTAAATTTTTTAAATCTGTGCTAATGCCTAGAAGCAAATATCCAAATTTGTGCAGTATCAGATATAAGTGAGAGGCATCTGAGTAGCTTCCAGATCATTTTACAAATGTGGAGCGACTTTTTTTTTTTATTTAAGGAGTTAGTAGAAAACCGAAAATCTGCTTGAGTCCACTGGGCAGAGTGCAGAATTTGCCACATTTTAATCGGTGCAGCATACACGTGTTTGCCGAGAAAGTAGGTCCACCACTTTTTTATGAGAACACAGATTACTTTCCAGTCTGACAAATTCTTCCTAGGAAAAAGGGATTTGGGGGATTTATAACACTTCCTTTGTGATGCTGAGAGGGGCTGAAATTAAAAGAAGACGAAAGAAATGATCTATTTTGCCTTCTACCACAGAAAGTTAGATTTTGTTTTGTTTTGTTTTTTTCTAAATTTAAGGATGAAATCATTTAAAATTAAAATCATCCATAGTGGGAGGGGGAACGATTTTATTTACAATATCCAGAAAAAACAAAACAAAACTTAGTGTCTGGGAGCTTTAATTATCTGTCATTATCTCATTTGTTTAATTAACATCTGGACACAGAGTACTAATTTATTGACATATAGCAAGGGTTGTTGCTAGTTTTTTTTTTCAGCTTGTTTACATGTTTTTATGCAGAATTTTAACTATGTGAATATGTGTGCATAGGTGTGTGTGTGTATCTGTGTGCATGTGGTAGAAGTTATGAAGTTATATTTGTATTTACATTCGTGTACTTGAACACTGCACTTCACAGAGTTAACCTTAAAGGTCCCCTAAAACTCTAGCTTGATGTGTGTGCTATTGTCCTGCATTTGTGAGCCTAGAAGAAACTTGGTACCACACCTACCCTTCCAGCCCAAGGTACATCCCTGATTGCTCTCTCCATCATCTTTCCTGGGTAAAAAGCATCACTTTTGAGCAGAACTTCCTGGCTCCTCTTCAAAACATCATGGCAGTGCATGTAGATGCTGGTGTGTGTGTGTGTGTGTGTGTGTGTGTGTGTGTGTGTGTGTGTGTGTGTGTGTTGGTGGTGAGGCCCTTTTTACTCTGTAATTCTCTCGAGAACTGATCTATAACAGAGAAGAAATGAGCCCTTCTGAAACTTTAGCTCAGAGTCCCACTTGATGGGGACTCAAGGACCAGGACACACTGAGGTTTTAACTAGTATTTTCTGACTTCTCTCAAGCTCCTTGGTAAGCAGGGACTTTCCAGGGTGATGTTAAACCTGACCGCTTCCCCATGCTGGGGGCTTCACTGTGTAACTTCTCCAAATCACTCTGGGATTTACATAGAATATTTCACACAGGCTTTGCCTGCTTCACAGCATCAGCAGATATTCTGTTGTCTCTTGTTTTGTGATATTTGATGCAATCTGTGGATCCAAAATCCTGGGGTGATCTTTTCAGTGGTTTTTACCATGGACATGAACTTCTAGAGTCACCAAGAGAAAGCAAGGGAACTAGCCAGAGTGGAAAAAGAACAGTCCTAAAAATCCACACATTGCCATCAGTTTTCATGTCCAGTGTGTGTCTAAAGAGCTGGCCTTGCTCACTATCTATCTTGTAAAGTTATTAAAATGTATCACTAAATATGAAAGGAGGTGTGTACTGAGATCAAAGAATCCCAGTACCTCTACTCCTCCCTGAGGGTGTCCTATGCAGGAAGCAATGAAAGTTGAATAAAAATAACTCTAAAGAAATGCTAGGCACAACAGAGTTCTTTAGCTGGAGCAGGAGCATGCTACATAGCCGTTCTGTAAGTCTCTGGTAGAAAGGTGGCAAGGCATAGCAGCCATCCAGTGAGAGAATAAGAGAATGCTGTATTTAAAAGGTCTCTTCCACTCAGCTCATTGATTCATTCCATTCAGATCATTGCCTTGGGTCTTACTGGTCACAATGGCAAGCATGGCCTGTATAGCAAATATAGTGTAACCACAGGAAAAGTTCTAATTGAAATTGTCTGGAAGAGTGAGATGAAGTGACACACAATAAAACTAATACTCCACATTAAAATTTAAATGCTGGAATAATCTGAGCTTTCTCTGTAAGTAGCTTTTTGGAAATATGGTCTTAGTTATCACTAAGTAGCCAGATTTGACCATTCTCACCAAACAAAAGAGCCATAGCAAAACTGAATCACAGAGCTGGAAGGGAGTATACACTTTAAAGGAGGTAGGAAAATATGAAGAGCTTTGGATCTGGAGATGCATGGTTTAAATTTTGTCTGCCTCGCTTTTATGAACTGACTTACTTAACTGCCCGAAGATTCAGCTTCATAGCATAAAGTGGGACCCTTCACCAGGTTTAGAGTTCCTAAACATTTAGCAAAGTGCCCTTGGCATGTCGTAAGAATCCAGTGTGTGATCACTTACTAAGTCCTACTACACTGTTGCAAAACCAAGTCTGTGTCTCTACTTGTGCTTCAGAGCTGACCGGCTCTTGTTTATAGAGTCTGAACTTACTTCAGAATCCAGATGGCAAAGTCACTGCCCTGTGAAGGGAGTATAACTGGGTGACATAGGTGCCAGCCTATGTGGAGAAGGTGGAGAGATGTCGCTTTGGTAGAGGAAAAGCAAGCAGCCTTTAGGGTTTCTTACATATGGGCAAGGTGATGCTTTCATGTTTGTTTCTGATTTTCCTTGACCCATCTATAGCCTGAAGAGTAGGAGTGGTTCAGAGGTGTAACCAACTTTCCCTGTGCTTCTACAGGAGGGCAGATGAATTGCTCCTGTCACTAACAAAACAGTTTTCTTGATCCCTAAATACTATCAATAGGCCAAGTGGAACTTCAAAGTTTTAGAGAAACCTATAGCTAGGCTAGTTAGTGTTAGAGAACATCTTCTCAAAATTAATAATAATAAAATTACAAATGGCAAGAAGAAGGACGGGTAAACAAAAGCTTAGAGGGCATGGCCATGGCTTCTAATGTGGAGAAAATGCCTGGAGCCCTTAGTGAGCAGCCCGAGTTAGGTTAGCCAGGCCAGAACACTTCCCTCTTAGATTTGTTCATTAATTGATATGTTTTGTGCTTTGTCACCTCCTCACCTGGAAGAATTGTCTCACACTTGGGCAAAACGCATCGGAGCGTGAGTTCATCTGCCAAAAAACAGCTTGATATTTTGAAAACAGGATGCCTGGGCTCTGCCCCAAAAGAGGAACGGAAAGAGAAACGGTATAGAAAGGAGGAAAGCAAACAACCCCTCCGGGATCCCCAGCCTGAGTGCTGCATAAACAGTGACCTCTCCTTCTGACCTTCACTGTGGCTCAGTTCCTGACCTCCTGTCACCAAAGCTGACCCACGTCATCAGAGGATAGGAGGAATGGCACAGCTGCTGTGAGGGTGACTAGAATTTCCTGCCGCCTTCCTGACAGACGCAGTCAGAAAAGTACAGGGTTTCAACAGCAGTGGCTGAGGAAGAACAGGCCAGAACAGCCTAGGGAGGCGGGGCAGGCCTGGAGGAATGGGAGGTGTTCCTTCCCCTTTCGGACTGAGAAGCATAGTCTCTCATCTAGGGTTCAGGTAAAAAGAATCACAAGGCTTATTAGTACTTGGCTTGGTTAATGTCAAAATACAAGCATATTGTGGATTCAACTACAGTTACATTCAAGTCATTAACTAGAGTCCCAGATGCCAAAGGCCTTGCTGGGACCTTTTCTTTCTCTGGCAGCTTTGCCTGGGACAGATTTGGATCCAGATGATAAAGATGGGTATTCTGAAATTGGGAAGTACAATCGTGGATACCAATGCTTCCTTTAGACTGAAGAGTAAAGATGCAATAATTCAGTAACTGTTTGCTAAGGAACCTTGCCAGCCGGGAATGGGAGGTAAATGGTACTTTCTTGAGGCATCCTAAAATCACATACAGATAACCATCACTGGACAAGTGAGTCCTTCTAGCTACACAGGTTTATTTTTCCAGCTCCACAGGAGTTTGCACCGACTAATTGCCTGTGCTCATAGGAGGGAGGAATGGAGTAAAGTCATTCAATTCCACCAGCCTGGAGCTACCAGGAAAACCAGAATGTATGACACTGGAAGGTGATCATGACCAAGCCAATGGCTCTAATGTTGAGCGAGTCACTTCCTGTACCCTGAACAATCAATCAATAACTATGGGAAATGGCCCAAGCAGAACTGAAAGGAAATAGATCTTATTAACCAAAATACTCATCTAGGAACTCTGTCACTCAAAGAAAGCAGGTTGTTGAAGGGTTAATCAATGGTGAGGGTGAAAGAGGGGCTTCTCTTAATACAAGGGCCTTTCCCTGGTCCCAGGGTTTGAAGGGACTCATACCTAGTACATGCTTTTCCAGATGCACAGAAGCGGCTTCCTCAGTCCCAAGGGACACAATCGTGCTCCTCTCTAGACTTCACTGTGCCTCTGCCCAGGGCTTGTGTGTGGACATGCTTTTGTAGAGTTAGACATGCCAAGGCCCCAGAGACAGCCATGAGGCAACAGCACAGGAGTGTGGAGAAAGTGTGTAGAACATAGACATGCAGACCACGACAGAGGCCTCACCTAAGCTTGCATGCAAGATCCCTGGTGCTCAGAGAAGCAGAGGGCAGGGTATGGTGCAGAGCTGAAGGAAGGTGCCCTTCCTGACTGTGATGGACTGTCTACCAGGTCACTTGTTTAGAAGCTAGCTTAGTTTATGTTTTTAAGCATTTAGGATTGTAGTATGTGCCCTGACAATGTTAGGGCTGATCTTGATTTAGAAGACACAGGCAGGAGGGGAAGCATGCATTTGTTTGACCCATTTCTCTCCCTTTACTCTTCAGCCTTATATGAAGTGTAAAGACAGCAAAGTTAAAGAACCTGAATATAAGCCACAGTTAAAATTCTAGCTCAACCTTCACTGGGAATATTTTTCAGAGCAAGTAAATCATTTTAAATACTTTTATTTCCTTATTATGAGGCAAAGTAGTTAGAATAGATTATTTCTGTCGGTCTTGAATTTATGATGGTAGACAGCCAAAGTACTAACACAGGTGTAGATGCTACATGTGGACACTCGGCTAAGCCCTTTACACATATTGACTATACAGAGACTCTTTGTAATAGGCTCTATCTACAGGTGGGTAAAGGGGGATTCAGTAGACATAACCTGATTAGCATAAGTGAATAAAAGCACTATGGCTGAAAATGTAGCTCATTGGTAGAGTGCTTGCCGCCATGCATGGGGCTCTAAAATCCAACTCTAATTACACACACACACACACACACACACACACACACAACCTTAAGACTTTAGTGCTTGATGCTGAGAATATGGCTCAGTGGTAGTGTGCTTTCCTATACCACTTATGAGGCTTTGGACTCGGTGAGGCTGGGAGTGTATCAGGGATCAACATGAGGATCCCAATGAGACAAATAAATGGAAGGGAATGTTTACAGGTACTTAGCAATTCTTCAATGTGAATTCTGCAGTGTTCAGTGGGAGGCCTTATTTGAACCAAGTTAGGTCTGATTCAAATTTCTAATGTGCAGTTACCTTGTTGGCCTCTAGCCTAGCCATTAATTCCAGACTCAACCTAGGCTGGAAGGCAGTCCTAACACAGGTAAGAGAAAAACAGTCATAGTTCTAGGAAACAGTGCATAAACACTCATGAAAATAGAAGCAGTGGTGTCAGGCATCATTTGCTTCTTGTAGATTTGAGAGCAAAATTCGGCTCTCTGTTTTCCTTAACAGTTTAAGATAAAATAGTAACATATTGTTTGAAAGCTGTAGTCTAATTCCAAATTCCCTTATTCCCTGCCTAACCTCCTTCCTCTTTCTTCCCTAAAGAAAAGAGAGAGGGGGGGGTTATTCTTATTGTTTTGATTTTATTGTCATTCAAACGATGGCAGCAGTTTCACCTTGTAGGATGTCCTTCCCAGTGAATGTGGCTTGACCCTAAAATACAGAATTTATTCCTCTGTAGCAGAGCTACTTGGACTGAGGAACTCCCAGTTTCAGACAGATTTCTTATTTTATTGTCTTCAGAGATGAAAGAAAAGATTTAACTGATCAGTCTTTATTGTTCCTTAAATTGCTTTTTCTTTCTTTATTGCTGTTTAAATTACTCTTTTTATTGTTTTTTAAATTATAGAATAGAGTTGTATTCTTGAGTGTGATTCAGTATTCAAAATTCTAGTCTCATAAAAACTTAGCAAATCAAAGTGTTGGGGAGCTAGCTCTCTGAAATAAATGCAGTATTTACTTTGCTTAGTCTAAATATTTCTATCTAGGAACTGTTTCTTTCACTGGATTCTGAACTAGTTCACCTTTAGGTCTAATTCATTAGCAAGTTTTATAAGTGAACAAATCTCTCAAAAGAAATTAAATGAAGGAATTTCACCTCTGCATGACTCTAACCAGCTGATAGGATAACACTCTAGCAGGAGAAATGCTAAAATAGCAGTCTTGAAATACTGCACAGCAGCACTGTTACGGAATAAGCATTCAGTTTCCAGTCTTTTAATACTTCCCTGCCTTTGCAAGTTTGATCTTTAAGAATTCATTCCAGACTCACAGCCCCACCAAGTTCTTTGCCATTGTTATCTATGGAAGAAAAGCCAGGGGTGAGGCTTGCTCTGACGCCATTCTTCCAAAAGGTAGAATGGGTTCAGCAGGTGGGGATCATTTACTGTTATAAAAAACAAAATACCCTATCAGAAGATGCCAATGCACACTCATGCTGGTCAGTGGGGTTGCGTTCTTGGCGGCATCATGCCCATTGTCAGTGTGCTTTCCTGTACTGACCCACTTCAGCTCTTTTCGGGGACCTACCAGCCCCTTTCTGTCTTGCCCTATGGCATGTGATATTTCCCTCTGCTGGTGCCAAACTATTTAGTCCCTGGGAGATTTTACTGTAACTCCCTTTGTTTGGTTTACTTTAAAGCAGCCAAATGCTTCCACAAAGAAAGAACTGTTAAGTCGCTTAAAAATGAAGACCATAGTGAATCTTCTGTTCTTGTGTGTCTGTTTTGGAAAGCACCTGGTGATCTTTGCCTATTCATGGAGCAGAGTTTAAAGCTCGAAGCCACATGCACCTCTGTTCAGCAGTCACAATATGTTCCCTTCCAAAAACAATTGCAAATTTAGGACAGGCTGCTTTGGAAGCCTCAAGTCTTCCCAGATTCAAGTGTAGCAAGCTTATTAAGGTAAATCTCACCATCAGGGTGGAGTCATTTTAATCTTCTAACTTTAAATTTCAAATAAAGTAAATTATAAATTTTATATTTATATTAAATTCCAGTAATTATATTAATATTATATTTATATTAGAAGCCTAATATGACCACATTGCTCTTTCTTTGCTCAGTAGACAGCAAATATTATAACCTTGAACAATGCTGAAGATGAAATCAGAGTAAAACTACATAAAAATTAAAAAAATAAGATTAAACTAATATTTAAAAAAATAGATTTAGGACAAGAATTATTGACATCTAGTACCTTAATAAGTAAATTCGACTCTAAATAAAAATAACTTTCCAATTGAATTAGGTTGACTACACTACACTAAGGACCAAGTAAACTAAATGTGGACCTGACAACTAATGTCTTTGGTTACTGTAGAAGGTAAAATTTGAGAAATAGAAAATACAACACATTTTATTTCTAACTGTAGTTTTGCATAGTTGTGCTATACATGACCCTGAAACTTTCAGTCCAGAGGGAAGCTCTAAAAAGTCCCATTTGTGTATTTATCTGGTCATGGCTGTGTTTCCACCTCAAAGCTTATCTACTGTGCTCTGAATGGGGAGACCCTTGAGGTCCCCTCCCAGTGTGGGAACTCTGCCGTGTGCTAGTTGGTAGTTGGGAAACTGCATTTCTGTGCTTTTGTTGCTTTCAGAAAATAAGTTTAATTAAATACTATTTATTTGATGCCATTTTACAGATGAGGAAACATTTTATAAATAAGACCCATTTTCTCATCAATACAAAGTGAAGATTAAATATCTAATATTTGATATCAAATATCAAACCTTTGAAAATACAAGGTATAATTTCATGGAAAGATAATTTTCTTTTTCCGGGACTTCTTTGGTGTCAGAGGTTAATGGGAGGGTTTCAGTACTGAGATGGGGTCTCATTTCAAAGCCAACTGCAGCCCCCCTTATTTTTCCCTTTTCTCTACTGGGAGCTGAAGATGGGAAATTGGAGAGTTTACTTCCCGGTGAAAATGTCACCAGGCTGTGGACTTTTCCAGCTGCTTGGTAGAAGGACTAGGTCAGCAAGTTGAAATCAAGATGGAAATCTCATGTTACCGGCTTCCTACTCCTGGGATGTGTCTCTTTCCAGTTAATGTCTCAATGGGAAGCTCTCATGACTTAACTGGTTCTCGGTTCTTGAGTCCAGTCATCTGTATCACAGTGGAGTTAACTAGATCCTATTAGAAGCTGCCCACTGATAAACAATGCCAGTGTTATTACTGCTTGTAAGCATTTTGAGTCAGGTCAATCCCACTCAGCATACAGGCTTATTGTTTTTTGTAAACTACCTACCGTAGCTCAAGATGAGTTTATTATTTATTAAAATGTAGAATTCTGAGGTAAATAATTCAAATAGTTGTAGTAGATATGAACAATCAATTGTGTATTATTCAATATTTTTTAAAATGAAGAAACACTGGGGGGAGTAAAGTAACTCAGGGAGAGTTAATTGAGCTGCTATAATGTATAAGGAAAGCTACCCCATGTTTGAAGGATTCTCGACATGCTAACTTCAGC
The DNA here is from genome assembly GCA_004025045.1 of Sigmodon hispidus. Taxonomy (NCBI): domain Eukaryota; kingdom Metazoa; phylum Chordata; class Mammalia; order Rodentia; family Cricetidae; genus Sigmodon; species Sigmodon hispidus. The sequence continues at coordinate 138,437 of PVIH01000777.1, forward strand.
TCTTTTGCTGTCTGACTTGTTTCCAGGCATTACTTATTTTATATAATGTGACAGTAAGGTGACAGTCCTTAGCATATAGTGTATAAAAATAAAATGAAAAGTTACAAATCCTCAACTGAATAAAGATGTTTGATGTTTAGGCTCTCTGAATAAAAAACAGAAGATTGAAATAGAAAGCTAAACTATTTAAAAGGAGATTACACTGGAGAGAAACATGCCAAAGAACCCAAATACCCATTTTAGTGTAAGAAAAAGATAAAGACAAATTAAAAAAGACATACTAAAATTTCACTAACTTTGGTCAACATAGAGGATTTCTTTGGTCTATTGGACTTCAGAAGTTAACCTTTTTCACTATTCTATCACCTTGTGATTTTTTTTTCTTTATTTATTTTGTATTTATCAAGAAATACAGTAAAATGAATTTAAAATGCTGAGAAGTTAACAATAATTATAAAGAAGATAAAAATCATAAGCATGACTTATCAAGGGTGGTAATGCAAATAAGATTGCTACACATATATTTACTTTGTGTTCAGCTTTCCCTCTGAATTTTTTTTTTCCATCCCTGTATATCCTTATTCAAGGTCCCTTCCCCCTCCCACCACATCAGGTCATTTTTTCTTCTCTGCAACTCCCCAGACATAGAGGATTTCTAACTTCCTCTTTACCCTCAGTGTGTGAACATTTATTAAAACCGTGGATTAAGAACAACAGAGTTATATTATCATTTGTGAATGAGTAAACACAGGCCTTTAAGCTTCTCTCTTCACATCATTACCTGGAGGACCCCCCCCACTTCAGTTCTCACATTTAATCACACAGTCAGGTTCTGTGCTGAGAACCCAAGCTCCTGCTATTTTGTCCGTTTCAGTATCATTGCTAGCATTGAAGTGTTCTAGAACTGTATAGGTTTTCAGTATAGTTTTTCATGTCCATTGATTATGAAAAACTAGGAACCTTCTGATGGTTCTCTAGTGAGGTAAAGGCATTCTAGTCCCTATGCTGGAGATCCAACTCAGCCTAAAACTTAACTGGCTTGCCACTCCCTCTCCTCTACCCTGCCAGCTACAAACCCCTCCCCTGCCCCTTGTGATGACTGCAGCTGGCCCCATTCTGAGTCAGATAATTGAGATACAGTCTGTTGACTGATACACTGGGTATATTTTTCTTGGCCAAGTGAGTACATTATTTTGTTCTTGACAGGATGAGCTACCACTGAATTTTTCCCTGCTGTGTTTTAATACTCAGGATCTGGTTACACAAAGCTTATTTGCATCTTTCTTAACATTACATAGGAGTACCCTTGGGACTGTTTCAACAAGGGCTACCAGTATTATATTTTAAATGTTTGTCAGTGTTATTTTGTATCAGAGAACTGAGGTTTTTGTTTTTGTTGTTGTTGTTGAACTTTTAATACGTTCTTTAATAGCTACTTTTGTACTAGCATTTTATAAGATTAAAATACTTCTTATAGGATTAAAATCTTGATAAGAGAGTTATCAAATGGTATACTGTTTGATTAACAGAGTAAAATTTTCAGACTGAAAAAGGTTATATGTTGCTTTTTAAGAAAAGCTCCGGGGGGTATTTAGGGTATATGTATCTGCATATATCTGTATGTGCTCAATAATGAGTGTGCATGTGGAAGAGGAAGGTCAATATTAATTGTCTTTATTGCTTACAGTGTGTGTATGTGTTATATTACATAGTGTCTATAGTTAAACAAAAATGACAAACCATTTTGGCTAGACTGACTAGCCTCTAAAGCCCAGAATCCATCCTACACCTTTTCCCTCACCCAATGCTAGAGTTACAGAACTGCACTGTGACACCTGACTTTTCTGTAGGTGAAAGAAATCTCCAGTCAGATTCTCATGTTTAGACAAAAAGCACTCTACCCACTGAACAGTCTCCCCAGCTCACTTAACACAGGAAAAACCTTACCAAGGTGCTAAAATAGGACAACCTAGCCAAAGACTAGTAAGACCTGGACAGGAAGAGATCCTTTTATTAACAATGTGGTTAATTATTGGATTAAAATGAATAAAACATGAGTTCTTCACAGGTAGATATTTGTTGGGAAGAATTCAGGAAAAAGCAACTGCTTTTCCATCCCTGTTTCTCATATTTAATCACATGATCCAGAACTATGATGCTCAGAGAACTCTGAATCTGTCCCAGTGGTGAGGTGCAAATGCATCTTTCTTGTGAGCAGAAATGGGAAGCTTGATGTTGATTGTCGGAGGCTGGCTGGTTCAGTTTGGTACTATTTAGTTTATCTCTCAAAATGTCTACATCCAATGGACATTAATTGATGCCTTCAGAGCCTTGTGATCACTACTGTTTCATACTCCTTGTTTCTGGGGTGTTGGGAATGGGTGGAACATCGGTTATGTCTGCCAATCATCAGTCAACCAATCATTTATCTGTTGCAAGACACCTGACTACTTTGCCACTATCAGACCATAATTTTCACTCTGGCATTTTGCTGACGTTTCTTTCACTCACCCAAGTAGCATATTCAACTAATTTATACATTACCAGATTGACTACATATTTGAAAATCTGAGCAAATGCATACACGGTACAGATATCCTTATATTAGGCAGGCTGTGTTTATTCCTAGCTTTGGTCTATACCTGGAAAATTCTGAAGTCTCCTAATAAGCAGAAATTGGCTAAATTAAAGAAGCATTAATCAATAGTGTTACTAGCATCCTGACGTCTCCAAGCAGGTTTTGAAAGGGGGTGAGAGGGTCTCAGTATAAGGACATTTCCAATTATGGTTTTCATTTGAAATCCTTCATTTGTCTTTTCTACAATTCTGGTTATATTCCTTAGCCTGGTGAACAATCTAAATGTCAATCAGCCCGCCTGCACCTGTATGAGTAACTCATGTATCACGCACATAACCTGTATGACATGGCACCACATCATACATATTGTGAGAATTTTGCAGTTAGTTATGCAAGCTACTGTCAACAAACTTTAGTCACTAAAGAACCATAAGACACCTCCATGCAACAGTAACAAAGGGCCTGAGTTCAGACTTTAAATTCAGAAACACAACCTATCTTCAAGCACAAATCCCATGGCATAGAGTGCCCACTAGGTCACAGACACATGTTATTTCTAGTCATTCCACTTCAAAGATGGAAATCCTTGGTCTCCCAGAGGCTCATTGACTTGTACAGTTTCTCAGACAAGGTTACAGTGTGGGAGTTTATTTCCAGATTTGAGAGAATATTCAGCTGCCTTTATATCATATGTGGTAGAGGCTAGTGACTTCTCTGGTGGGGTTCCCTTTGTGTCTTTAAAGTCTGCTAGAAGGGTGAGCCTGCAATGAACATTCTGTAAAGATCCTGAAGGGAATTACTGCAGGGTTAGGAAGCATTTTCAGCATTCAGATAATGTGCATCATATTTCCTCTTAAGATTTCAAAAACTGTAGAAAGAACAATAAATGGACAGCGAAGAGAATAAGCAGGGAGAGACACCTCTGGAGTAGGAGAACCTAGTGTCAACTTGGGAAACAACTGTAACCCCCTCCCCCGTTTCCAGGTCTCTGTAGGAAAGTGTTAATGTTTTGTCCTTCTGTTGCCTTTCATATGTTCCTGGAGCAAAATACTCCTCTTCTATCTAGTACATAGAACTGTCTTTGTTCATCAGAAATGTCAGCACTTTGTTGCAAAATTGTGATGACAATATTTGTGCTCACTTTTCCTTGATTTTCTCCCTATCTTGTATTGCTACATCCTTGGCAAACTAAGAGAAATCATTCCTTTCTCAAGTCACTACAGAAGAGAGTCTCTCTGATGTGGTCCTTGAGCAGTGAGCATCACCTAACCTTGTGCCCCCCGATCCAGAGTTTGCTCACAACAGAACTTGCTAGCACCCTGGAACTTTACTCTCTAGTTCAACTACTCCAGCAAAAAGGGCATGGTCATGGGTGTGTGTAGCTCCTTCTCCCATTCAGTACTAATTCACTCAGTGCTATTTCACTTGCCTCTCAAATAAGATGAACATGCCATTAAAGAAACAGGTCATGGAGTTTCAAAGAGACGATGGGAAGAGGAGAGAAGCATAGCACCAGATAACCGGAGCTGTTCAGAACGGTGGAAATTGTGTCATAAAGGAATTTTAGAGTACTGCACCATATTCTTGCTCCAATTTTTTTCTGTTTTATTTTTAAGCCAGATTTAAGAAAAGAAAGAGAAAAAAAAAAGAGTAAGGACTTTAGACATCAACTATTTCATTCAACTAAAGGAACAGAGATCTAAGAAGTTAATTCATTATTGCTTTCAACTCACTAAGCTGTGGCACTGGCACTGTGAGCATTCTGTGATCTCAAGAGGGATTTTTCAGCCCCTCCACTTCCCTGATACTCGGGAATCCTTATAAAATTATGACTAACAAGCGTATAAAATATGAGTCAAAAGTTAGTCCCTAAAAAAGTCATTGTGACTTTAATGACTTCGGCAGTTGTTTCAAACTGCGAAAACAGGAAGATCCTACACAATAAGGCGCCTGTCTCACAGCTGGGCTCATACGTAGATGGCCACCCACAGGAGCAATGACTGAGGCCCCCTTCCTCTGTTTGGCACCTTTCCCCATCCTTAAAATTTTCTTTTACTGACTTCATCAGGTTGTCATTGAGAAAAAAGCACCGACTTGTTCTAATCCTCGATAGGGTAGATATGTAAGCAATTATTTTAGTAATATTTTAATCATGTAGAATTGACACTAGCAAACCCAGATTAATTTAAAGGCGGCTCTTTCACATCTTAGGTGTTAGATTTTTTGTACCATCTGCCTGCTTTTTCTTTTCCTGAGAAACATATTACTAATATCCCGCCCTTCCATGGGAGGTCACCAAGAGCTCAGAGCAGTGCCTGCTGATATTTACACAAACCTTAAAGCTCATCTTTGAGAAAGGATAGAAAATGATGATGTTTTCATCACTTCAGAAAAAAGTGGCTTGGGGGCTGAAGGAAAACTGAAGTGATCTGACAAAATTTAATTTCAAATATTTTCTAAGTAGCTGCTTATGATTAAAAGAAGTCTGTGTTAAATTTGGTGCAAAGGAGACAACAGACTTACCATTTGTAATACTGGAGTATAAAAAATAAATTAAATAAAGGCAGGCCATTAAAAATCATAGATGATGTTTAGAAAGAAAAAACTATTCTAGAAAAATAGCATTAAGTTATTTAAGAAAATGATAGCTCTTATTTTTTTTAAAATGTAAGTGTAATTTCTTAGTGTTTGTAGATCTAGTGTTGGACAGTTTTAGGGAGGGGCAGGGAAGTTTATGTTCTAAGGGTTCATTCAGGAACTTTGTCTGAGTTGAAAAGGGAATTTGGCCATTTCCCCTGGGGACATTATTTCTAGGTAGACTCTAACAGGGCTTTCTTGTAAGGACAGATCATTAAAGAAAAATGGGATCTGTATACAGGAGACATGAGGACTCAATTATCTTTGAAATAGCACCCTCTGGTTTGTAAATTCTCCAGTGTATTTGGTGAAGTAAATAAATTCATTCCCTTTCAATTCTTCAAGTCCTTGTGCCATGGTTTCACTGAGGATCTGTCTTACCTTCATATGGAAACAGCTGGCTGGGTTAGTCCACAGGGAGGCTCCAAGTCTCAGGCTACCGAGCTCTAAGTTATGACAAATATTGCTCCCCTTAGTTGTGGTTTATTCTTATAAAAAGGAGCACCTCCATTTTCCCCCTGCTTACCACAGTAGTATAGAAAGAGTTTTATTTTTCTGAGAAGAGTTCATTGCTGGTAAATATGGTGGTGAAGCTGTAGGAGGCTGCACTAGAATCTATCACACGATCTTGTGAAAGCTTAGGGCAGAAAGGTGGGTCGGGAGTCTTATGTATCATTCTCAATTCACAGAAGAGATAGGAAGTGATGTCACAAGGCCAGTCATTAAGACTTGGGATCAAAGTTGAGGTTTAATTGCCCTGTCATGGATACCCATAGCTTGCCAGAAGCAACTCCATATGAAATTCAGTGAAAACCTACCTACCTTGAACTTCCTAACTGTTCCATCAGCTGTCATCTCAACATAGCAATTCCAGTCCTTGGCTCGTCCAGTCACCAGGGCCAGCTCTACACTTTGCCTTTCTAGAAGGTCACATCTGCCTCTCTTAGTCTTTCAGACACCCAAACAAGTGGGCCCTTCATAAGTATTTTTTTGATGAAAGCAATGATTGCCTTAGTCAGTGTGGTAGGGCCCTCCCTTGCTGAGGAAAACCAGTGGTGGTTGCTAAGCAACATTTAAAAGGTCTAGATTGGTTTCTGACCCTGAATGACCTCTATTTGTACACTTCATCATGTGTATTTTATGGCTACCTTAAGATGACTTTAGAAAACTTGGTTTTTGGTATGTATTGCCCTGTCCTTAGTAAAAAGATCATAGGAAAACCCATTTGGACATGGAAAAAAAGGAGATGGTATTTCTGTTACATGCATGAGTATACTTACCCATCTATAAAGACACAGAAGGTGTGTAATTTCCTTAGCCCCATGGCTGAAAATCACCATTCTCTACCACACAGACTGATGGACCCTGTATCCCAACAGAATCCTATGACAAAGAGACATTTTAGGGAGAAAGAGGGTAGCAAGAATTGTCTTACCATATATGATCCTTTCTCAACATGCTCTCATCTCCTGATCCGAGCAGCCAATCACACTGCTAAAGAACCCTTGTCTGTCACCCTCTCTAAACTGTTACCTGAGGACTAACCAATGTGTCCTAATAGACTTGGCTATTTTACTAGGATGAAAGTTTATTAAAACCATAAGAGGACTTTCTGTTTGTCCATTCCTCCCCCTGACCCCATAATAATACCCCGGCTCTACTTTGCCTGACCATTTTAGGTATTCCATCACTGTTTATTGAAAGCATGACAGAATGGCTTTACTGAAATAGTATAAGCCTAGTTGACTCCAAGATGTTTGCAAATATTTCAGAGATACCAAAGTAACCAACCAAGGATAATTGCGTGATATTTAGCTAAGTCTTTTGTGTATATGAAGGGGAAGACTGCAGAAGAAATCATCCATCTCTAAGCTTTTATGTAAGATATTTTTACTCTAGTTTAAAGTATGTTTCTTTGCTAAAGGCCAGCAGACCAATCAGCACTTATAAATCTGTCTTTCTAACTTCTTAATGTTCATTAAGTGCTGGTTTTGTGGCTTGCAGGTAAGAGGCCATTGTGACAGTTATATCTTTAAAAAAAAATCAAATAACTTGGAACTTATGCAATTTACCTGGAATTCAAAATTGCACTGAGGTTCAACATGTAAAGTCTACAAAGCAGAAGTGATTTACTCAGAGATGTCTGGTTACTTGTGAAAACACATACATACGCAAGCAGGGTTACCCAGAAAGAGAGCGGTTTTGTCTCAGAGGACAGTGTGTGGTACCGTGAGCCAACAGGCAGAGTCGGTCTGGCGTCACCTCAAAAGGCAGCTCTCTGGGAAAAGCAGTGGTTTGACCTGAGTCTTAGATGCCTGAAGTGAAGCTATTGTCAGATACAGGATGCTCATTTGGAAGGGGAATGCCTCACAGGAAAGAGAGCCAATTACAAGTTCAGGCTGTTGCCATGGTGCTTAGCTGATTCTTCATCTAGCAGTACAGGAACTCCCTGGAAGGCTAGGGAGAGGGGAGTGGGGAGAAGTGGAGTCTGCAGGGCAAGGCATCCCTCTGTCTGTACTGTAATGCAGACAAGAAGGGGATAACAGGGCAGCCAGGACAAGGACATCTTCAACATATCATGCATTGCTGAAATGAAACTAAAATAATTTAACTATGAAATGTTTCTAAATGAATTATAAGATGTAACAGCACTAAAATATCAAATTAGCATAACTCCAAATAATTCATTGTTCGCTCAGCAAACGTTATCTCATATTTCCTAATGTACTTGGGAATCCTGCATGGAAAGGTTAAATGAATTTAATCCATTTGTTGGCTATGATCTAATAAGCATATTAATGAACCGACTGAGTGTAGAAAATTGCACATTTCAGATAAAATGCTTTTTGAATCAAGTAAATTAATTCCATCTCCATTCATTTCTCTGTGAAAAAGAAGCTAAATGCATCAGCACCCCAGGTGGTGGGCAAATCATGTTCCAAAAGCAGGTTAAAAAAAAAAAAAATCTTGTATACTGGAAGCCGAGTCAGAAAACAACTACAGTTCCAGCCTATTCCAATTAAAAAAAAATTGCTCAGAGTCAATTAATCAAATGTACCACATCACTTGGAAGCAATTAGAATAGCCAAGAACTGCAGAGGGCTGCTTCTGCAGAGGGCTGTCTGCAGAGGAAGAGAGGGTTAAAGAACACCTAGCTGGAACGGGGGAGGGTAGGACCTCAGATTTACTTAAATATTCATGGGGCTTCCTCCATTTTAATCTTCTCCTTTTTAAAAGATGGCTGTTTCCCAGCCAGACAGCTCCCCGGGGAAAGAGATTCCCTGTTCCCTGACAGAGTTGGACTAACCTAGGGTGGAAACCCCTCCAGGCATCAGGACTGTTCATAACTGACGGAGTGCTTCAAGCCGGTCAGCTGAATTCATTTGGACCAGCTCTTGCTCCTTCGTACAGTTCCTGTTTCATTACTCTCTCGTCTGCCTGGGAATAAGCAGGGAGCACGTAGGCTTCTTGCAAAAACGGAGTGTGAATGAAGATGAGCTTGCTGTGGATTAAGAAATACCGTGCATTTACAAGGCTTTGTCTTTTCTAAGTTTTGATTGTTTAACCACTGGATCCGAAGGGTTTTTCTGATCCTCTGGGGATTGCTCTCCTAGAACTGAATTCTTGCAAAGGGATTTGTGGATTGTGGCAAGAAGAGCCTCCAAAATGCCTGAGGCAAACTATTTGTTATCTGTGTCTTGGGGTTATATCAAGGTGGGTCAATTTGATTGTGTTTTGTGTCTTTGATAGAATACGATGCTTTTATATCCTTCTGTTTTTTTGTGGATTAGAAGGCATCAACAGTGACTGAATTTGTTTATACATTTAGTCCACTGGGGCTTCTTATGAAATAAGGGTATGCTTTATTGCATCATATTTTAATGTACTGTAATGTGTTTCAATCGTGTTTTTCCTCAACTGTGTTTTAAAAGGATGCTTTTCCCATCCCTTTAATTTTTCCTTGTACTTTTCACTTAATCTGTTCTTGAATGTGTTATCACCTCAAATTATAGTTTGAGCTATATTTCCAATTTTTAAAAGTAGCAATACTTTCAAGTAAAATTATTTTGATATTTAGTAAAATTCCTTTTCCTGAGTTTGCAACTTCAAAAGAAATCAGTGATTTTTAAGAACATCTTTTTTCCCCACTACATTGACATTGGAATGATTTCAAAATGAAGGATCATTATAAATTATAGCATAGCTCTTGTTAATCTAATGAAATTGGCTGTACAGTCGCTTGGTTCCTAGAAAGTAAAGTTGGTAATACAGTGATCATTTACTCTTTCCTAGACATTCAATGTCTTTTTTTTTCTCTTTATAAACAGTTCAAAAGGATGCTGAACCGGGAGCTGACACACCTCTCAGAGATGAGCAGATCAGGGAACCAGGTGTCTGAATATATTTCAAACACATTCTTAGGTAAGACACTAGCAGAAAGCCCAGTGGGCTTTCGCAGGGTGAATTTCTACTATCTATCAAGGGTATCCTGTGAATTTGGAGTGAAGTTAAGCACAGAAAACAAATCCATCCACATGAGAGCTAAAGTCAATCTCTAAAGGAAAGAAAATAAGCACAGGAAAGTAATATTTTTGAAATGATAATATCTGTTGGAGAGAGAGCAGGCTATTATGGGTTGATTGAATTTACATGGCTGCATATTATCATATTACTGGACCCCCCCCCCAATAGGGAGCTCCAGAGCAGCTCCAGTATCTAAACCCAGCAACTGCTGTTTCAGCATCTCTAAAACTGTAATTTGTTTTTCAATTCTTTCAGTAACTAGGCTTTGAGACAAAAAGCTTGGGGTAGGGGAGATGTGCTACCTTCACAGAGTCCGGGGAAGGGTGTTCTGGAAATAATTAACTGTTGCTTTGCTAAGTTATTTTTTTAAAATGGATTCTCCCCCTCTCTCTCTCTCTCTGAAATTATATGGTACTTAATAAGTAACAATGGTCATAGGTTTCCAGGGATGGTCTTCAATTATTCCCTGGGTCTTGTCTGACTCTTAGGAATTTCTGATCTCAGGCTTAAAGGTAACTTTTGTATCATGAACCTGTTCTGCCTATTTTAATTTAATGAGGCCTTCGGAATCAGGGATATGTGTATCTCAAAAATGCAAAGAAAGCCTTTAGATTCTGATTCTGCTGGCTCTGAAATATCCTTGCTTATGCAGCTCCATTTTTTTTTTCCCAAGGAAATGACCCGTTCTTGCAGCGGAGCATCCCAGCTTCCTTTTTGGCACAGCCTCTTATTAAATGAGCATTTGCCTTGCTGCCTTATGGAACATAGTCTGTCAGCAGCTTTGTTTAAAAAGCAGCCCCATCTCTTTCTCTCAAAATCAGTTCCCTCTGACAACGTATCAGTTGGCTTTCTCCTCAGTACATCATTATTGTGCAGCCCATGGTTATCTAGCAGATCTGCAAACTGCAGATTAGCAGGCAGAGGCCATCCTCACTATTGCCATGTGTGGGTGTCCTCCTTCACCTGCTGTCCCCAGCTGTAGATGCAACAACCTTTGACAGAACAAAGGAGAGGAATTTTTACACATACCCTATCTTCCAGAAATGGCTAGAATATAAGCAAAGAAAAGGCATAACCCTTAATCCTTTTCTTCCTCAGACTTTCCCCTTAATCTCCGAACACAAGAACTTTCCCTTCAGTGTCTCATATACATATCTTGGTTCATGAAACATTCATTGATTTTTCATAAGCTAGGGGCTGTTTTCAGGGCACTTACCAGATATTGACACCAGGATTGAAGAGTGAAATCAGTACTTGTATTTTCATACACATTGCATTTTATAATCCCTGGCTTCTGTGGGCTAAAGCTTCTCTCAGGGTTTGGAATAAAGCCCCATGGGACCTCTGAGCCCTTGGTCAGGTCAGGATGGAAACAGTTTTCCCAATGACTCTCTAATGACTACTTGCTAAGGATCAGAAACATATCTTATTGTCTTAAGGAATGTTTTAAAAATCAGCAATGCAGATCAAGAAGAGCTGGTGAGTTTCTAGTTTCAATACTTTCTAATTTTGAGACTAGACAAATATCTGTTCTTCTCTGAATACTCTATTTGGTATCTAGGGGCATTTCTTTGGGAAAACTTAGCTTCTCATTGTTCTAAAAACTAAATTATCCAGAGGAAAAACTTGAGGAGAGTTATTCAAATCCCCTTTCTTAGCATTTGAAGGGTGGAGTGTATGTGTGTGTGTGTGTGTGTGTGTGTGTGTGTGTGTGTGTGTGTGTGTGTGTGTGTATGTGTCTGTGTCTGTGTGTGTATGTACTTGAATGTGTACATGGCAAATGAGAAGGTTCTTAGAAAGACACAGAAAAAAGATACAAACCTAAGAGGCACCAGCTGCTTCAGCTGATGTCTGGGAACCCCAGGAGAGCTGCAGTCCTTCACCTCTTCCAATTTTGGCTTTCTGGAGTCTGCTACAGGCTGAGATGCTCAGCAGCTTCCCTGAGATATACTTGACCCTCTGTTGTAAGCCCCAGACTTTCAATTTGTACAGATAATCAAAACTTGCTTCGAACTGCAAATGCAGAGACTGGAACTGTTAGCCATGTCTTAGGGGAAGAGGGTGTCCCTGGAGACCCACAAGGCAAGCCTCCTCATATACTGTCATATCTTCAGAGGACTTTAAGACCCTCGTGATACAATTTCCTCATTTTATAGGAAACAGAGTTGATGATAATAAGAATGAAAGAATCTAACCAAAGTCACTTGGCTAATATTTTTCTGAGCCAGAACTAATTCTCTAGGCTTTTAGAAGTAAATACAGATACCATCTCTAATAGAAATTCTTAAGATCATAAGAAATAGAATCCGATTTAAGGGTGTGATATGGACACTATTTTGGAATGTTTTTTTTTTCTTTAGAAATCAGAATGGTTGGAAATAAAAATAAAGGATTAACAATTTCTAGCTATATAAAAAGCTTTGTTGTGAACATGGCAATCAGCACAAACAAAATGAGATGACCATCTCATTCAAAGTTAAACTTGCAAACAATATCCCAGCAAGAGTAAGAGGATATTAAAATCTGTTGGGCAGAAAGGAATCTCCTAACCCTGGCATCTGTGAAACTTTTTCGGGTTTTCCATCTGAAAAGCCAATGCTCAGGTGGGATGCAGAAAACCAGACAACAAGCCATGGACCAATACTGGCACTTAATGCTGTAGCAATGACAATGGACTTTCATGTTGCTGGAAAAAGTAGACTTAGACTATCTAATTTCAAGAGAAGTGAATAAGGTATAGTGGAGACCACACATATAAAACAAGATTTTTAAAATGTTGTATTAAAAGCTAGTTAATATTTGAACAGGTAAAGGACATTTTCTTCTTAAATTTACTTAACATCTCATCTCTAGAGCTAGAACTTTTAAGGTACCAGGAAAAAAATTTCAGAATTTTCATGCTCATAGGATGCTGGGGTCCAGCAAAGAAAATACTTCAAATTGCGTCACTAACAGTGTTTGGATAAGACCAGTTTTGCCTGATTGTCTGCATGCTTGCTTTGCAGTAGCCAACAGTACCCTCATCATATTCTGACCACCACAAGTGTTAATCCACTGAGGGTTTCTTGCCATTTTTGGGTCTGTCCTTCAGGTTGTTTCCACACTGTGTTGGCTAAATACTCAGCAGAGGAAATTCCGAGTAGGGAAGCCTGTCAGTTGTTCCAGTGCTTGTGTAGGGGAACACCCATGAATGTCGCTGGTCCCCCTGTGAATAATGCTCTTCTTTATTGCCCCTGTTCCAGACACAGCAGCTGTTCTGCTCAATTACTCACGGGTGCAGGGAACCTTTAATTAACCAAAACCAGGAAAGCTGGTCCCACTAGGGATGCTTAAATCTGCAGAGGCACCACACCAGGGGAATCTAAAACCCTTTTTTACCAAATATGAAAAATGGTAGTTGGGAAAACAAGGGATATTATGGCCTTTCATTTTAGCAAAATGTGGTAGTTATTAGCAACGAAGTTACAGAGAGAAAGAGAATTTCAAAATTAAAATAACAGATAGTTTTCACACCAGACACTGTGTGGCAGAAAAAAGATTTTTAATAGGAACTTCAAGGCCTGGGCTCTGAGCTATTAAATCACTTTGTACAAAGTAATTAGAGAATAAATATCTATTTACTAAGTTGTTCTTTGAGTTTGGACAAGTTGCTAACTTCACCTGAGAAATGAGTATGGGATTGTTATTTGTTCCCAAATCTAGTTCTGATCATTGAGACAGCAGAGACATTTTTTTTAAAGTATTGATTTAGTAGAGCTGGATGAGACACATAAATTTGTAATTTTTTTCAAATTTCCTCACTTCTATTTAATACTAAATAGTTTGGAAACCTCTAAAATAACAGAAACAACTAAAATCCCTTCTCTGATCAAAAATTACAGTCTTGTGAGCATCTAGAAGCTTTCTAGGGATGCTAGGGATGGAAAATGCTAGGCTCCTCTCAATAGCCAGGTAGTAAGGTGGACATGAAACTGGCCCTATATTGCTTTGATTTGATGGAGTGTCTCTAGGCTCTCTAAGCAGACAGATGTCCCTAAGGAGAACACATGAGTATGCCATCATCTGCAAGAGTCTAAAAGCATATTATCTACATCCCAGCATGCTATATGGAAGCATGCTATTTTCAAATGGAAATGTTGTTGCCATACTGATCTTCATTGTGACAAGAAAAGATAGATATGGTCACTTCTGAGATCCAAGTTAACTATTTCAACCACAGGTTCCATTTAGTTCAAAGGAGAAATGGGCCAACAATGAAACCAGTCATGACTTTTGTGTACCCACAGGCATCCCTGGAGCAGGACAGAGGTGATACACCTCCATAAACACCTAAGATTCATCTCCCTACAAAAGGAAATACAGTATTTGATAGTTAATAGCAGTGTACAGAAACAAGTCTTCATGTAGACAGACACTTGTTTTTTACTAATACTAACTCTACTGTTACCTTGTAAATTTAAAAGAGAACTAACAGATTATTAGCAATAGTTAATAAACTAAACATATTATGAACTAAAGTGCCTATTATGGATGTGAGGTTTTATTATTTATAAGTAAAATTAATAGGCATAAAACAGCGGGCTGGAGAGATGGTTCAGAGGTTAAGAGCACTGATTCTTCTTCCAGAGGTCCTGAGTTCAATTCCCAGCAGCCACATGGTAGCTCACAACCATCTATGACGACATCTGGACATTCTGTATAATGTATAACTAATAAATCTTTTTTTAAAAAGGCATAAAAACATAAAAAAATCAAATTATAATCTTCTCACAAACCGTAAATGGTAATGAATCAAAGCTTTAAAGTAATTATTTAAAGGTTATAAAACCATTTATTTCCCTAACATATATATCCATATTTAAACTGAGCCCAGTTGAAGCCATATGATTTTTTACATAGAAAAGAATAGGAATATAATAAAATGAGCAAAACATTGTTTGCTTTTGTTAAACTGGGTCTGCCTTTTACAATGAACCTTTTGTTGTTGTTTGCTTTAAGATGGGGGTCTCACATAGCCTAGTCTAGTCTCAAATTTATTGTGTGGGTCTAATCCTCCTGTCTCTGCATTCTCTGTACTGGGATTACAGGTTCGTGCCATATCCACTAAAGAACATTTTATATTTAATTTATTTGCTTGATTGGATAGCTATTTTGAGACAGGGTTTCTCTGTGTAACAGCTCTGGCTGTCCTGGAACTTGCTTTGTAGACCAGGCTGGCCTCAAACGCACAGAGATCTACCTGCCTCTGTCTCCCAAGTGATAAACATTTTATATACAAAAATACATTACTCACTTTAATAAAAAATCTGTATGTAAGTGTTGATGCTCCACTTTAAAATTATGAGTCTGATTCTGGCTAACAGTAAAAACAGAAGAACCAGCTTGGGTCTTATCTCTGCCACTTCTTAGATAAGTTACTGGCTCCTCTGGGCCTCAGCTTACTTTTGCAAGAATGGAACAGCTCATATATCTCTCCCACTGCTTCACAGGACCATCTGCAGGTCCAGTGAAATTTAAACCCCAATCAATATATATATGTTTCGATTTGTTCTGAATATTACTGTACTGGCACAGTGTGCTCAAATGCATGCTCACTGTTCTCTTGCAGACAAGCAGAATGATGTGGAAATCCCATCTCCTACACAGAAGGACAGGGAGAAGAAGAAAAAGCAGCAACTCATGGCTCAGATAAGCGGGGTGAAGAAACTGATGCACAGCTCAAGTCTGAACAACACAAGTATCTCACGCTTCGGAGTCAACACAGAAAATGAAGATCATCTAGCCAAGGTGTGCATGAGCTAAGCATGTGTGCATCCAGCTCACCACAGCACACACATACGCTAGTACATACACACACACACACACACACACACACACACACACTCAGGCAGACCCCATCTACCATTTAGAAAAGAGGGATCACATATTTTTTTCCAGTTGAGTTTTATGATGAGCAAGACAATGTCATTTCTTTGTCCATTGCTGTGACACCTAACTGAATTCCTTTCATACCAAAAGACCATTCCTTTGTTCTAAGTATAGGCTCAGTAATATAAAGTTCCTTGTAAATACAGCATCCTGCTGTGTGTGTGAGGAGAGGGGGCACAGAAAGTCCCAGGGAAAGCTGGCAGGCTGGGATGCATTATCCCAGAGGACAATGGGAGAAAGTATGTCAGGCACCAGTGGGAATGTCTGCCATGACTGGCAGAGCTGACTCCTAGGCCCAAACCCAGTAGTGGATGAAGGGACAGAAAATGTTTATTCCTCCTGTAGGAAGCTGCACAGCTGCTGCTAAGGTCCTTGCAGCTTTGTCAAAGGATGAAGTATGCTTTCTCTGAGCAAAGCTTCTTCCATGAAGCCTTCTGAAAACTGCCACTAGAGAAAAATAGATTAAACATCAGGCCAATCATCTGGGAAGTTATTCAAAATGAAATCAATTACTTCCCCAAAGCAGCTAATCTTGGGAATAATCCCATAGCAAAGGTCTGAATGATATTTCTTCCAGGCCTGTGTGTGGCCCATCTACCCTAAGATGTAACCCATACAAGGCAGTTAATGCTAAGTCAGGGTTGAGTTCTACACACTTTGGCAGCTGAGTCTCCCTGACCTGATTTCAAAGGATTGCAAAGGGTGGAGAAATTTTCTAGACACAGTTATGCAGCTGTGGCTGATGGGCCATGGAGTAGCAAGAGAAGAGACAAAAGATCAGGACCAGCAGCCTCATTTGAGCTGCCTTTGAAAGCAGGCAGCATCAGTTGAAGACTGGTGTTTGGCAGCAACTAATTTATAAATGCAAACACACTTGGGTGTTTCTTTACAAAAGAATGTGCAGAAGCATGCAGTTACCAAATAGAAGAGAACCAACCCACCATTCTCAGATTTTATAAACCCCAGACACTCTAAACAGACGTGTGAAAGAATCAGCAGCCAATTTTCCCCAAATAAAATCTTTTAAAATATCTTAAAGCATTAAAAAAAAACTATTATTCTTAAATTCCTCTGTTTTGATTGCAGGAGCTGGAGGATCTGAACAAATGGGGTCTTAACATTTTCAACGTGGCTGGATACTCACATAATCGGCCTCTCACATGCATCATGTATGCCATATTCCAGGTGAGGAGCTGGAGCAAACACTGATTATCCAGGAGCATGGCTCGTTATATTTTACATGCCAGGTTATCTTTATGACAATTTTCTCCCCATTTTTGGATGTCCATTTATTTATACCCTAATCCATTTTACTACATAGGAAAGAGACCTTCTAAAGACTTTCAAAATCTCATCTGACACCTTTGTAACCTACATGATGACTTTAGAAGACCATTACCATTCTGATGTGGCATATCACAACAGCCTGCATGCTGCTGATGTGGCCCAATCAACCCACGTTCTCCTTTCTACACCAGCATTGGATGTGAGTAGTTACAATCTGCTTTGCATACCTATCCATCCTGCTTTTAAAAGTACCATAAATGTAGAATACATTTTAAAAATAATGGAATTGAATGATCCTGAGTACTGGAACTGCTTGTTTGGTAGCTGTGGCATTTATTAATTTGAGTTACACATCTACTTTTCTCATTTTCCAGGATTAGTGTAATGTTCCATTTTTCCATCTTTGCCAACTGAAGATAATTTCATTATCAGACAAGAAATTGAACCTATGGTTCATTTTAATCATATTTCTAGTAAGGTAGTAAGGGATACAGAGCATCTCAAGGCATCTTTTATTAGTGTCTGTCATACAATACATATACATGTATGTACTCACCTGAATTGTTCAATATGTACTCATCCCAGGCCCCAAGGAGGATAAAATGTACATCTAATATGAAATGTTCTGTGTAGTCTCTGTTAGGGTTAAACACTGAGACACTCATTTTCCTAGGAATTCAAAGTAGTAACTGAGAATCAAGAGAAGATGGATTAATAAATAGAAGCCAATAGAAACTGCTCTCCATACCCTTTGTGGAGATGACTATGACTCTTTCCCTTACAGATAATGCTTTGTCGTGACTATATTAGTTATATATTCTATAATTGATAATATACCCAGCCATGCCACTTCTGGGCAGATGGCAACATGGAGTTACCAGGTACTTCCAAACTGTAGTGCCTACTGCAGAAAAGGACTAACCAAGCCTTAACCAGCCATCATTGCAAACTCAGTTTGGGAGTTTGAGAAAGACGAAAATCTTTTCTTGACTTCCATATGATCTAAAAAAAATAATAAATCTAAGACAACTTGCTAAGGTGAGATGGCACTAAGAGTGTTTAATCCCTCTAAAAGGGGAAAACGTATTGTGTTTACACTCATGAAATAGGGTAGCACTATTCACCTAGTATAAATTAGCTATGAGTGTTGAAAACTTAGTAAAAGGAGTGTAGAATGCTTGGTGTGCAGTGGGATTGGTCTTTGGAGGAGAGGTAGAAAGTGGCTTAGCATTTGAATGAATGGAAAAGTTTTGTCTTCAGAGAGGCCTAAGAACAGCAGGATTGCATACCTAACAATAAGTAGTTCAAATCACTGTACACGGAGGAAGAGAACAGAGAGGCCTTCGCGATGGTGCGAAGGAGTGAAGTAGTATAACTTTGGACTTCATTTCTTAGAAATGTTTTCACCTCCTGCCTGTAGCAAACATGTAGTAGGTATATGGATAGATTACTGAATATATGACACCTTGTGACCTCACTATATAATAAACTTTAGCAAACACTTTATCAATTGTATTCTAAAGCTCGAGTTTAGCCTCTTTCACCTCTGGTTACTTAGTCATATATGAAGGTTATTATCTGCCACCTTCCCAGAGCCAGTGTGACGTGCTTCTTTGACTGGTTACATAAGCACCACACTGTCATAAATCCAAAACACCAATTACAGCTGTACACATACCATCACAATTGCAATAATAACTTACCAAACCTCAGCCTATATGGAATCAATGTGGGATAGCTCTGGCAATCACCCTTCCCACATCAAAGGTTTTCTGGTGATAAAAGAGTCTTATGCTTAATTAAATTAACACTCCAAGCTACTATATAAATCAGCATGCCTCTACCAACAAGAGTAAAATGTGGTAGTTGAAGCAGATGAAACTGAGAAGTAAGACAGCTCCAATAGATGTGAAGTTAATCAACTCTTTTGCATCTACAGGCTGTCTTCACAGACCTGGAAATCCTGGCTGCCATTTTTGCAGCTGCCATCCATGATGTTGATCATCCTGGAGTCTCCAATCAGTTTCTCATCAACACAAGTGAGTTCACCACTGCAAAGACATACCAGATCATTCTGTGATTCACTGTAGCTTTTTCCTCCTAATGTTTTCTTTATGGGTAATAACAAGGTCAATAATGAGGTAATCCTTCCATCCCCTGAAAATTGCTCAGGCCTTTCCTGGATACTGTGTCTAGCTTGTCAACACACAGTTGGAGGTGCACGGAGAACTTGGAGAAGGTCAGGGGCAAGGCATTTAAAAAAGAACCTCAAAAGTTTGGAAAACTACAATATGGAAAGAAAGAATACCAGATTTGGAGTTGCCCCCTAAGACTAAGAAGACTTGGGGACAGTAACTCTCAGTCTTCTTTGAGATTAACTTACTCAACATAATATAAGCCACGAGTGTCCCTCTATCTTGGAAGAAGAACAGAGATGCTGGGCTTTAGTATGGCAGCCTTCACATTATAGAAGCAACATTCCCTGAGGAACATGGTACTAGGAGGAAGGGTTCACACATTCTCTTTCATCGTACTGCTTTGACTGCACTGGGTGCAGCCAAGGGAAGGACCTAGTTTGGCCAGCCTCAGGATCTGCAGCTATTCCCAGGGCTTTCTTATGCTCAAACCACTTGATTTTCATGCTATTGAAAAATTCATTTATCATTTCAGTTAATGCTCCATATCTATATGCTGAAAGCCCAAGTACATTTTTCTTTTGATGATACTGTTATCCCCTTAATGAACATGATTGACATATAATTCTGGCAGTTTTATAAAAGTGCTATCTGAGCTTCCTGCTAAAATCAGCCTTCTGTTGTTGTCTTTGTTTTTATGTTCAAAATATCTCAGTATCCCAAGCTTTGGGCACATTAGTTGTTTTTGGTTTTTGTTTTTAATTCTCAACATCTTATTTTTCTATTGAAACAGTCAGCAACATAAACTTTGATACCCAAAGTTTTACTTTTTTGCATGGATTAATTTAGTCAAT
The DNA here is from genome assembly GCA_004025045.1 of Sigmodon hispidus. Taxonomy (NCBI): domain Eukaryota; kingdom Metazoa; phylum Chordata; class Mammalia; order Rodentia; family Cricetidae; genus Sigmodon; species Sigmodon hispidus. The sequence goes on from PVIH01000777.1 coordinate 158,380, forward strand.
TTAGCATACTGATAATTTGTTTCACAAGGGAAATATACTACTTACAGAACTAAGACATATAAAGCATGTTTACAAATGTATGCCCTTGACTACAGGATTAGTTTAAGTGACTTCAGAGAAAGCTATGGTCTATGAGAGAGAGACCACTAGTATCATTAGAAATATATAGCATCAGTTGGCTGCTGTTCTTAGTTAAGATAAAACATGATTTAATGAGTTTAGTGACAACAAAACTGTGCTATACAAAATATAGAAAGAGCAGAGGAGAAGATGTAGTTTGGCTGTCTAGGCATTGCAGAAGACAGAAAATTCAGTATCAACATTGTGGAGAAAAATATTCATGCTTAGTTTTCATATTTATAGAAATATCCAAAAGCTACATTATTGGGGTAAAATAAGATTTTATACCAACATATTATCTGTTTTGAAAATCTTAATACATTTGATAATGCTTCATAGTATTTTCATCTCACTTCTTTTCAAAACACGAAATCCATGAAGACTTAAAGGAAATTGTAAGCTGAAATGAAAATACAGTTTATCCGATGTCAAATTCTTCATCTCATATGAAAGAGAAAAGGTGCTTAAAGATTGAATTTTAATGAAAGGGAAAACTCATGTAATAATATCCCCTAGAATTGCCTTATGCTCTGCTTCTCTAGTATGTTATGACTTATGGATGATAGCACTTAATAATTTAAAAAGAGATAGATCTAATTCACAATGAAATCACACCAGTATTTGGATTATACAATGTCATTGCATTTTTAAATTTTGATTATTCTTCTTTATTAGATTCAGAACTTGCTTTGATGTATAATGATGAATCTGTGTTGGAAAACCACCATCTTGCGGTGGGATTCAAATTGCTACAAGAGGAACACTGCGACATCTTCCAGAACCTCACCAAGAAGCAAAGGCAGACACTCAGGAAAATGGTGATTGACATGGTAAGATGCTAGCCTGCATTCATCACTTACATTTGCCATTTTCTCTCACAGACTGACTTGATTAAGAGTTTTAATTCTGTCTTTACCCAAGGTGTTAGCAACCGATATGTCTAAACATATGAGCCTGCTGGCAGACCTCAAAACAATGGTAGAAACCAAGAAGGTGACAAGCTCAGGCGTGCTCCTTCTGGACAACTATACTGACCGGATACAGGTATCTGACATTTAGCACTAAGTGAAACCAAACAAAAGCATGCAGTATTTAGAAAAAGAAAAACAGAAATTTTGTTAATTGCATGACCTTGGTTACTACTGTACTTTTGGCATATTCTTAAAACAAGAAAATAGAGTTTAACTCTTCATTTATAAGAAAAAAAATACTGTGTTCATTGAATTACTTAGTTTTAAATTTGAGTTGCAATGTCTATTTGTTTTAGGACATATGTGACTATTGGTCCCCAAAGTTCACATTTGAATATAAATCCTACTAACTGGAAGTTTGTTAGGTCTGCTTTGGCTGAACAAATTGTCATCATCATCTTTTTCCATACATGGAAAATTTAAAAGCAATTACTTTGGGTCATTCTTTGCATTCTTTCCAAACTGAGGAAAGAAATGTTAGCAGAATTTGACTTCTAATACCCCTTCTAGTTTCTAAACTCAAAAAACATCAGTCTAGGAAAATATACATGCTTCTTTTGGGGGCTCTAATGGTAAATAACCAACTCTGGCCAGCACCTTTGAAATACTGCTCTTTTTCATGGGTGGATCGTAATTATATTCAACTAAAATGTTCTTGGTACAAAGTGTACTGGGATGAGAGGGATAAGATGTTCTGGTGGTATTTATGCTTAGTTTTATGGGATTTTCCAAAATCTTGATCTTTTCAGGTCCTTCGAAACATGGTACACTGTGCAGACCTGAGCAACCCCACCAAGTCCTTGGAATTGTATCGGCAATGGACTGATCGCATCATGGAGGAGTTTTTCCAACAGGGAGACAAAGAACGAGAGAGGGGAATGGAGATTAGCCCAATGTGTGATAAACACACAGCTTCTGTGGAAAAATCCCAGGTATCTATACCGAGATTTTTTTTCAATGTTATTATGAGTTCTACCAATGGTACAACTGGAGAATTTTCCCCAGTTCATTTCTTTTAGCTAGTGAGTGAGTGTGTGTGTGTGTGTGTGTGTGTGTGTGTGTGTGTGTGTATGTGAAATGATACAGAGGCGATTGTACATTTCCATTATATTCATCTTCTTTATGCATGGTCTCACAGGTGCAGGATTAAGCAAGGTTTACAGTTGTCTATGACCTTAACAGAGCCAGTGGACACACGATATCTGTACCCTCCACCCAGCTGTCTAGATTTCTTTTCCTCCCCTGTCCATCCAGAAGTTCAACTCCTCATGTCACTGTTACCAAAGATGATCAAAAGCCCTATCTTTGCAATGAAACTACAAGCATCTTTCCAGTGTAAAGTGAAGGAGGAAAAAGGACAAAACAAACAACCGTCCTTTTTGTCCAGTTTGCAAACTTCTTAGTGACCCAATTGCCCACCTCGATCCCATGGACAGTTCTCCCCAAGTACTATGATGTCATCATCCACACAGCTGCTTCATTCATAGGCTCTGTTAAACTTTGGATGCTTGATTTAACAAGAAAACTTCTAACTAGTTCTTAGGATTTGAGAATTATTCTCGTCCCCAAACCCAAGCACTAAACAACCAGCAATGACCTTTCCTGAAAGTCTGAAGCATTTCATGCTAAAAGCAAAGCAAACAAAGGAAGGAAATGGCTGTACTGTGTTACGTTACTCATACTCATTCATCGCTGTGAGTTTGTTTCTAGTCCCTGGAAAACACTTTGAAAACGGCCTCTAAAATCCATTAAACTATATGCAAGACATAAGGTTGAAAAGGGAGTGGGTAGGAGCAAAGTAATATCTGAATCATCCAGCCAAATTCTTGTAACCAAGGCAGATCAGAGCTGCCCTGACTTTATGAGTCTTGCTCATTAAGTTAGGAAAGAACCATTAAAAGGCATAAATGTGTACACATACACACGAACATACACACACATATACATACCCTCCATAAATACAGGCATACATGTACACATATATGCATGTACACACATACACATATTCTCCATACATACATGCATACATGTACCCCCACATACACATAGACATACACACACATACCCATGTATACACACACATATATATATATACATGAGGTGGAATGGGACAGAACCTCACATATGAGCAAAGTTCTTATATATACAAATTGAATATATTAAATGACTAGCCACATACCAGAATATTGATAGAGGAAGGTTTCCAGCAGAGTGAAAAGATGGCAACATAATGTCTCAAAGAGATCCTAAATCATCTCCCTCTTGATCCCAGCTCAGCATCTCTCCAGCTCCATCCCCCCCAATGACAGGGGAATTCCATTCTCCCATTCTGTGATAACTATTCTCTCTCTACCTGCCCCAATCCCCAATGTTTCCTGTTTGTCTAACAGAGAGGTCAGTTTAAGGCCACTTAGCTAGCTCCTGCAGGATGCATAGCTCCTGCTTAGCTCCTATATAAACCACAACAAAGCCATAGCCTTGGGTTTATGTTCTTGCACATAGGCAAAAGGAACTGCTTAATTGTTCTTTTTTTCCTTCTTTCTACTGATGGAAATGACTGTGTGCACTATGAATCCTAAACAATAGCAGCCATACCCACAGAGAGAATTTTTTTGGCCACTTTTTAATTTAAAAGTTATTATTTGTTTTTACATATCAACCATAGTTCCTCTTCCCTCCCCTCACCCCATTCACCTCCCCCTCACAGCTTGCCCCCACTCCAACCCACCATCCACTCCTTAAAGAGGATAAGGCCTCCCATAGAGAGTCACTAAAGTTTGGGATATCAGGTTGAGGCAGGACCAAGCTCCTCACCCCTGTATCAAGGCTGAGCAAGGTGTCCCTCTATAAGAAATGAGTTCCAAAAAGCCAGTTCAGGTACTTGGGATAAATCCTGGTCCCACTGCCAGAGGCCATACCAGTTGCTCAATCCACACAACTGTCATCCACATTCAGAGGAGCTAGTTCTATCTCATGCCCTTCCCCAGCTGCACAGAGGCGATATTTGTTTGTTTAGGGTTTGAATTGTCTTTTAAATATTTCACTATTGTTGTTTAATTTAGAATGGTTCTCTACAAAGCAAAGTCTTAAGAAATTTCAGAATAGTGGAGGGCTGATTTCTGCCATTTTGGTGCAGCAGCATATTTTTGAGTTATCAGGGAGAGAATGTTGAATCAGAACCCTTCAGATTTGGGACTTCCTTCAGAAAATGACTCACAGAATCCAAGTAGTCACGAAGTCATTCCAAGTTACATCTAGACTTAGCTGGCAGACATGAAAGGAAAAACAGTATGTTGTGGTGAGATGAACACAGGCTTTGGAATCAGACAAAGTGGAGACTAAGTCCCACATCAACCACTTATGAGCTACGTGACCAATGCATCATGTTTAGTCTCTGTGATTCTCAGTTTCCTCCTTTGTAAACAGTGGGTAACAATATGTTGCAGCATTGAGAGGTGTTTGTCCATATTGTATATAGTGCAGGACCTACCATAAAGCAAGCATTCAAATAAACAAAGTTCTTACTATTGGTCCCCTTGGGTTAGTCTTCTTTCTTTACCTAGAAACCTAGACAATGTGCTTGGTTCTCAAGGGCCCATGCAGTAACTGATGTGTGGTCCTCTTTTTCTCCAGGTTGGTTTCATTGACTACATTGTCCATCCACTGTGGGAGACCTGGGCAGACCTGGTTCAGCCTGATGCTCAAGACATTCTGGACACACTAGAAGATAACAGGAACTGGTACCAGAGCATGATACCCCAGAGCCCTTCCCCACCCCTGGATGAGAGGAACAGAGACTGCCAGGGGCTTATGGAGAAGTTTCAATTTGAACTAACCCTTGAAGAGGAGGATTCTGAAGGACCAGAAAAAGAAGGAGAAGGCCACAGCTACTTCAGCAGCACAAAGACACTTTGTGTGATCGATCCAGAGAGCAGGGATTCCCTGGAAGAGACTGACATAGACATTGCAACAGAAGACAAATCCCCAATCGACACATAATCTCCTTCTGTGTGGAGATGAACTTTCCGCCCTTGACAAGCATGCCAGCTGAGTGGTAGGGCCAGCCTACCATGTCCAAGGCCTGCACAGGACAAAGGCCACCTGGCCTTTCCAGTTACTTGAGTTTGGAGCCAGAATGCAAGGCCGTGAAGCAAATAGCCGTTCCGTGCTGCCTTGCCTTGCCTGCAAGCTTGGTGGAGACCTGCAGCTGTATGTGGTAGTAGAGGCCAGTTCCCAACACAGCTAAATGGCTTGAAAACAGAGGACACAAAGCTGAGAGATTGCTCTGCACTAGGTATTGGGAAACTGTCCCAACAGGTGACTGAAGTCACTAACAACTTCATTTACAAATCTCACCCACCCTGTGTCTGCCAACCTGTGTGCCTTTTTTGTAAAACGTTTTCGTGTCTTTGAAATGCCTGTTGAATATCTATAGGGTTTAGTACCAACTTCTACACAGACACGCGTTTAAATTTGACAGAAACATTTTTTGAGTCTTTCTGGAAAAACAAAAAAAAAAAAAAAATGAAAGGAAAGAAAACAGTTTCCCTTCTATCTTGGGCAATATCTTTGGCTTTCCTCCAGTTAACTTTTGCAAAGAGACAGGACAGATGCACTTCTAACCGCGTGCCACTTCCTTCTCTTTGTGCAATCTGACTCCACAGTGGCCCCTGCAACTTAGGTGTTTGCCTGCTTTGAGCAATTTTGCCCCCTGTGAAATTTCTCTGCTTTGCTTTAAACTGATGGGGAAAGCTGAACAACTAGGAGGTCTGAGGGGGAAGCTGTGGTGTTTGCCGCCAGTCTACGTTGTGCTCAGTCACATAAGGCCATGTATGCTGCCTTGTCTCAGCCTCCATGCCTCTGTGAGCTGCACAGCACCTGCCGCCCCCTGCTCGCACTTCTCTCCACTCAAGTATACTCCTTTCAACTTAATGCTGCCGTCTCTGTCTTGCACTGCCTTCCTGCATTAACACTTCTCCCTCTCCCTGTTTATAACTATGTATTTATTACATAATGTACATATTGTAATGTTTTGTAAGTTATTAATTTATATATCTAACATTGCCTGCCAATGGTGGTGTTAAATTTGTGTAGAAAACTCTGCCTAAGAGTTGCAACCTTTTCTTGTAATGTTTTGTATTGTGTATTATATAATCCAAATGTTGCTTCAAAGAGACACGAAGCCCCATTAGCAATGAGGACAGGAATGACCATCGTTTCAAGGGTCTGCCTTTTCCTTATCTGAGTCCTTAATTCTGCCTAGCCCTTTGATGAGCTGGTTTTGCAAACAGGATTCTAATATTAGATACTAAATGGTTTATACTGAGGTTTATTTTGTATAGTTTGATAGGGGCTGGGAGCACTGGGCTATACTGTTTACCCATGTTCCATCCAAGTCTCTGTAAGCAAGAGTTGGGTTGTCACTGGGCTCAGCTTTAATTGTGGCTTTGGTCCTAAAAATAACACTACATTTGCTCACAAATGATACTGAGTGTTCCCAAACTACTGACTTGGAAGAGCTAGCCTCCATACTGCTCACAAGCAGTGGAGTCATGTTCAAATTCATCATGAAAGTAACAATAAGACAATGTGAATTTTTATCGTAGAATGTGAACTGATGTCATAAATTATACAAATGTGAAGCTTCTGATAACACTTGTTAGGCCTCTTCCTGGTGTCAGTTTGTAAAATATGTGTCATGCTTCAGTTCAGCCTTGTGACAATAGTTAAAGAAAATGGCACAAAATGTGCATGACCAATGGGTTCGTATGTATGTCTATAACACTGCGTTGTTCCAGGTAGACATTATATATTGTTTCCAAAAGTTTCTCACAATGTATGTTATAATATTATTACTATTATATATTGTGCCCAAATGCATTCTTAAGAGACTTTTATATGAGCTGAATAAACAAAAGCATGAACAAATCAGGTTGTAGGCCCATTTATTTCATAGTCAGTTCTAATAAATTAAGCAGGGTTTTTTTCTTCCTCTTCTTGATTCACACACACACACACACACACACACACACATGCCATTTTACTCATCCAAATCACAAAATCACAACTGAAGTTTCAGATTCTCTGTGTCCAAAAAGTCCCAAGGTCAAACATCATCCTCTTCTCGGCTGATACTCATGCAGCTCCTTGGGTAGAGGAAGGAGGGTGGTGGAGGATAATAATAATAATAATAATAATAATAATAATAAATACTTTGTTCATCTGGAACAGTTTTCTTCTCCCTCTTTAGAATTCTAAAGAGTTTAATATGTTAGGTAGATAAAAGGCATCCTCAGATGGGCTGACCCTTCTGGGTCAGTGACTCAGAATCATCATACATTAGCTTAACACAAATAAACCTGTTGATTCATTTGACACACAGAGTGATTCCAAAAGTCACCTCAGACCGAAATCCTCAGAGCACCCAGAGATGTTCACAGCCACCACAGTAGTTGGTTTAGTCTTTTACTAATAGAGTTGTGCTGTTTGTTCTCAAAAGAAATGTTCAAATGTTATAAAGTCTTAAAGCTATCATTTAAAAATAAGTAATCATGAATATGCGTGTGTGCTTTTGTGTGTATGTATGTATATGTATGTATGTGTGAAATTGTGTGTATGTGTGTGAGTGTACAGTTGACAAATAATCAGTGGGTGGTTCTTACTAGCTTAGTCACAGAGAAGTGGTCTGTGATCCAGTAAAGAATGTGCTCTAGAAGAATTCCCTGAGTAAGAGGAAATTACCAAATTTCTCTAGAAAATCCAAAGCTTGCCTGTTGGTTCTAGCCAAGACTTCTCTACCACCTGATTTCTGACTGAACATTAGTATCTGATACAATGACAAAAGTGAATTGGTTACAAGAGTTTATATAAAAATTATACATGATGACTATACTTATAAACACTGTCTCTTCTGTTTTCTACTGAGAGAGTCCTTAGCATGGAAAATGTGTTTTTGATATTGTTTGGCCCCTGTTCTCCTTGAGACTCCTAACTAAAGTGGCCTTTACCAGAGGCCTACACATGAGACTCTTAATTCTTCCCAGATGATGGTAATGTAAGGACAGGGCAGAGAACCATTGCTCCAGTCCCCAAGCCATGTTGTCCCTGGGGCCAGCAGTACTCACTGTGAACCTTCTATGACTCAGTGTGCTCAGTGTGATGACTTTTCAGCAATAATTTTGGTTGTGTCCTAGTTTTAATTTTTCCACTGACTTCTCATTTAATTTCTTCTTCTTTTAATATTTATATATATTATGTGTATTGGTGTTCTGTCTGTACATATGTCTCTGTACTAGATACATATCCGATGCCCACAGAGCCAGAAGAAGGCCAGAATTATGTACTCTGGGACTGGAGTTACAGACAGTTGTGAGTCATCATTTTGAGTATTGAGAACTGGACTCAGGCCTTCTGGAAAAGCAGTCAATGCTCTATTAACAGTACAGCCATCTCTCCAGCCCCTCACCTAACTGCTTGGCCAACTAGGGCTCCACAGTTTAATTAATTTCCTATACAGAAATCTCAAGAAGAGCCAGGCCGAAATTTAGAGATCCAGACAAAGGGTAACTGTTGAAGGTAAGAACCACATTAGGTGCTTACTCCTCTGTTCTCAGATTCCTGGCATCACATGTTTGTTGAGCAAATCTGGATATTGATAATTGTAAGATTCTAGTTAATGGGCAGATGTGAGGCATATACATTCTAGGCACTCTACCTCTCAATGCCTCTCAGTTACAATGACCTGTTTTCAGATCCATTTCCTTCAACCCTTGGAAGAGAAGGAGTGCTCAGTGATGTTTATTGAACCAATTTCATGGTAAAGAAATAGCTTTTAAAGTATATCTATCTCCTTGGGTTTCCTGAAGGTAAAGAATACAATACACCAAGGAAAACAGGGTTTGAAAACCTATGTTCATGATCTTTTCTTTGGCTCTGCCATAGGACCTCAGTGCCTCAGTTTTCTTATCAGTATAACAGAGTTAATAATAATAATGATAATGCCTTTGTCATGTGATTATCAAGAGAATCAAATGGTAGAATAATACCCAAGCAATTGTGTGTATGAAGAAATGCCAATTTCTCTTAAGGAGAGGTAGCATGTTTTCCTTGACAAATCTGATCAGTTCACCCTAGGCTTACCCACACAAACAAGATCAGAGTTAAAGAGAATATTTTGATAATTGAAGCCTCCTGTGACTCTTGCTCATCTTTGTTGGCACTGTCTCACAGCTGAGATAGTGTTAATTTGGGGGTACCTCAGGGACTCATCTAGATGGTTCACAAAATGCACACAGGCAAGCAAAGCTTTCCATGTTTCTTCCCATGAACTAAATCTTCTCCACCCTTCTACAACTGAGTTTCTGAAAATTGTTGCAAAGTTTATACTTCAACTGCTACATTTCATTCAAAAAAAATTTATCATGAGGTCCCACACTGGTACCACCTTTATGAGTTTAGAAAGGATCCTTATCTAGTGGCTCTTTAGTTTTCATTTCTATAAAAGGGACCCATGCAATCTATAAATTGTTTGGGATGACAGGCAATTTAAGCACAGCTTCTGCTACATTCCAACCATGTAGCATGTGAAACTATTATTAATACCCTACTCTAATAGCTAAATAAGATAACATACACAGAAAACTATCTTCATACTACCATTTTTTATTATTTTTTACTTAAAAGTTACTTTGCATTGTGATTATCATAATTCAGATACCATGTTCTCCTAAGCATTTGTGTGCCTCATCTTTGACAATAAAGTACTGAATATTTCCATTTACATTTTAAATAAAAGAGATGATCAGGACAGGACAAGGAATAGAGTTGCCTCTGTCTTTCAGATTATCATAGACCTCTCAGGCAGTGCTCTGTAGGCACAGGAATTGAGTAAACTGTAAGTTAAGCTAGATGCACCATCATTAAGTAGACCGGGCCAACAGCATAACAGGAAAAATAAGTTCAAGTACTTAACTGAAATATGGCCACACATCTCTGAAACATCCATTCCTTGGTGTTATCTACTGACCCTAACTAACAGACAAGAGATCATGTTGCATGCAAACTTCTGTTAGTTATTTCCCTCTCTGGCTATATGTTAATAATCTGTTCAGAATTTGTCATATGACTGATGGCAATCTTTGGTGTCTGACGTTGAAGAGTAAGATAGTATTTGCCTATCACATACACATAGGATTGTTGATTATAATATGTTCTCTCTCAATTCTCAAAGGTCCCAAATGATAATAATGATAACTTTAAAAATTGGCAAATTCTTATCATATTCTGGAAAATCATGTGTCTAGAGGAATTACATCACTTTTATGACTCCGAGACTCTCCCAACACTTTTTCTCTGTTCAGCTCATCCATCAGGTAAACATGACTGTGAATTCTTGGGTAAGGTCTTAGCTCCTTTATACTGAGGAAATTGTTCTCCTCCATCAAGTATGTGGTTTTATAAGGGGTACAACAGAGCAAGGAAGGGGTACAGAAGAACTTGTTTACTAATTCTCACTGAATCTTCATCACTGATCACTGAAAATATCAGCAAACTTAGTCAGGGAGACAGGCTCTTTCATACCATCATGAAGGGTCGTAACTGACACCATCTCACAAAAGATGTGATTCAGTAATAATTGATCAGAAGAACCCCTGTCTGTTAGTCAATCTGTAGAATTTCTCTTTTCTGAGTCCAAATTTCTTTCTGGAATGGAGTCTTCTGACTTACAACCAAGCAAGGTAGACCAAAGAATGTTTTATGACTTCCCACAATGTGATAAGAATGTTTTATGACTTTCCATAATGTTGCCTAGCCAAGTGTCATCAACCAATCTCATGTGACTCTGTGCTAAGAATTTGGCTCTTTTTTAAACACTCCATAAACACTGTTAAGTAGAGAGCTACTATAATTACACTTTCACTTTGGAAAGATACCCCTAAATATAGTATGTAGACATAATCATAAACAATAAAAAATGTGGATCAGATTATAAGCCACAATGCAACCAAAGCAAAATGGCAGTTTAAACCAGGATGATGCTGTTGGAATAGAGAAATAGATGGATATGAAGTTATTTAGAAACTGCAATTGCAAGGTATGTGAATGGCTTATATTAAGGAGGAAAAGACTTGGGAACAAACATTAGGGGTTTTTGTTTATTTTAATTTTTTTATTTATATAAAGGTGGTAAACTCATTCTTTGAAACAAGAAATACCAGTGACGTTACAATTGGCAGTGAGTGATGTGTTGATTATTTTTTTTAATTTAGAGCTGTCATTGTGACATAGAGTGGGTCATGTGAATCAAATAATTGAATATGAAAGTCTAAACACAAAGAAGTCCAGTCTATGATTCATCATACATATATTTGCAAACTGTATGTATACATACATACATACATACAGAGAGAGAGAGAGAGAGAGAGAGAGAGAGAGAGAGAGCCTGAAGCCATAGGTAATTCAAATGAAGAAGAAGTGTATGGTTGAGAAAATGGAGTAGTGAACAGAACTGACCTGACCATTGAGATATTCTGGTATATTGTGAACAAACACAATATTGAAGTTTTCTAATTTCTACCTATGGCAGAACCCTGATCTCCTATGAGACTCTCCAATTTTCACTCCCACAAAAGAGTTAGATGTTCTACTACTGTGCTTTACATGTGCCTTTGTGTAGCACTTCTTATGTTACCCAGCACCCAGGGTATATCCTGGGCGGGGGAGAGAGTGCAGAGAGGAGAGGTAAGAGACACAACTAGTCTTTGTGCTACTCTGGTGTGTAATATGTAACATGGAAGCATACATCTGTAAAGGAGAAAGAGCAGCTGTACTGCTAGGAGTGTCTGTGGAGGCTGGGTAGCATTGAACTCACTCCATAATCCAGGCTGGCCTCAAACTCAGAGATTTATCAGTCTGCCTCTACCCACCTGGTTCTAGGATTAGAAGTGTACACCACCACTGAGAAAAGAAATATTTTAAGAAGAACATTGTCTACAATAGCATACTTGACTGCACAATAGAAAAAAAAAAATCTCCACCAGATCCATGAGGAAATCTCCCTGAGGACCACTGGTGACATTAGAGCCTTTTCAGTCAAGTGATGGTCCAGTAGATAGTTCTCAGTGAGCAAAGAGCTAAATAGATATAAGAGGTAAGAGGCTAAGCACAGTGAAAAAGAAGCTATAATGAGTTTGAGATGGAGTGTAGTGGGATTATGTTACGTTGTTCCTGTTTCCTGTCATTGTAAATAATTGTTCCACCTAATGGTTTAATAAAAGCTGATTGGCCGGTGGTGGGAATGTTTTTTTGTGTATTGTAAATAAAGAATTGTTTTGGTCTATGTAGAGCACTGTAGAAGTGGGTGGAAAATCAGAGCACAAGCAAGTAAGAAGAAGGGTGGAGTTTGTCAGTTTTTATTTGTCTTTTGAAAAAACAGCATGTAGGAATTTAGGTGAGCCGCGGGCTGTGGGCCATGTGGTAAAAAGATAAATAAAAATGGGTTAAATTAAAATAAAAAAAACTAATTAATAATATGTTTAAGACATGGGCCAAACAATATAAAAAATATAAACATATAATTCATTTCTTTGAGAGACAAAAGCCGCGACACAAACCGAGTCCCAAACCGCCGCCGCACGCACCAAGTCACAAACCTCCCAGACCCAAACAAGTGCCAAAAAAGCCATACTACAATATTGGCCAAAGGCAAACAGAAAGTGTGAGCAGGGCTACCAGGCTAAGAATACTCTGGGACCATCACATACACCAGGTCAGATGCCATAGAGTCACTGGAGCTGCCAGGAGACACAGAGCAAATGCTGCTGAGAAAAGGTACTGAGCTGCATGACTATACAGGTTAAGATGGGTTAAAGACTAAAGAGCTGAAATTATTTACTGCATAGCAGGTAAATTGTGTCATATTAATTGATATAAAATACCATTCTCTAAGTGTATATTTATTGTTTGTAATTGTTAATATTTTGTGTTAATGTTTGCAAATAATGTCAACTGAAAAATAAAAGTCTGATGAAAAAAAGTTAAAATTGAAAAAGAAAAGACTAAAGAGTTAGCAAATTATATGACTGGGCCCCAGGTCAATCAGTGTAAAATTAAAGTAAGCATCTGTGTGTCTCTGTGGCTCTGTGGGTTGGCCAGACTGCTGGACTATTGAACTGCCAATCAAACCTCTAGTCCAGGCCCAGAAAGTCTGGGCCAGAAACCGCATACAACAGTGGAGAGGTAACTAGAAGAGGCAGCTTCAAATGTAAGAATTATTGTAGTAAGAAGTTTCTGGTCCAGACTTTGCAGCCTAGCCTAGAGCTTTGAACTCACTCTCAGCACTGCTATTGCTTACCCCTAAATAATCACACAAAGGCTTATATTAATTTTATGCTGATTAACCTATGGCTCAGACATATTGCTAGCTAAGTCTTCCATCTTAACTCAACCTATTTCCATGAATCTGTTTAGCCATATGGCTTGGTACCTTTTCTCAGAGCAGCATGATTGTCTTCTTTCCTCTGCCTCTGCTGGCATCTCTTTGGCATCTCTCCTTGTGTCTCTGCCTGACTCTTCCTCTTCCCAGAGTTTTCTTAGTCTGGTAGCCTCACCCACGTTTTTTGTCTGCCTTCTGGCCAATCAGCTTTTTATTAAACCAGTAGGAGGGACAAATGTTTACAATGTCACAGAACATAATCCTGCTACAAATTATTTAAACATGATATAATAAAAATAGGCATTATCCTGCTATTGCTAAGAGAAGAAAACCAAAAATACCAGTGAGAAACCTGATTACTAATGACATCTGCCTGGAAAGATAGAATAGGAATGGTACAGAGCACTGATGGAGAAATCGACTTTAGAAGTCTTTTTACAAGGTTCAGAGAGAGTCTTGTTGAGGGTGTGGCCTCTGATAGATTAACCACACTCCAGTGGTCAGCGTAATTGGATTATGTGCGTGACTTTTTAAAAAGAAGACATGAAGTTGGGAGGACTGGAAAGTGTGGGAGTATCAGGGGGAGCCATGGGGAGGAGTGAGATGTAAATACAATAAAAATACTATAGGATGAAAAGGACCAAGGGAAAAAAAACACCCTGTTCCTGATTAAACCTGGGCCAAAGAAAAACATCCTGACCCTGACTTGACCCAAGGACCAGGGCTTGAATTCATACCAATCCCCGAATTTACCCCAAAATCAGGCTGCAGAATCCCACTAATCCCTGAGCACACAATCCCACCAATCCCTGAGGTCCCTTATCTCAAACTGCCACAACTACCTGAGCACAAAATTCTACCAATCCCTGAGCCTGCTCCAAAATCAGACCACAAAACCCTACCAATCCTAAGCCCCTTTGGAAACTCTCATCCCACAATAAGGAATCCTATATAAGCTTTGTACCCCATTTAGCTTGTTGCTTATTCTCACCCTAGAGGCAGCCACCCTCCTCTCAATAAATCCTTGAGTGAGGTTTGTTGTGTTGTTTGACATTTTTGCCAGAGTTCAGCAGAGCTGTAACACTTTCACTAGGGAAACTTTCCCCTCGAGGAACAGAGCTGTTGCATTCTGGGGAATCTGAGCAGAGCTGTAACACTTCTCCAGAGCAAAGTAGAGCTGTAACAACTTCCTTGGGGGAAATCTTTATATTTGCATTGAGGAAACCTTTTCCTGGAGCAGAGCTGTAAATTGCTATGCTGGCAGTGACTTTATAGTACCCCTTTGCTCCTAACTGCCAGGACACATATCCACATTGCAATGCTTACAAATACAACCTATAATATTCTCAAAGAATTAATGTAAATATTATATATATGTGACTTTTTTTCTGATATAATAGAAAAAGAGGGAGTAGCTATGATGTAAGTCTTTTCCCAAGGAGGAGACAACACACACACACACACACACACACACACACACACACACACCTCCTCACTAGCTCAAATAGGGCACATACTAACACAACAATACAACAATTTTACTAATGGACAATTTGAGAAACCCATGAGTTTCTTGGGGAGACTTACAGGAGTATAGGTTATAGGATCATGAACAAGTCAAAGACAGCTACCTCACAAAAATTTCAACCCAGCAGGAAGCTGCAACCCTGGAATTCTCTATACAACTTGCAGACATCTCAACAGACTGGAAATTATTCTTTAAGCAATTATTAACTGGGTCTATAACCTTGGGAGGGGGCTTGTGATTCTTGTTAGTTTGGAATTGGACTTGTTAGGTTTATTTCTTGAGTCTCCTGAGCCTCTCCCTCTCTTCATGGGAGAAAACTGCAGTACATCAAGGTCTGGGTGGATTTGTGGGTTCACTAGAAGGGACATAAAGGAAAGCCATTCAATTGACAGCTTCTGTGGTCCATTAAAAAGGGAACATTGGCTTCCTTTGGGCATTTCTTTAAATCTAGAGCAATACTTTCTAAAATCAATTTAAAACCTGTTAGAGAATGCTAAGATGACCCACCACTGATTTGTTGGAGGAAAATGAATCACACTAAAATGTGATAACTCCACTTCCTATTGGTAATGAACTTGTATGTCTGCAGACTGTGTATTTGTGGTTGATTGCACTACCAGTAAAATATGGCCTAAGAGAAACCACCAATAGATTTCACTAAACTCAGAACAAAGACAGCCTGGAATTTTCTGGTTGTCCCCAAACAGAATGTGGTAACTCCTTAGCCTAAGAAGAAGGCCTTTACTCTTGAAGCAGATGGTGAGGGGGGAATTTCAGCATGATAAGGAGAGCTGGGCGTTTGGGAGTTTCTGATGCTCTGATGTATTTCTCCCTATGAGATCAGAATGACATTTACTTTTCACAGTTATTTTTCTCTGATCCACAGAAAACAGACTAAGGTTGGACTGTGAATTGTGTTGCCTCTCAGCTGTTGGCCCAAGTTACAGAATTCCTCTGTCCTTAATTGTATTTTCATTTGTCTATGTGGGAGAGGATCTATCATGTGAGAGGTAGTGTTTAGGTTGGTTATCATCAAAATATTTGAATATCCTCTCCAGTAATTCTCAGTTTTTTCAGCTTCCCATTTGTTATTTTTTTTCTTTTACTATGCTTATCAAAAAGTGTCCTGTGGTGATATATTGTATATTTAATAAAATCAGTCTGGAATATCAGATGACAGAATTACCCATCACCAAGCTAAAAAGCCAGGCAGTGATGATGTACACCATTAGTCTCAGCAGTTGGGAGGCAGAGGACAGAGTTGTGTCTTCCAGTGTTTTTTGGTTTTTTGGGTTTTTTGTTTTGTTTTGTTTGTTATGGTTTCAGGATAGCGTTATCTGTGTAATGGTACTGGAACTTGTTTTATAGACCAGACTGGCTTCGAACTCACAGAGATCCTCCTGTCTCTGTTTCCCAAGTGCTGGGACTAATGGCATGGGCCACCACTGCCTGTCTCTTTTGTTTGACTGTGTGTGATTCTGTCCTCTGATATCCCAGACTGATTTTATTAAATGCAAAATATACTACCACAGTGACCTTTACCATTTATTTGAGGGTCCCAAATTGTCATATTTACTATGAGAAAGTGATTCTGTCTCTCCCAGTTTCTCTCTGACTTTAAAACTCAAATCATTTAAAGACTATCATCATGTAGCCCTATGAGTTCTGACCATTTTTCTTCTCCAAATCTTGGAACACTGGAATAGTCTGTGACATATTCGCTCATAGGATTCATATGTGTGATTACCACAGACTTCACAAATGCACAGCTTGAGTCCTAACTCCAATGGCATGCACCATACCATCTCAAACACCATAAGCACCCCCTCCAGCTCCACTGAAAGAAATGAAGTTCAGCATAACTGATGTAGTGGCTGAGGATTCGATCCACTGAGCATCTGAGCAATAAGTTCTGCTTTGGCAATGCTCGTGCCTTGAGCTATTGTTAGTCCTCAGTTGATATGGTCATTTTTTCAAAAATCTACTTGCTATTTCTTCCTCAAATCCCCTCTTTAACTATAAAAAATTAGATCGAATTGCATTTCCTTAAGTTACCTCCTCCACTGTTTAAAAAAAAAAGTTTATTGAAATATTGAATAGACTTTCAGAGACCTGTTCTATGAAGTTCTTGTGAATAGTGTTGTTTAAGTAGCTTGATCTAGCTCTTCTTGGCCAAAATATTTTGCCCTTTTAAAGATCTATTTATCTAATTTTTCCCAGAGGCCTACAAATTCTAGGCTTGATGGTGCATATAACTATTGACCCATCAGTTAAGTCAGTTAAAAAAATGATTTAGCAAGCGTCTGATACCAGCCATGTACCCTTAGATCTTAGATCTTCAGGATGAGAGAGAGAGAGAGAGAGACAGAGAGACAGAGAGAGAGAGAATATTAACAAAATAAACACTAATAGATTAAATAGTTGTCTTTTAAACTCATTGTTAGCTATTTTCATTGCTCTCTTAGGACAAAGATAGAAGATTCTTTTTTAAAAATCTACTTTAGAACTTTATGTTAATGCACTGTCACTTTGTCACAATGTACCTTGATCTTAGAGAGCCATGCGATCTATTCATGGGTGCTTTAGAATTCAGAACTGGAAAAGAACTTTGAAAGCAGCCAATATAGCGTCTCTCTAACCTGAACATGCACATAAACCAACAGAAGATTTTTTTTTTTTTAACACAGCTTTGGCATTAGCTCATGTAGGAAGACAGCCAAGATTCCTCACTTCTACTAAGGTCCTTGCTATTGCTGATACTGGCATAGTGCACATTCTTTTACAATGGCTAATCTTTACTATCAACTGACCACATTTAGAATTGCCTAAGACAGTGATACTCAACCCGTGGGTCATAACCTCTTTGGGGGCTGAACCACCATTTCTAAGACCATTGGAAAACACAGAAACTTACATTACAATTCATAACAGTAGCAGATTACAGTTACAAAGTTGCAACAAACATAATTTTATGGCTGGGAGTCACCACAGCATGAGGAACTATCAAAAGGTCACAGGATTGGAAAGGTTGAGAACCATTGGCCTAGCAGATGGAGAAGACCTGTGAGGGCCTTTCAGAGATTAACTGAAGGGGAAATACCTACCCTGGATATGGGTGCCATGTGTTACAGTGCAGACAGAATGGAAAGGAAAAAGGGAAAATGCAGCCCAGAACCCAAACGTCTCTTTATGTTTCCTGGCCCTTCATGATACTCAGCTCTGTCATCTCGATGGCCTGAAAATCCTTTGCAAAACTAAGCCAGAATAAACCTTTCTTCCTTCAGTTTCTCTGTCATGTATTTCAGTCACAGTGACACTAAAGTAACTAATAAAACTTTGAAAATCAAGGATGGAGCCCTGGTATATGACTAAGACAACAGATAAGAGTTTGAATGAGATCCTGGCAATGAGTCCAGAATGCAGGATACACAGCAGCCTTGGACTTCCTTTTCTAGTCATTGTAAAATAGTAACAGCTAGACATCAAAAATGAAATTTGGCCAATCATACCTTTCGTGATACTAGACCTAAGTCAATGAAGGAGGGTGACCTCTGAGACACAGCAGCAAGTGGGGTGAGGCTCATGATTCTTCCAGTTCACTGTCTCAAGAATTTCAAGACATGCACATAGAAAGTGATAACCCAAGTAGAGCCCAGCTGACTTGCTTAGTTGAAGGGACAGAGCTGAGGGATTCAGGGGAGAGCAGCATGACCAGAGTTCTCACCTCTGAGTGAGCTGAAAGCAAAGAGAACTTTAGAGGACACAATGTTCGACCCTCTGAAGTCCACAACAGAAGGCCAGTCACCACATTAAGTGTGAGAACACTCCCACAGGCAGAGTAAAAACTGCTAGAGAAGACAGAAATGCAGGGCCAACACAGAACTTGTACTAATGCCTACATCCACCAGCCAAAGTAGAAAACATTATGATCATGGAGCATCATTTAGAGATCTCAGGTAAAGAATGGTCAGTGCTGGACTGTGCGCTTGTCAGCAGGATACTTGATCACACAGTAAACACCAAGACAGTGTTATTTTCTGGAAGAAAAACAAAACAAAAACCTGTTTTTTAGTTGTGGTGTGGCTCAGCCCTAGAACACACCTTTAATCCAAGAATTTTGTTTTATTATAATCAGGATTAAATAAAGTCAAATATAGAGCAAGAGGCAGAGAAAGCAACCAGTTGACAGGAAGTGAACAAGAAAAAAAACCATAAAGAGTAAGAGGGAGTCAGGAGGACAGAAAGAGAGATACAAAGGAAGTAGAAGGGTTAGGGTTAGGGACATGGTGTTGGAGGTATTTTGTTTGAGAGAGCCTTTTTCTAAGATGTGGGCTAAGAAGGAAGGCCATCTGAATGCTTTCACTGCCTCTTTGAGCTAGCGGGTTTTCACCTCAGCATCTGGCTCTTGAGTCTTAATGGCAAAATCAAACAATTGAGATTTTGCTGTAAACAGCATGCACCTCTACAATATCACATGAAAAAAAATCTTAAAAACAAGACTCAGAAAGATGTAACTGTTCTCCAGTAACTCGACTATGTGACAAAATTCAACCCTGGGGACATTTATTGAAACCAAGTTCCTGATACCAAGACAGTAAAGCTTACAATACAGACACATGAGGAGTTACCAGGGCAAGGAGAAGGCAATGCACCTCAAAGACAGGAGGAAACTCCAGGAAGCAAAATGGACCCTGAATCCAGAAATGCTAGAAGGAGGAGAGAAAAGTACAGTCCACGCTGCAATCCACAGATTCAAAATGTTAGTGATGAAGATTTTAAAAAGATCAAATAGGATTAACAGAAGATTAGACACTGGAGAAAGGGAGATCAGTGATTTAAACTAAGTTACTTGTCTCCTTGAAACAATAGCAAACTCATCTGAGTGAAGGAAGGGTTTACCTTGGCTCACAGTTTTAGGATAGTACCCATCATGATAGGGAAGCCAAGATATTAGGAGCCTAAGATACTAGTTACACTTTCAGCTCGCTCTCTTTCTCTCTTTCCCTGTCTCTCTCTCTCTGTCTCTGTCTCTCTCTCTCTCTTTCTCTTTTTAATTCAGTCTTGAACTTCAGCCCAAGGAAGGTAACACACATAGTTTAGACTTCAACAAACCTAACCTTACAGGCAGGCCAGAGGCCTAGCCTAATCAAGATAGTTACTTAAATATAGATCCAGAGGCTAACCTAATCTAGATAGTCCCTTACATGCAGATCCAGACCCAGACCCAGAAACTAGCCTAATCTAAATAGTCCCATTCAGACAGGCCCAGATGCAAATCTTTTTTTTTTTAAGATTTATTTATTATGTATACAGTATACAGAAGAGGGTACCAAATGTCATCATAGATGGTTATGAGCCACCATGTGGTTGCTGGGAATTGAACTCAGGACCATCCAGAAGAACAGTCAGTATGCTTAACCTCTGAGCCACATCTCCAGCCCCGCCCAGATGCAAATCTAATCTAGATAGTTCTTTACAGGCAGATTAGAGGTAGAGGAACCTAAATAACCCTTACATGCAGGCTCAAAGTCTTGATTTCCAAATGACTCTAGATCCTGTCAAGTTGACAATCAATATCAACTATCATATTCCCAACAAAATTCAAGACAGAACACCAGAGAAGTTTAAAAACAAACAAAACCAAGTCATTTTGTGATCTTTGTGTTCCAAGGTCTCACAAGGCATAACTGTGACTCTGAAGACAGTGTTACTTCACTACCTTCCTAAAGTCCAAGGACTAGAGGCAGAAAGAACCAGTGCATTCATATTATATAGCCAATATGTTAGAATACTATAAAAAATGACAGAAAGTTTCTGAATGTGATGAAAGCCATAAAACCACAAATTGAAGATACTTAGTCAAGCCCAACCACAAAATTCTTGGAGAAAAATTCATAAAGTGCATCATGACCAAGTTGCTTAAAGCTAGCAATGAAGGGCCAGAGGAAGGAAAGCCTTGTGTTTACAGAGAGCAGCAAAGATAAATATGTGAACAGATTTCTTGTCAGAAATAATGAATGGAAGCAGGAAGACAATGGAACAATGTCTTTAAAGTGCTGGGGAGGAGAGGGAGGCTATCAGATAAGTGAAAATACATTGCACAACTGAATGTGGAAAAATGGCTGTAAACCCAGGAAAAATTTAAAGTGTCTGAAGCACTAACACTCTTAAAGAAACCAAGCAAGAAGAAACCAGTTGGGGACATAAACCACCAGTGAATGAAGAGTCAAGCACAGTGGTGACACCATTAAAGGTGACACCATTAAATTCTCCTTTAAGAATTCCCTTTCAAAGGTAATTGGCTTCTTAAATGGGAATAAAAACAATATGTCATGGAATCTATAGTGTAAGCTAGAAGAAAATGGTTAAGTGTGTGGGAAGGACATCTCACTACTGTGAGGCTTTCCATGATGTGTGTGGGAAGAATACATATTCTCAAAATGACAGAAACAGCAGAGTTACTTGGGGCAGGAAACTCTCAATATCTATTCAGCTAGAATTAATAATTTCTATTTCATTTCTTCCTCTTTTTCTATCAGTAAAAGGACACAAATGGAGAGTCTGTCATGTAGGGTTGTATAGTCAGAGAACAATGATATACCCAGAGTCTTCCTATAACAGCCCGTCTAAACATTCCCCCCTGAGCCCAGTTTTACAGATTAGAACACTGTGGTACAAGCTAAAATAGAGTCATGTTACAAAGCCACAGATTTAGGCTCAGATTCCATATGCTTAATTAACTATGGCACAGTGTCCTGTCTCTTTGCATTTTGCGTTTGTTTAGATTAGTTTTGGTTTGGGGGGAATTTCTGCCTGCTATATTTTTGAAGTTAAAATAATCATAGCTGTGCTCAACATCTCAAAATAATGAAAGCTATTGATTGTTTCTTTCAAAATTTCATTTCAGTTGTTATTAGAAAATGGCTTAATTTATCCTCCTTACGCATACATAATTAGAACTGAGAAAAGTAACTTAGAAACCCTGTCTTTGTCTTTAGGGAGCTTTAGTTAGTTTACTATCCTGGGACAAGCAGAAGGTAGACAGAGCTTGCATGGGTGAAGTGCCTGGCTAGTGGTGAACGGGGATTTTAGAAGTCACAGGGAAAAAGATTTGCTATGTCTCCATCAAGAACTACAAGGTACCCTCACACACACACACACACACACACACACACACACACACACACAGAGAGAGAGAGAGAGAGAGAGAGAGAGAGAGAGAGAGAGAGAGAACGCTCATTAGAAACTCTTTCTTATTCTCCCACCCCTGTTTCTTCTTTAAGCACATTTTGACATTCTGGAGCATCTAACATTTGTACAACGATCTCTGAGGCAGTAGTAAGTGAATGGAAGTGTTCTAACAGGTAAGCCAGTGGCTTGTAGCAAGGGAACTGAACCGGATTCCTGCTGATACTGCAAACCAGAAGTACAAGCTCCAGGTGTTGGGGAGGAGGGAGTCCCACAAGTAGACCAAGCTACACAACTGCTACAAATATATAGAGGGCTTAGGTTGATCCCATAAAGGCTTCCTGGTTGTGGGTTTAGACTCTGTGAGTTCTTATGAGCCAGGTTGGTTGTTTCTGTGTTTTCTTGTGATGTCCTTGACGTCTCTGATTCCTAGGATCCTTCTTCCTTCTCTTCAGCAGGATTCCCTGAGCTTGGGCTAATGTTCATCTGTGGGTTTCTGTGTTTGCTTCTATCACTTATTGGATGAAGGCTCTCTGATAACAATTGGAATAGCTACCTCAGATCACAGGTGATGGTCAGTTTAAGCTTCATATCCACTATTGCTAGGAGTCTTAGCTGGAGTCATCATTGTAGCATCATAGGAATAAAAAGTCAACATAAATCCAGTTACATTGAATCTGCTATAAGAGGTAGGAGGAAATTGCCTTGAACACATTGGCACAGGAGACAGCTTCCTGAATAGAATACAGGTAGAACAGACACTAAGATCAACAATTAATAAATGGGACTTCATGAAACTAAAAAGCTTCTGTAAGGCAAAGGACAGCATCAATAGGACAAAATGGCTGCCTAAAGAAGTGCGAAAAGATGTTTACCAATTCCACATCCCACTGAGGGTGATCTCCAAAATATATAAAGAATTCAAGAAAACAGCAAATCAAAATACTAAATAATCCAATCCAATTATTATTAAATGAGGTCTAGATCTAAACATAAAAATTCTCAAAAGAAGAACCTCAAATTGCAGAGAATCACTTCAAGAAATGTTCAACATCTTTAACCATCGAGAAATGCAAATCAGAACAACTGTGAGATTCCATTTTATGCCTGTCAGAATGTCTAAGATCAGAAACACAATTGACAGCTCATGTTGAAAAAGATGTGGAGTGTGGAGAGCACTTCTTCATTGCTGATGGGAGTACAAATTGGTACAGCCATTTTGGAAACCAATATGGTTGTTTCTCAGAAGATTGGGAATCAATGTACCTTAAGACCAAGTGGTACTACTCATGGGCATATGCCCTAAGTACATGAAATTATACCACAATGACACATGGTCAACTACAGTCATACTTTGTAATAGCCAGAACCTGGAAACAACCTAGATGTCCCTCAACCAAATAATGAATAAAAAAAAATGTGGTATAGTTACACCATGGAGTATTACCCAGCTGTTAAAAACAATGATAACAGGAAATTTGAAGGCAGATGGATGAAACTAGAAAAAAAATCATCCTGAGTGAGGTAACTCAGACCCAGAAAGACAAACGTGATATGTATTCACTCAAACGTGGATATTAACTATAAAGTAAAGGATAACTGTGGTACAATGCACAGATACAGAGAGGCTAGGTAACAAGGATGGCCCAGGGGTGGGTGTGTGTGTGTGTGTGTGTGTGTGTGTGTGTGTGTGTGTGTGTGTGTGCATGTGTGTGCATGGTTCTCCTTTTGAAGAGAAATAGAAGAGAGTTCCAGGGTGGAATGGGGGCCAGTGCGGATAAGAAGTTGAGGGCTAGGGCTGGAGCGTGAGTGGAGGGGTAGAATCCTAAAGAAGATGACTGGAAGGCCCACTTTTGGGGGACAGGCAGAAACCTAATGCAAGGGAAACTCCCAAGAATTTTCTTTTAAAAAAGTCAGTTAACATTCGCAGACTCTGAAGTCTGGGACATGAGCATACTTTTGGAGCTGGAGGAACAAAACTCAGTCTACAAAGAGGACATTTTCAACAACGTCAGGAAGACATTGGAAAAGCAAAATACTCTAATTCCAAATTCCAGTGTTGAGGGAACACTCTCAAAATTAATGATGAATACATTAGCTCAATGCAATATTTTAATTCAAAATTAATGCAAGAAGGTAATGGTAAACAACTATTTTTAGATGAAGAAGAAATTTATAGTGATGTCTATCACCCCCCCCCACACACACACACACTCCCAGGCTCCATATTGCTTTGAATTCCAGCAAAAGCTGAGTTTCCAGTCCATAGTAAAGATGACCTCATCCCAGCTGCATTTCTCCGGCTCCCTTCCGCCAGGCTTCTCAGAAATGCTGCTCCAGGGAGCTATGCCCAAGATTCCATGCTCCTCTGAGCTTGGATTCTCCCTTCCAGAACTGGCTCACGTATCTTATGAATTGTGTGAACGCCTCCTGAGAAGCTAATGAAAATGAAAAGTCATGCTGCCAAATTCAGGAAGTCTCCAAATGAGCACTGGAGGCTGACAGAAAATGTTATTAGCATGTGAGCACACACACAGAGACTCACACACATAAACACACACTCACACACACACACACACACAGACACATACACACACACACAGTCTCTCTCTCTCTCTCTCTCTCTCTCTCTCTCTCTCTCTCTCTCTCTCTCTGGAACTAGAGGACTCTGAAGGACAAATTAACTCTGAAAGGTGAGTGGGAAGTGAAATTGGCTGAATCCCTCTGCTTAACACAGCCTGGGCACAGGAAAATCATGGGATAAGTATGTGATACCTGAGGATACTTGGGTGACAAGTGACAAGAATGCAACTTAGGAACAATGCAAGGATCAAAAGCAAGAAGTGTGACTTACATGGCGTCAGTGTGATACTGTGCAAAACTGAATAAAATGAAACAGATAAAATTTGATATGATAGAATATCACTAAGGAAGAATAAATGATTGGCAAACACCGTGCCTAGGAGAAATGTAAGAAAGGATAGGGAGGGTTTGTAAGAAAAAAGTCTGGAAACTAGCTAAAAAAAAAAAAATTAAAGAAAAAGTATATAAAATTTTCAGATAATTAACGATTATATTCACTAGGGTTCTCAGAAAGCAGGTTATATTTTAGTCTAAAAAACTAGATACATGAAATAGAATACATACATCAGACTTTATATATGATCAATCTCTTGTTTTAACAAAAATGCTTGATGAATTTGATAAATCTAGGGCTAATAAACTATTAGGGGAAGTTTTCTGACATATTCTGCATTACACTTAAACTTGGCTGAAAAGCCTAACACAGAAATGAATTGTGAAACAAAGGACAGATAGATATTTTTCTAAACTTAAAGAATAACGAAGAGCAAGTGAGATGGCTGGTCAGGCGAAGGTGGTAACCTGGGTTCATCCTTGGGATGGATACAGTGGAAGAAGTGAGTCAGCTCCCAGAAGATGTCCTCTGCTCTCCAAACATGTGTTATAGCATGCGTGCACCCACATATGTAAATACACACACACACAGAAAGAGAGAATAAATTATTATTTCTAAATAGACTACAATGCAAAAGATTAACCAATACTTTTCTCCATTAAAGTCTTTTTGTCAAAATTTACCATAAGCAACATCAAAAGACACAATAAATGTAGAAAAGCTTGACACTTATATAGTACATAAGTCATCCTCAACCTTGGATAATTGACTTCTCAGCAAAGTTATAATGGTTCATTTTGATTCATAAAATAAATCAGCATAAAGGAGATAATATGGGCACTAAAAATTAATAATGCTAATGAATAGATGGTTTATTTGAAAAGAAATACAAATGCCCAATTATGTATGAAAATTATGAATCTTATAAAAAACCAAGCTGATGCAAAAATAGAATTCTATTTCTCAAATTAACAAAGCTATTTTTAAAATAGCACCCAGTGCCTTGGGGGATCATGGATGGCCAATTCAAATTTTCCAATCACTGTGTGAAAACCTCAAGACAAAAAGAACAGGCCAAACCTCTGTTCTGTTGCCTGGGAGACCAGCCCTCACCTGCTCAGGCCCTTGAGTGCATTCCAGACTCCTCTGTCTGGAATTCATCAGGTTCTATGTATATAATTAAAAGGGAATTATCAAATTATCCCCACCTCATGTCACATATGTAGGCTCTTGGGTACATGCTTAGATCCTCCACCTTCTAAAATACACAGTGGTAGAGATGTTGGGAGTAATTCAATAAACACAATTTAAATGGCAGAGTCATTGACACATGGTAGTATTTTCTCTCAAGAGGAGGGCAGAGGGGATGGTGAAGGACAAGTCTCAAAGCTTGGATGTGGTGTGATGAGATGACCATGACCAATAATATTGGGTGCCAGGAGTTAGGAGATGATGGTTGATGGACCTTTTCTCATAGAGTTCCTGAGAAAAGAGAACTGAGAGAATCAAGTGGGAGATGAGCAGTGGTGAGGATGGAAAGTGGGCACCAGCAGACAAAAAGTGTGCCAAGAGTCTCAGCAGAGGCATTATTCAGATAGCAGGGCCCCCAGTCCCAAAATCAAGCCATGCTAGTCATCCCTGGAGAAGGGTCGAACCTGCTAGTCCATGCTTCCTACCTTTACTGCACATGTGCCACTCTTGTGGCTCAAAGAGGACATCCTGCAGCTCTGCCATTGCAGAAGAAGGGCTGAAGCAGTGGCAAGCCAAGAGAGGAAGGGGTAGGACTTGCTTAGAAAGCATTTTCAGCCATTATCAAAACCTCCAGAAATGCGGAAAGCAAGCCTGGTCCACGGCTGTTTAGCTGGGACTTGCCAATTCAACTCACGGACGACAGACAGGAGTGGGTGGCAACTGCACAGGAGACAGAGCTCTGTTTCCTATCCTTCCTGCTGTGGTGATGGACAAGTCACTAATTCTCCCTGAGCCTCAGTTTCCTTGCGTGGACAAGGTAGATAGTTATAGTCTTTGTCTAGTAGGGCTCCTGAGAAGGTAAAATGGCACTGTGCACAAAACATGAGAAATACTGAATTAATGTTTAGGACATGGTTGCATCTTCTGGGGACCCAGATCCATTGTTTCTGAGAGGAAAGTATGAAGTGAATGCTCCCTTACTGAGTGCATCTACTTACATGAACAGATATACTCTCTATTTGTCTCTGCACCCATGAGGATGACATGAGGGTCTCCTGGTCACCAAGAAGATACAATAGAGGTGCTTAGCATCTTGAATAAGGTCTCAATGTGATCTAATGCAGAAAAATAATACTATTTCCCTCACAAACCCCTTCTGGGTCCTTCTCTGTTCTATGAAGCAGGCTTCCCCAGGCGACTGCCCTCCCTAGCACAGATTGCTACAAGCTGCTCATGCCACTGCCCCTGCACACCTGCTACCATGGGAACAGGGCTCCCGCCCCCTCAGTCACACAGCCCTGGAACACAGTCCTTCTGCAACTGGCCATGCTGACCCAGCCTAGGACATAACCACATGTGCCGTGTCTGAGTTCCAGACAGCTGTAGGTCACAGGCACCCTTGTGACAGTGATGTCTCAGATCCATCGTCACTGCTTAGAAAACAGGGCACTCAAGCTAAGGCATTGAGGAAAAGAATATGTATGTGCCTGCTCCAAGGGGAATTTCTGGAGAGTGAAACGGATGGAGCTTCTAGGGTCCCTAGAACCCAATAGGGTGAGGAAGGAAATTGGGAAGAACATTTTTTCAGCACTGGCCTTTGACCCTGGGACCTCACACATGCAAGCACTACCACTGAGCTGTGTTCCACAACCCTGTTGGGGGCTTTATCCCACCACTGATTTTTGCAACATTATTTTGGCACACACAACAGGAAACAAAGTTCAACTTAGTGGATCAAGAGGCCTCTTTGTGTGTGTGTGTGTGTGTGTGTGTGTGTGTGTATAGTGGCAATGTGCCTGGGAATCACTAGGCACTTATTTCAGTCCCCCCCCCTTTCTCTCTCTCTTCTTTCCCAGCTGTGTGGTCTTGGGCATATGGCCTGGTCTCTGACCTGGTAGATACCATCATGACTATCATGCAATGGAGGGCTACTGATGGCTGGTCCCGGTCCTACATGCTCTGCATGTGTTACGGTGCACCTTGCACCTTCTCAATAACATGGAAGAGAGAAGCCATTGTCTCTTGATGATAAGAATTGAGGCAGTGTTGGCAGGGCTCAGAATGTTTAGCTAATGTCCTGAAGTCAATCTGTCAGAAACTTCTCTTTTCTAAAGGGATTCTGAAGATCAAAAGGACAGTGTCAGAGAAGTTTTTATTTGAGAACTAGCATACTGGGTAATACTGAGTTGTGGGGGTGCAGTGGGAGTTCTTACATGGCATCCAGGAGGCAGGGGCTAAGTTTATTTTCCAAGATGGGCTCTGTTTTCAGTGAGTAGAGCTGGCTTCTGTTTCTGGAAGCTTGTCCCACTCTTGAAGATCATTGGGTGTGTTGAAACTCTGTAGAATTCAGGGGAAATCTCTGCTGGGCCACAGCCTATGCAGCTATCCCTCTGGGAGTTTCCAGGTTTATGTGGGCACAATATCAATCATTTTTGTTTGAGAAGAACTGGCCAAAAGCCAATGTTCTCTTTCTCCTGCCCAGGCTGTGGGTAAGAAAACTCAAAGATTACTTCAATAAAAGGAAGAGAAATTACTTAAGCCCAATTGTCTTGAATAGAGACTGAAATAAGGGGAGCGGGAAGGGCTTGCTACATGCCCAGTATGGACAGGGGTTTGAAGCTCATCACTTCACTTGGCTCTTAGCCTGATGGAACATACTGTCCCCATTACAGAGGAGTGAGAACCATGTTAGCCAATACCACTCCATGAATGTAGAACTAGAACTTTCTCCCCTTTCAAAGCTGAGACTCTTTCCCTTGCCTGATTCCTTGAGAGACAATATTCAGGGAGTCGTGTAGAGCATACTGTGAAGCTATTGCTGAGTGACTTTGGACAGATTACCGAATCTTTCTGGATCTCAGTTTTCTCTGACAACACAAACAGAAAAGAACTGTAATCATCCAGTATTTGCATCCTGGAGCACTTCTAAGTGTTAAATGGTTAAAAAATGAGAGAATTACTTAGAACAGTGTACTGCCCCGATGTCAAAGACTGATTATAAGACTTGATTCTAGAAATAGATTGTTGTCCTATTACTATGCAGTGTGTGTGCCCAGAAAGAAGAAAAAGTCTCCGCAAACAGTAATTCAGACTCTGTGGTAGGTGAACCCTTGAGATTCGTCACCTCCCATAGTTTGAACAAGGACTGAGGCACAGTGTGGCTAGGACTGGGAGTCCTTAGCCAATGTCCCGAGGTCAACTTGGCAGAAACTTCTCCTTTCTAGAGCAGCTTGACTCTGAGGATCAAATGGACAATGTTAGAAAATGCCAGTGCTCCCGGGACTGAAGATTTTGAAGAATATATGAAGAAACTGAGAAACAGAGGAGTGAGGCCATGTGATGATGTTTAACATTAATAAAGGACTAGAGCTGGAGTATAAGCCCCAACCGGATGCCAGCACTGTGACTCTTTCCCTGCCATGCTGGAACAGAGAACAGCAGCCCACCATTAAAGCATCAGTGGTCTGTGGACCTGGCCCTGTTCTTGCCTATGCCCAAGTGTCCTCTGGGGGAGGATGGCTGCCTTCTCACAGGCTCTGCCTTATTTGACAAATGTTACTTATTGACCAGCTCTCCTATTTTAAGTGCTGATAAAGCAGGCTGATAATTTAGTAGCTTCCTATAATATTTCATTTGTAAAATGTGGATCTGTGTGTTTGTTCACAGTCTGCCTACTGTGTGCAAGACCTGGGATGAGGAAAGTACATGGAGAACAATGGAATCATTTAAATAATCAGTGAAGGACTGACTATCCACAATGTTAGTATCAGTTAGCAACATTCCATGTTGTTTAAAGGGGCAGATGAGGCTCTGATCTTAGCAGAAATTGACCATGTGAAGAAAAGCAGGCTGAATAGCACAGGAACAGTGCACACAAAAACCAACAGGACAAGGAATACAGACAATTTGAAGAGCTGAAGGGGCCCCCATGTGTGGAGAGAAGGGCTTCTTAAACCACCTACACTTGTAACCCCAACTATATATCTACATAATATACAGTGTCTACCTAGGTACATAGTATGCATGCATTTGTGGATATATAGGTATCTAAGGAGAGATCAAACATTGACAATAAATTGTGAAAAACTATTGTCAAACAATTCTTTATTATATATAATTTTCATTTATTAAAACTGAAAGCAAGTTTATATATTGAGGTAGATGCATTGGCTTATTTTTATAAAAGGAATTAAATCTTGGCTGAATATTTGATACTACCGGACACAGAGAATTTCTAATGTCTTTCACAGATGATTGATAGTCTTACTTTATAATAAATTCTGAGAATACCACTTTACATAAGTATGTTGAAGAAAATGGCAGGATTCTGTTTAGGGGCATGTCAGGAATTGTTGGCAATTCTGTCCTAATCCCAATGCAAAACTGATTGTAGGACTTTCCAGGAAAGTTAGAAACCCAAACAGTAATTTTCAAAATAAAGCATTCTAAAGCAATCAAAGAAATACTAGCTTAATGCTTCCATATTGAAGAAAGATGGCAGCAAAATATTAAGTGTTTGTTTTCTTTAATTCAATCATTGGGTTTCTAGAGGAGCAGAGGACTTTGGATATGGGTTCAAAACAGTACAATTCAAAATGTACAATAGTCTTGAGTCTGTACTGAGGAGTTTAAGGCAGCCATCATTAATACCATATGTTGGGCACAGGGCAAAGTGTGTATGTACTGTGTGCTCAAAATCCTGTAATAAAATCACATACTTCAATGTATGTGTGGTGGTGGGGATCACCAGAAAACCCTCAAATTCATTATATGACTGATTTTGAGTTAATGTTTGGTTATAGCACATTTGGAAACATTTTAATAGTACCTAAAATTTCAGGGGCCCCATATGTGACCTCAGGACCTATGGCCTGGAGCACAGAAGGATAACAAAGAGGCAAAAAGGGCAGAATATTAGATAATTGTGCTTTCTTCTCAGAGAAAGTGAAGATTTATATTTTTTTAAAAGATAAAACTTTTTTTAACACAATCTGTAAAAATTTCAAGCAATTTGTTTAGGTTATGGCTAATACAGTCTCACCCATTCTGTTGTGGGTTGTCATAGTCTTCCACTTGTCAACTGGCACTAAGTGACAACCTGTGGCTATGAGAATGCCTGGCTTAGTCTGAATCCACAGTAATGGGCATCATTCTTTATCAGTGAGGCAGGGCTGAGCCATGCTGCAGCTGGCTGGCTGACCTGAGCTGTTGAAAGCTCTCTGGGCCTTAGCCTGACCACCTTGAGTCACAACTGGGCCACTTGGTATCTGTGGGAACATGGGAATTTTATTTAATGATTCTGCATATCAGCTTCCAAGGCTGCAAAAGAGACCTACTGGTCTCACCTTCAGGCATTTTATAGCAACTATGGAAGGTTGGATATTTAGCTATCTATCAAATAATAGGCTCTATAGTAAGGCACTTCCTCAGTATGTAAAGGAAATGTTGGCAGCACACAATCACAGAATATTTAAAATTGAAAAAAAAATATTTAAGATGGGCAGGAAGGAAAAAAAAGAAAGGCCAATTACTTCAGCTTTTCACAAGAGCTACTTCATTGATTTTTGTGTACTATAGAAACTACTAAAGAATCTCTTAGTACAGGGACCTGCCAGGCAGCACGTAGGCTGTGTTGAATCAAGCTTCCAGCATTCTGAGCAATGTTTTGCAGAACACAAGTTGGCTATGGCTGTTGGCTGCTGTACAGCAGACTTTACTGAAGCAACTAAGAGGCCGGGCTTGGGCCCACATTTATTTATCTGTTTTGACAAGTGGGCTGTCTGTGCAGATCTCTCACAGCATACGATGATGTCAATGTTCACAGCTACAGAGACAGGTTCAGTATTAGACACAAATGTTGGAGTGAGCCACCAACTCCTGCAGAGGGGAAGAAGAGACCGTCTCTCACACTGGTGGAGAGGGAAGGGGTTTGGGTGCTCGGGACTAAGAGAGAATTTGTTCAGAGAGAGCAAAAAGTGGGCCCAGCTACCCCCACCCTGGGTTTTATTACAAGTTAGAATTTCTGTGGGAGAGAGCTTGCTTGGCACAGCGTCTATCTCCATTGAGCTTTTGTTAAAGAGATGACTGAGTCAATAGTCCACAAATCTAAACTGACATAAGTAATGAACAGAGAAGAAAAGCACTAAGAGTCATCAATTCACATAGAGTTCCAGATACATGTAAAATACAGCTCAGAGGGTTCAAAAAGCTTCTATGTAAGAGGAGCTTTTTAAAATAAAAATTCTTTGTGGAGTACAGAGTAAGATTTGAGAAGGCAGAAAAAGCCAGTTTCTCATTTTCTAAAATGCTGGACTTCCGAAGTGCTAATCTCATACTATTATGCTGGGCCAAACTCTAGAGAATGTACCTAAGCATTTAGTCATGGAGAGTCATTACTGGGGATCTTTGTCTGATAGGGTCACTAGACTTCCTTGATCTGGAACAGGCTAAAAATAGTGTATTTAGATTTTTGAGGCATATTTGTCAGCTGTGACTTAGGGAGATATAGATGAATGACAAGGCTTCAGAGTCATCAGCAGCAGCCTCTTACCTGAATCCATTCATGGTGCATTAGTCAGGCCTGGATCCTGGGCTCATGATGTAGCATAGTGATTCTCTGTCCTAGCCATTCCTTAGAATAACCAGGGGAAATTGAAAACACATCTTATCTTGGCCCATCCTCAGAGGTTCATATTTTATTTAGCTGGAACAGACAACACCTGTTTGAGTATTTTTTAAATGCTCTCATTGTTCTAGTACACAAAGATTTAGTATGTTTGTCTTAATGTCATATTCTTAGCCACAGCTTTTGCAATATATATTTTTTTAAAGAGACTGGAAAACAAGAAGCCTCTTGTATTTGTAAATGAGCTCAAGCTGGGGGTGAAGGAGTTAAGTTTATATTGAACAAACAAGGGAGCCAAAAAGATGGCTCAGCAATGGAGGACACTTCCTCTTCATGCAGAAGACCTCGGATTTGGTTCCTGGCACCCACATGGTGCCTCACAACTACCAGTTCCAGGGGATCTGACTCCACTTCTGACTTCTGCACGCACCAGGCACGCCTGTGGTATACATACCTGCATGAAAGCAAAACACTCATAGAAACAAAATAAAATAGATAAGTCTAAAAGGATCATTTAAAAGAAGTGAACAAGTAAGAACCTTCTAGACAGAGAAGAGGGCAAAGATTTATAGGGTCTCGTTACAGAGAGATTTTGCCCATTAGCGGAGTCAACATCTGCACACGGCTTAGAGCTAAAACAAACATACAATGAGCATGCTCAGAGCCAGCTTCTGCGTCCAAGCTTCCTCCCCGTGCAGAAAAACCAGAGCTGCAGAGCAGATTCTCTGGACTAAGATGGTGTCAAAGGAAGTGGGAAACATGGGCATCAAGGTGTATCCCGATGGACTCTGGCGGCTGAGGGCTTATCTATTGTCGCTGGTGTTAATGTTAACTTTGATTTTATATTGAAAAAGAAGCTGAGAGTCACTTCAAACAGTATAAGAAACAGAACCCGAGGCCTGGAGATATTAAACAACTTGTTCAAACACATAAATATTAGAGTGGTAAAACAGATCTAAAAGATATTTGGGGCTTTATTTTGTTTTTGAGATGACAATTTGCTGTATCTTTAGTTTAAGCTGACACTGAACTCCCAATCCTCCTCCTTCAGCCTTCTGTCTGGCCAGGGGTTTTCACTGCTGTTCTTTGTTTTGTTTGGGTGGAGAAAGAGAGAAGAGGGCTTGGGGAACAGGAGAGGAAATAAGTAGGGATGTGTGAGAGAAGGAGGAAGGAAACGGGGGAGGGGGGGAGAGAGAAGGGGAAAAGCAAGAAAGGAAGGCAGTCCCCATTTTCCAGGGCCTTTTCAGAGACAAAGAAGCCTGGCAGGCAGGCCCTGGTCTGTTCTCTAGAAGGAGACATGTCTGGTGGGAAATCCCCAGGGAAGCTTCTGGGAAATCTTAAGGTAGAGGTTCACCTTCAAAGCAAGGCTGGAATTTTCCCCCCAGTAATCCTGTGATGGAGATGACTCTCCTATTACTGAGCATGGGGAGTATGTGTCCAGTATACAGGACAGTACATAGTATCCATTCAGTGAGCCACAATTTACTGCAATCAAGGCAAACAAAAAAAAGAGAAAACAGCTCCCCTAGTGTGAACTGGATGCCCATGGGAATGAAGAAAAGCAAAGGTGGTGTATCAGAAGGGAGATAGCATTGTTTTCTATTGGCAATAGTAACTTAGACTTACACACTACATGGTCCAGTCTGGACCTAGTAACAGCTCCAGGCCTCAGTGGCTTTGTGTTGCAGGGTACCAAAACTGTTAGAAGCCTTTCTCTGTGAACCAGACTGCGGACTGATAGAAGTTTGTGTGTTTGGTTCTCTAGGGACAGCATGTGCAAACACCAGCTGCAGCTTCTTTCTCCCACACTGCTTTTTGAAGGGGCTTTAAGCCCGCTCAGAGGAGCTGAGCATATCTTTCCATTTCTAAAAGGACATCAGAAGTCTTCGTGTAATAGCCAAGATGCCCACATTTTTATAAAAAAGGATGGGACGTTCCTCATCAGGCCTGGCATAAAGACACTTGGCATCAGGGAGGAAACAGCTATCAAGTGCTGGTACCGAAAGATGATACTGACTGGCCTTGTCTCAAACGATTTTGACAGTTTCCTCTTCCTGGGACAGAAGCAACATCCATCCAAGGCTATTTCTCTTGCTGGAGGAAAAAGGAGCCTTCATAAGCCTGTCAACTGCTATGTGGGAAAAGAGTCTCCATGGGCCTACATGGTGTTGTGTGGGAAAGGAGCCTCAAGGTCTTTGCACATGTTCTCTAGGGAGTCTCCTGAAAGGCATGTCTGATAGGGCTGTGCATTGCTTTCAGCTCCAGATCCTTTGTCATCTGCTCAGAATCAAGTATGACATTTGCTTTGTGTCCTTGTAGAAAACATTGGCTTTAATCTGCTGTAGTTTCCACGTCCGCACTAGAGAATTCTCAGAAGAGTATATTTGAAGTATATATTTCACAGGTAGAAATATTTGACTTTTTTTGTTTTATTAAGGGTGCCAATTCTTTATAATTCAACCCAAATACAGCAAGCCTAACACATTTTGAGCTCAGAAAGACTAACACTGAAGTTTCTTGAAGGACTCTTGGTCATGTTCCCTAGAGACACATACTGAGAAAAAGGGTGTACCTAGGGGACTCCTGGCAAGCACTGTCTGGGACAACTCAAGGGGGTGAAGAAAACGGGACAGGCAGAGAGAGAAACAGACTGTAGTGAGACAGATGTTTCAGCTAATCCCCTAGGGATCTCTGTACTTGGGATGACCCTTTAGATCGTCCCCAGTTAATCTCTCTGAGCTTGCTTCTCATTGTAGTATGTATAGACCTACCTCCAGGGAGCGGCTGTGTATTGCCTTGGATAGGCAGCTATCTTTGGTTGAGAGAAGGGAATTTTTCTTTTTGTCTTTTTTAAAATATTTTATTTTTATTTTATGTGAATTGGTGTTTTGCCTGCTTGTATAACTGTGTAAGGGTGTCAGATCTTGGAATTACAGACAGTTGTTAGCTGCCAGGTGGATGCTGGGAATCCAACTCAGGTCCTCTGGAAGAAAAGTCAGTGCTTTCAACTGCTGAGCCATCTTTCCAGCCTAAGAGAAGGGAATTCTTTTTTTTTTTTTTTTTTTTGTATTTATCAAGAAAAACAGTAAGATGAATTTAAAATGCTGAGAAGTTAACAATAATTATAAAGAAGATAAAAATCATAAGCATGACTTATCAAGGGTGATAATGCAAATAAGATTGCTACACATATATTTACTTTGTGTGCAGCTTTCCCTCTGAATTTTTTTTTTTCATCCCTGTATATCCTTATTCAAGGTCCGAGAAGAGAATTCTTAAAGAGGAATATGGTGATGGCCTGTTAGCAGTTCACATTGACACACCCGGACACTGGGGGCACTTTATCACACACAAGGAATTCTGAGCTCAGGATGGCAGCCTTCTGCATTTTTCCTCTCCTGGCAATCCACACACTACTTGCTGAGCATCCTTCCGTCTGACCAATGTGGCTAGCATGTTGCATTTGTATATTATATTTTATTTGGATATTATTGGATGGAACCTCTCAGCATAGGAATCCTCATCTTCCTTTCTGATGAAGAAAATTGAGGTTCTTGATTTGTCTGGGAGCCTAGCAAAGTTAATGCATGTTAAATGTGTTTGTCTCTAAAGTCTGCCAAACCCACAGTTTCCCCAACAGTTTTCTCTCTATTACTGTAAACTATGCTGCTGTCCTGGGAGGAGAACCCCGTTCTCTGCCCCCTGAGCCATTACTGCAAGAAAACTGCTTTGTTTCTACCACAGTGTGTGATTCCTTTCTAGCTCACTTCTATTCTGTGGACTACTGGATTCAATTAAAATGAATTTTCACTTTATTCTAGTCAGAGATCCATAAAATACAACCCTTTGATTAAACATGCTTTCAGGAGTTCAATATATGTGTACTGGGGGTTCATTATGTGCAAGCCATGTTATTCTCCGAGACTGTCCTAGAGGATGAGTGTTATTTTATCCTGGCTTTACAAATGAGGGAAAACAGAGGCTTAGACAATTCAATAACTTCCCCCAAGATCAAACAGCTTGGGTTTAAACACAGATCTGCTCTGCTTTGACACAATTGTGTTCCCTCCCTCCCTGTTATTAAACAAATATGTATTAAAGGCCTACGTGCTGCCAGCAGGCACTCTGCAGGAATGTTCTGGGATAAAGCTGCTTTTGGGACACGTGCTTACCATCCAACCTTCTTTGCTGCTGTGTTCCGGAGCAGCAGGCCACAAACATGAGGCTGACAGAGACTGAGTGAAGTGGTCAGTGGGGAATGTGGGGCAGCAGAATGTGGTTGCTTCTGGAAACAGCAGCTGCTCAGCTGCAGCCAGATGTTGCTGTGTGAGAACATCAACCCAGATGGGCCTTCCTTGCTTAAAGGGTAGCCACAAATCTGTATTTTTGTGTGAAAGATCATAATACCTTAAAATTGCAGGCTAACCCAATCTTTCTGTCATCATCAGTGTGGATTTGAAAAGAGGCCTGGGTGGATCAGGAGCCCCAGGAGTCACCACTGTTATCTGACCCTGACTCTTAACATCAGCTCAGCGGAATCCAGATCTGTCTCATGTGGAGAGGTCCAATTTGAAGAGAATGAAATTTCACTGCACCTGGAGACTGTGCCTGTGTTCTGAGAAGCTTCACACATGTCAGAGTTGCAAAGTTTTCTTGTTGGGCGACCCTTGCAGCCTCTGCAGGTTCTTGGTCCTCGGAGCTCCATTCTTCCCTGAGCCTAAGCTATTCCCTGACCTTCTGGCAGGAAATGGCTTGATTGTTGGTGTTTGCAAACAGCAATACAAAGCTACGTGACCAGTGCTCACAACCTCCTTTCCCTTCTCATTCGCACTGCATCCAGATGGTTCTGAGATAACACCCACGTCTTTCCTGCAAAAAAATAACATCCCCTAACCATTCTGCTATCCCTCTGACCATACTGAAAAGGCAATACGTCATCACCCACCCACCCACCATCATTGCTTCCCTTGTCTTATCTTTTGAGAGTGAATGAGAGGACATGATCTGGTCACATTCCAAGGAGTCAATCATATACCATGCTGAGAGCTGGGGGCTCACGTACACATCGTCAGTGTGTAGACTTCAAGTTCCGGTCCACCCAGGGATGTTTTCAGGATGTTTGGGACTGCCGCATCCCTCAAAAATGAGTTATGATGCTAATCTCCCTCCTTCTCTCAGCTGTCATATTCTCTAATCAAGCACATCTAGTTCTTGTGCCTTACAATTCTCTTGAGAGATAAAACCACCATGATGACTGTGGTTCACAAACCGGGCACCTGGCCAGGTTTCAACCTCTTCTTCCAGTCTCTTCATTGGCCTTTAGCAAAACTCCAGTGGCATTGAGAAATCTCTAGATTTGCTGACAATATAGCAAATATTAGTTAGTAGAATATAGAATAATACAGGTGACGTGGAATTATTATGGGCTAGAAGGGGAAAATAGTGTTGTCATTTGAAATTAGTACCTTTTAAAGAGTGAACAGTACTCCAAAATCCCTAGAAAATGCAGATGATAACCCAAGTACATTGCTTGATATGGGAAGAACTTGAGGCTTAAAGTCATGTATTTGAATTATTTTCAAATGCCCTCCAAGCAATATATATGCTATCAATTTAATGGTTGCCAAGGGACAAATTTGGATTACACAGTGAGAAGTAAGTTGTTTCTACCCTTATTTTACAGATATATCTTAGCTGTTATGGTGATCTTCACAACCACAAAGACTCTAGCACATTATTGACAGTGTCTCCTGTGTGTGTGTGTATGTGTGTGTGTGTGTGTGTGTGTGTGTGTGATGTGTCAAGACTACTACTGAGCCAGTGATCTCCTCTCTACCAGTTTGTTGAGGAAGAAACCATGAGTGTGACTGATAACATGGAGAAAGTTGCAAGCAGCAACTGAGGCCTCTGTGACTGAGATCCAACTAGATTTCTAAACTAAGGTCATCTAGAAAAGCCTTAATCCTGGCTTCAATGGCCACTTCTCTGGGCTTCACTCTCATACAGGAACTCCCTCATCTCTGAGTTTTGTCTCTATTATGTTTGGAATATGCCTAAGTCAATCATTCTATAGATTTCCATAAAAATACTAACAACTAGTTCAGAAACCTATGGACTTTACAAAAAAAAAAAAAATGCTTATTTGTTGGGAAGAGTGGGACTGGTTAAAGAGGAGTTTCCCATAAACCATCAGGAAGATACAGTTGGTAAAATTATTTTAGAAGTGATGGGTCTTTCAAGGCCTGTGTTGAAAGTAACTTGCCTTATTTGAAGATGGACCAGATTTACTCTGCCTTGTATCCAATTCGGGCTGTTGACTCTTGATCATCTGTGAGGTCCTTTCCTGATCATTGGAACAGCCGTCTTTCTACACCAAACAGCATCTCGTGTATGGCCAGATGCAGAGGCATGGGGCAGATGACTTCAGTTCTTATTTCCAATTCTTGGAATCAAATATCAAAGAGATTCCAAGCAAAGATTACAACCCTCTGTCATTTCTTCATCAATAAACATTTGCTGAGCTCTAGTAACCTAGGCAGTGGGCCAGAATTTGAGGACACAAAGCTGATTAACATGAAACATAGCCATGAACGGAGTGCCAACTTCCTTCAACGAAGTGAAAGAAAAGTCCCACTGACTCCTGGTTGCAAAAAGAAAAATCTTTTCCCATGCATTCTCTCACTCATGCTCCATGAAACTCAAAACAGCGGATAGCTCCACTTAACCCAGGCAGCTGAGGCACCAGGGGGCTCAAGGCTCTTAGCTAATGCCTAAGAAGCTTAAGCAGAGAGCTGGAGTTGAAATAAGGCCAGCTCTCCATTCACGCTGTCCTTAGTATGTGCTGGCAGCCCTTGGAATGCAGGCTTGTGTCAAGCATCAGTATGAGGCACACAGAATGAACATACAGGAATCACACTGGTCCTTCTACTGTGTACGAAGCTTCTTCCTTACATCCCACTGCTTGCTGTTTCTAAAGGCAGATTGAAGTAAATCTCCCACTGACAAGGCAAGATTCAACTGCACACTCCAAGGAGCAGTGTGCACCTGGAGCGAGAGTCATGCACACACCGGAAGCTGGGGTCAGGACAGTTCTGAAGTTCTTGGAGTTTTTGCTGTTGTTTTGTTTTGTTTTTCTAAGAAACAATTATTTGGACAGAGAGTTTTTAGGTTCTTATTTGGAACCAGATAGCAATTATAGTCTCCTCCTCTTCCTCCTCTTCCTCTTCTTTTCTTCCCATCTTTCTTGTTTTCTATGTGTAGATCAAACACAATGTAATCATGTTATAGTTCTTAATAAATGTTGAAAAAATAACTGATCAATGGATGGAAAAACCTCTCCTTCCCCAGGACATATTGAACTCATTCTCAGTAGTGATTAGGGTTTGTTTGCACTCCAGGAAATATGTGGTATTTCTGGAAGCTATCAGTAGATTTGAATCAGCATTTTCTGTCCCTTCGGTGATTCAAATGTTTCTCTTAAAAGTATATGCCATGTGTTTCTCAAAGCCAAGCCAGCTTGGGTCTCAATAACTCCCTGAAAAAGTAGTATTTCTGACCCCTTTCTTGCCTGTCACTGTGGATTCTGAGCTTCTTTATTCTAGGTGTTCTCCTTGTGTGACCCATCTCATGCAGGGTGCTAAGTAGGGGTGTTGACTGATGTTCTCCTGCTCTCTTGGTCTATGTCACTGCTGACTCATCCACAGGGAGTGTGTGCTTTCTAAGTTTGTTTCTGCAGAAATGCTGGAAGCTTCCATAGATCTCCAGTAAGTTTCCTTCCTCCTTAAGGTGGTCAAGGCAGATGTAAGTGATTGCAGCCATCAAGTGGTGTAACCTATGTTGTGTCTGTTCTATTGATTTCTGATGAGAGACTTGTACAGGTCATGGGTACCATAGAGGATGCTGACGAGATGTGTTATGACCCAGCTGAGGACATATCACAGTCCATGTTTACTCCTCTCTTCTCAGCCTACATTTATTCAACTTTCAGGGAACACCCACCATATACCAGTCACTGAAGATACAAATATGAAAAGGCATTGAATATCTTCTCTCAAGAATTTAGTCTCCTCAGACTATTGGCTTGCAGGCAACAATTAAAAAGCCATGGGACAGTAGGCATCCACAGTAAAACAGAGTGTACATTCTTTGGCTTCACACCAGTTGGCAATTTTGTTAAAGTATTTCATCTTTTAAATTCAATTTTTCTCGCCTATAAAACAAGATTAATAGTGACTCTTATGTAAGGTGCCTGTGAAAATTAGATAAAACAATGTACATAAAATACTTGACAGAGTGCCCAATCTCTGTAACATTCACTAAATTTATTAATGAGAAATCTTTTGAGGATGTCTGTCAGGAAACCCTTCACAGAAGGAAGAAAGCCTGTAGGACTATTTAAAGGAAGTTTTCTTAATCTAAACCAGCAGGTGCACCTGTGCATCTTGTTTCTTAGTCAACAACTGTTCATTTAAAAATGTTTCTTATAACATCCTGGGATGCGGAGTATCCTGTTTTTATTCTTCTATTTTGCAAACAGAGAAAAATGTCAGAAGTTAATTAGCCCAGACATGCTTGATTTCTTGTTTACCCAGTCAGGCCTTCTGTGAGTAAAGACTACAGAACACCAGAAGGGAGTTCCTTCTCTGTAGAGAGCCCTATGGAGAACACAGGAATGCACCAGTGTGAGTCACCACCAGGTGCCACCTGGTGTGAGTGACAATTCAGAGTTGTGCACACCAGGAAGTCACAGAGAGAAATGGCCGCTGGAGCTACAGTTGCAGGAATAATGATCTGCTCAGAGAAAGAAGGAGAGTAAAAAAGACCATTATAAAGAAAGTGACATAATAACTGGGCTTCAAAAATGAACAGAGTTTCCATAGCAGGCACAGGTGGAGAACAGGAGGGAAGCATGGCGGAAGAAGATGGTACAGGAGCAAGGCATGCCGTGATGAGCATCACTACACTGCTTGCTGGGCAGAACGCTGGTGTGGGTGACCACAAAAGATAAGAATATGGGGACTTAGTGAGTTGGAAACTCATCCTACAGACAACTAGTAGTCACACCCTGGCTTTTCAAACACAAAGCAACATAGAGAGCACGTTTGGAATTTACTATCTGCCATACAGAGAACAAAATTTGTGGTCCTCAGTGACTTCCAGTGTTAACCTCTTTGACGACATTATCCAAAGATTTGTTCAGTGATGTCAGATAAAGAGAACTACGTTCAGATATTTTTCTAGATTTATGATTTGAGACAAGTTAATTATGAAATACAGTTTTGACTGAACTAAAGTAGTATTTTATAGGTTGAAAACAAGGAAGAAAACACAGAGCTCAGACAGTATAACCCACTTAAAGTCACACAACACCTTAAGTTTCTAAATCTTTATTTCCTGAAAATGA
Organism: Sigmodon hispidus; assembly: GCA_004025045.1. NCBI lineage: Eukaryota > Metazoa > Chordata > Mammalia > Rodentia > Cricetidae > Sigmodon > Sigmodon hispidus. Next base: position 200,756 of record PVIH01000777.1, read on the forward strand.
GAAAAAGAAAACATTAACTCGACCATCTCACAATGATTTCATGAGGTTCGAGTAAGGAGTACATGTGAAAATGTACCATATAATTTCATGCATTTTTGAATCTTCTCTTTCTATATGAGTAAAATGGTTGAAATCACACACACAACATATGTATAATGTAAGAGTGTCATATTTGAGCTAGGGGTTAATCATACCTAGTTTCCCTGCCAAAGTACAGACTCTGGCAGGAACTCCAGTAGAACTGTGTTTGTAACTGGCTTCCTGGAGCCTCTACACAGATTTAACTCAAAGTAAAAATAATCTAATATGCTCCTTTCTAGACTATGCTATAATTCAGCCTCAAGGTGTTCTGGGGCCATGCCCCTGCAGTGGTGCTGACCACAGCCTTAATGCAGAGAGCCTGGAGGCTGCTCACTGTCTCAATGATGTTTTCTGACTATTTGTTTCTGACAAGCAAAGAATGGCATTTAGCAGAAGGGTTCCCACTGAAGTTGCTGCAAACCAGGGCAAGCCTGTGACCTGCATATTCCATTCCTGACAAGGGCTTTATATAAGTGCTCTGTGTTCACTCAAGAACAAATAGAGCAGCTCCTCCTACCTGCAGAACGGGTATGAGCAGAGAGGAGCAGAGGAGAGAAGAGTATTCTTTGTTTGCTGCTTGTTTGGGTTTTAGAAATAATTTAAAGATTAAATTGTATTTTTTAACTTTGTGTGTGCATGGTGTGTGTGTGTGTGTGTGTGTGCGCGCGCGCGCATGTTAGGAGTATGTACCTGTGAGTACAGGTACTCATAGAGGCCAAGTTGGAAGCCCTGAAGACAGAGTTACAGATGGTTGTGATCTGCCCAACATAGGTACTGGGAACCAAACTTGGGTCCTCTGGAGTAGTAGCACATGCTCTTAACCACTAAATTATCTCTTCAGCCCAGGAATTTTTTTTTTAATTTGTGTAAATGTGTGTGCCTATATGCCACATGCATATAGATGCAGAGGCCAGAAGAGAATGTCAGATCCCCTGAAGCCAGGGTTATAGGTGGTTGTGAGACCCCTGACATGATACTGGGAACTAGATATACAAAGCCATCCTTCCAGCCCATGGCAAAAAAATTTACAGCACAATCTAACTAAATAATAGTTGCCCTATACACATCAGAATTTTTAAATTAAAAAAAAAAACCCTTCAGAGTAAGAAAGAGTGCTCAGATGGCAGAGGAACCTACAGACAGACAAGAATGGTGGTCTGAGTTCAGAACTACAGAGTGGAAGAGAGCCAGCCCACACAAACCCACCTCTGACCGACCTCCTTATGCCATGGACTCCTCTCTCTCTCTCTCTCTCTCTCTCTCTCTCTCTCTCTCTCTCTTTTTCTCTCTCTCTCCTTCCCCCCCCCACGCTCTCTCTCACACACACACAAAAATGTAAAACAGTGTAGTTTCCTCACAGCCTTTGGCAATGTTCACATCATAAAAGCCCAAGCTATGAAGTCTTCCTATTTCATCATTTCTGAGAGATAATCCAGTCAGTCTTCAGATCACACCAACTAACATTGGATTAGGTAAGAACAGCAGGCTATCAGCAAGGTTCCCATGCAGCCTCAAGTTTGGGAAACCCTTGCAATGCCCTTCACTTATGAGGTCATTTGTACTTTCCATAGACAGATGATCTGTTATTTGACAGTCACATTTTTGTAGTCATTTGGTCTCTATTGCTCCTTCAAGACCATCAAGATTTAGCATCCTGTATTGACCTCAGACCAAGAGATCAGATGATGCACAATAGAAACCCCACCTCATAAACTCTCTCTCTTCTGTCTTCCTGCTTCCATTCTTTCCACAAACACACAGCAGTAAAACGCATCTATTTTTACAGTTTTATTCTTATGTACTCAGAGTGTAAGAAACACTGCCCCGCTTAGCTTTCATGTACAATTCCATGTTCCTGACTAGTAGGCAGCCACTTGAGGGATCTGTGGTGGGTGTGTCAATAGGAGGAAGGAAGAAGGGCAATGAAGCTAAAGACAAGGCATGAAGGCTCCATGGGGGTGTGGTCCCAGGAGACACAGACACAAGAGTTAAGTTTTGTCCCTAGCTCTGTCTCTACTTTAGTGTATGACCTGAGGTAAGCCATATTCCTCTATAGACTACAGGAAGCTCACCCAGAGCTAGGCAGAATTTTCTCAAGCAGAGCTTCCCATCCCACATACACTGGGGTACCCATGGGTGACAGGCATGTGTGTTATGAATTATTGGGTCCTTTGGAATTTGGAATGTGACCCTCAACATGGGGATCCTCATTACAGACTTCTCGAAGAGATCACAGGCAGTGTAGGAATACAAATACCACCTTGGAATCCTGGGAGAAGGCACTGGACAAAGGGCACATTACCCATATTTCTCCAGGACAAGGCTCTGAAAGCAGTCAAGAGGCACTCTGCTATGTCTGCATGTTACTAGTCAGCTGAAGAATGCCTTACTGAGCAGCCTAGGTAGGCCTGAAGATCAGTGGAATCAGTTCAGCCTCTGGCACGGACAGCTGGGGGATGATCGAGTATGGAAACATGGTGGGGACTGTAGATCTTCCCATAAGTACACACTGGTACAGATTTCTATCTTTACATATTCTAGATGTTCTACCTATTTGTAGTGCTGGGACTAGAAGTCCACACTAGCTACTGAGCAACTGACCTTACAAGACATATGGATATGCAATATACACCTTAGAACCTCATTATTTTAAGATGTGATATGCATAAGCTTGTATTTCAAAACATTTTTTGTTGTCATAAAAGTAAACACTAGAGCTGGGGAAATGGCCAGGTGAAGAAAAGTCAGTGCTGCCCGTCCTGAGGATACCAGAGTAGATCTCAGCGTAAGTTCTCCGGTGGCTCACAATCATCTGCACCTCCAATTCTAGGGTTTCTGACCCCTTCTGGATTATTTGGTACCTGCATATGCTCACGTGCATGCACACACCACACCACACCACAATTTAATAAAAATAAGTAAATAAATGTTGTTTGGGGTAGTCTTAGAAAAGGTTGCACTATCAGCCTCTGCAGCTTCAGATTCTGCAATCCTTTTAATGATTTTACACAATGACTTAACTTTTTAAATTAGGTACTTCTGTCTGTGAAGGTCCTTGCTAATGGGTTCTACTAAGGATTCGAAGGAATCATCATCAAGTATTGGCCAGTGTGGTAGGTAGCCATTTAAAGCATTATATTTGTTGACAAAGACTCCTCAGTGGATTTTAAGTGATTGTATTTGGAACTTTGATATAAATGTGATGTTTACTATAATTTTGAATATTTTACAATTTTATTTTCCCTATAAGTATATTTTTTTTCACTGAATATTTCTAAATTCCCTAAAATTTTCTTCCTGTCCTTTGTTTTCTACAGATGCAAGATGTGACTAGATAGATGGTCCAGTTCAGTGTCCTAGGGTAGTGGTGCCCATTCTCTCTCTCTCTTTCTCTCTCTCTCTCTCTCTCTCTCTCTCTCTCTCTCTCTCTCTTTCTCCCTCTCCCTGTCTCTCTTACTCTCTCTCTCGTACTGGGAGCATTTGATGTCTAGAGACATTTTGGACACCACCTCAGAGGAACTATTTACTAGTATGCCAAGGAAGACAGTCATGCTGATAAACTGCCCACACAGCACAGGAAACCTTCTCCCAGACAGTGTCATTTGCCCCCAAATGGCAGTGACAGAATCATGGCTGTGAATCTCTTTTCAGTCTAATATTCAGGTTCTGACCCATGAGTCCTCTTGGAGCTCAGAGGAGGAGATGCTGGGCAGTTATAGGCATAACCAGGAAGGGACAATTCTCACAGTAGGCAGGCAAAACACAGGAAGGACTTCCTCTGGCCACTAGAAACCACACTTCAGTCAGAAGCCTGTCACACAGCACTTGCAAGCATTGATGACATCTCAGTATCCCTGTGACCATTTTCTCCTCCTTCCTTGCTACTTATCTTTATGTTCCATATTCTGAAGTGGGGCCTAGTGGCCTGTGATCTCACCACAGACTACACAACCAGTACCATAAAAAGGAAAAAAAAAATCTATATTCAACAAACTACCTCCCCTTCCCCATGACGTGGGATCTTGTGATTTGACGAGCTTGGTTAATATGAACCTCTCCTAGAACGGCTAAACATCTTATCAACTCAGTCACTTCTGCCTGCCCAGGAGTTTCCATGGAAATCAAAATCATCCTTCCCTTTGGCATTAATGTCTCACCTCCAATATTAACCAAGCCTTCGCCATCCACTCTACTATACCAGTCCTCTTGGGTTTTGCTGACTTGTTTGTTTGTTCATTCATTCATTCATTCGTTTATTTGAACTTCACAATGATTCAAGCAGTTGAGGACCAAGCCCTCAGGTAGCCATACTATTTTATCATTATGACCTTTGACCCCTCTCTAGTCATGTTCACAACAGACTCACATCTATTCCCTTATTTCAGCAGCAGTTTCTGTGGGATTTTAGAGTCTTTTGTTCTCACTGAGACCGGACTTAGCTGAGGATGGGGACTGTGACTTAGCTTTTCCATGCTTGGAAAGGAAGAGGGCTCCACCTTGCCCAGGTTCCCTGTGTTACATATAAGCAAGCAGTTCCAAAACAAGTGCTCTTCCACCATGTTCCAATGTCAAAGAACAGCAGCAACTAGAAAGCTTCTGGAATGTTTTCCAACTCTTAAAAAGACAGAAAAAAACTTCACTGAAACAATACGCACTTCAAAGGCATTGACTTGCTGTGAATGTGTCATTTCTATGGAAATAAGGAAGTACGTTTTTTACAGTTCAAGTCAGGAAATAATTTACATCCTCCATAGTGTTTAGAGTCCTTGCAAGATTATAGGCATTGATGTGATCTCTGATAACACTTAAGTGTTAGCCAAACCAACTCATTAGTTTATTTAGGGAATATATATTAAGTCTGAATGATGTTCTTTAGTACAAAATTATTGCCTCTGTTTTTAGATGAGAAATTGAGGCACTAAATGATGATATGGAAATATCAAGACAACCTTCTGATTTTAATCAAGGAACAAGGTAGAGGGTAGAGAGGCATGAAAAGAGCAATGTCAGAAAAAATCCCCAGTTTTCAGCTATACTGGTGAAATACTTAACAAATGCCTTCGTGAATAAAAATGTAATTGCTTAAGTCAAATACTCACTATCGCCTTTAATATTAAAGCATTGGTATTATCAAGAAAAAAATCTTTAACATTTAGTCATGGAGGAAAGAGGGGTGCATGAGTTGCAACTCCCCGAGGGATCATTGGCAGTTCATACTGAAAGATGGCTGTCATTTTCTGTCGGTAGTATACCCATTGAAAAGTGGCCCATGGTTCTATAAATAACCCCCGTTCTGTGCTCACACAAGTGACTCTACTGAAACTCAGTGGGACACACACACACACACACACACACACACACACACACACACACACACCTGAAAGCTGGAGCTGGGGGGGATCTCTTAGGGGAAAAGTAGGTTTCAGCAAAGAAGGAGACGGGAGAGATAGGGTAGGGAAATGGGAACCGAAAGTACTGAAAGACAATGAATATATAAAACTGCCAAAGCAAATTAAATGTAAATACTTTAATATTTTCAGTTACTTGTTGTTTGCATATTTTAATCTTTCATTGAATATATTCATTTTAAATGCTGTCGATCACTAAAGACATACAAGTATAGATATAGATTATGCATTGAGCATATAGCATCCCATACTTCCTCCACCATTCCTTCCTCCTGGCAGTTCCCCTTGCCCCTACAAACAATTTCATCTTTACTTTTATGAGTTGTGTGTGTATATTCATGATCTTATGTATCTATATGAAATGTAGAAAACAGATCTAAGAAAATATATGATAGTTGTCTGTCTAATACAAACTTAATTTGTCTAATTTTATTATCTTCAGCTGCATCCATTTTCTTACAAATGACATGCCTTCGTTTCCTATGGTTGAAAACGTTTCACTCTGCGTGTGTGTGTGTGTGTGTGTGTGTGTGTGTGTGTATACCTGTCTTAATCACTGTTCTATTACTGTGAAGAGATACCATGACCACACCCACTCTTAGAAAGTCTTTAATTGCGGCTGGCTTACAGTTTCAGAGGCTTATAGTTCATTATCTTGGTGGCAGAGAGCATGGAGGCACACATGGTGCTGCAATAGCAGCTAAGAGCTATGTCCTTATTCTCAGGCAGCAAGATAGACTGAGCCTGGCATGGACTTTTCAATGTCCACTCCAAGTGACACACTTCCTCCCATAAGGCCACATCTGCCTATAAGGGCCATTCTCATTCAAGCCACTAAATTACATACCTACCACTTTCAAAAAGTGCATTCTGCCTTTGTTGGACATTAGGATGGTCCATAACCTTGTTATTGTGAATACTGCTACAGTAAGCGTTTGTGTGCAATCATCTCCACAATGCACTGACTTAGAATCCTTTGGATAAATACCCACAAGCAATCATATAGTACATGTGTTTTTAATTCTTTGAGGAACCTCTATAATGGTTTCTGTAGTGACTAGTCTGCCCACATCTTTTCTGAATGATTGCCAATGGATTCTCAATATAGACTTAGTTTGCATCTCTCTAATTGCTAATGAAGTTGAACATCACTTCATGTGTTTGCAGTCATTTGTGTTTTATCTTTTAAGAACCATCTGTTTGTGTCATGAGTTATTTTTATGTTCTAAATATTAAGCTTTTATCAGATATATGGCTATGTAAGATTTCTCTCCCAATCTATGGACTATATATTCATCCAAATGAACAGTTTTCTTTACTGTACAAAGCTTTTATACTTAACTTTATGAGGTCTCATTTGTCAATTTTTGGCCTTATTTCTTGAGTACCTGAGACTTTTCATAAAGTTCTTGCATATGCCTATATCTTAAAGTGTCTGATTTTTTTTCCTCCAATAGTTTAAGATCTCACAGAAAAGCCTTTGATTCCTAAGAGTTGACTTATTTATTTAAGATTTATTTTATTTTTCTTGTTTTTATGCATGGGTATCTGTGTGCCCCTACATCTCCTGGAGGTGGAGTTATAAGCAGTTGTGAACTATCAATATAACATGGGTTCTGGGAACTGAACTCAGCTCCTCTACAAGAGCAGAGCATGATCTTAAGATGGGCCAACTATCCAGCCCCAATAGCTGATTTCACATAAGGAGAGAGATGGGGATCTAATTGCATTCTTGTGCCTGTATATGCCTGGTTTTCCCAACACACTTATTAAAGAGCCTGTCTTTTGTCCAGTCTTTGGCAGCTGTAGCTACAAGGCTTTGTCTTGTTGCTCTATTCTGTCCCATTGATCTAAATGCATGCTTTTGTGTCCATGTCACACTGTTTTTCTTACCATAGCTTTGTAGAATAACTTAAAACCAGGCTTGATAACTTCTCTAATATTACTCTTTTTGTTTAGGATTGTTTGGGATACCCATTGTCTTTTGAACTCTGATAAGAATTTTAAGATTTTTTTTTGTTTCTGTGAAGAATAACGTGTATACTTTGTTTCTTTTGTTTGTATTGAATTCATATATCGCTTTTGGTACAGTAGTTATTAACTTCCAACCTCTGAGTACGGTATGTTTTTATATTTTATTGTGTCTTTATTGTGTCTTCTTCAAATTCTTGCTGAGTTTTGAAGCTTTCATTCTAGAAGTAATGTCAAAACTTATTACAAAGTACCTTTAAAGACAATTATAAATGGAATTATCTCCCTGATACCATGACCACTTTGTGCATGGGCACATTAAACGAGGACAGAGATGTCTGAGAAAGGATGTTGACTCTATCCATGATGATTTAACTCCTCCTTTATTAGGGTTAGCTTTTGGTGAGCATTCATGGGGGACACAACCCTCTTCACATCTACCCATTTGAGGACACCTATTCATATTTCCTTTCTGCAAATGCCTTCTTAATCAAATTTTCAACCATTCTCCTTCCAAGTTTCTGGCTTCCAAGTTCATTGGCTAAATAGCCCACAAGTCAGTCAGTTTACAATCACACCTGGATGTTTTTTTTTCTTCAAAATGCATAATCATTTGCATTACCCAGAGTTCTGACCACTGTGAAGATTTTATTTCAACACTGTCCTTCAAGGGTGTCCACTTATGGGTTTAGTCTGTGTAGCTTGTAAAACCAATAGTAAATTATACTTAAGTATTCTCTTCCTCATTCAACTTACAGAGCACAACCCATGAGGACATAGGGGCATGCTTGTATGTAGAAGGTACTTCAAGGGAGGTAGATTATACAGGTACCAGGGAAACTTTTTTTTTTATGTAACTTATTTGTGCTGTTTATGGATAGCACATCAGGTTACATAATAAATTATTGGTCCATTGCTAAGCTCCTGTATCACTAAGGCCCAATAATAAGATAAGAATTGTCCCTTAAATATAGCATAGTAGTTTGCAGAGGAAAGCAAGGTCTTTCTCTAAACACCAAGGGATTTCACCTTGATTCACATACAGGGACCTGACATAGCATTCAAATAGCATCTTTGTCTGCACTAATAGCTCAGGTACCATTGGGTCTGTTGGCTCATGTGACCCAAATGGCTGAGCATTCTGCAGGGTACCTTGAACCTATTGATAAGTCTTCTCCAGTTCTGGGCACACTCAAAACTAGCAGCTTTCCAGGTCATGTAGTATATGAGCCAGAATAACACTTCCAAGTGAGTAATGGGCTGCCTCTAATATATAAGTAGGTCTATTATACATTGAATTTTTTTCTTGGTGGTAGGAGCAGACAAGACTAACAACATATTTTTCACCTTAGAAGAATATCTCTGCAAGTACCTAAATTACTTAACATCTAGACATTTTAGGAAGGTAGAAGGCTCTTGAATTTGGGCTGGAATTACATACCACTCTTCAGTTCACAAAACTCCAGAGTGGTTGCTACCTCCAACTCATTTGGTCCAATCAGTATAATGTAAACAATATAAGGAACTACAGTGATACTATGTGAAAAAGAAAAGTTCTCAAGATTTCTAGGAACTAAGTTATAACACTGTACTGGAGAATTAAGATCACCTTGAGGTAAAATAATAAAGATGTACTATTGGCCTTGCTAAATCGAAGAAAATTGCTTGGTGGTCCTTATGGACAAGTGTGAAGAAAAATGCATTTGAAAGATCAATGACTGCATAACAGGAGACATGATAATCTGCTCAAGTAAGGAAACCTCATCTGGATAGCACCTGGGCCACAGTTATTACCTGATAATTACCTGTCATTCTCCATGATCCGTCTGTCTTCCACACAATCCAAACAGGAGAGTTAAAAGGAGGTGTAGTGAAAATCACCATCCCTACATGTTTCAAGTCTTTGTTGATGGCACTAATGTCATGAATCTATAGGGATGTAATATGGCTTGGGTTCATTATCTTCCAAGCAAGAGAAAGTTCTAATGGCTTCCATTGACTTTCAACTCTTATTCCACAGGTCACTAAACCAAAGTTTTGGGTTTTGGGTTTTATTTTCCCTGCCAATATTTATCACAAGTGTGTGTTCTGGAGTGAAGAAATAACTATAGGCTGAGTTGGGGAACCTGCTGGACCCACCATAACTCAGATTTTGTCTGAAGCTCCATTGAACATATGACCTCCATAAGTTTCTAATAGGAAGACTACAGTGCTTCCTAATGGATCCTAAAATCAATGCCAATGCATATTTCATGTTTAACAAGTCTCCAAAGGTCATATTTATTTTCAACATATATAGTTGCCTTAGGAAAACACTATATGGTTCTTTGGTTAAAAAATAATAGTAAAACTTATAGTAATTATAGCAAGGTCCCTTTTCAAAGCAACACGTATGCTCTTCATTTAAGTGGCTAACTAAATAACTTAATAACTTAAATAACTAAACAATAGCTTAGGAAATCCCTGAAACTGATGAGATTCACTAGGCCCTTCTCTCCAAGAGTAAGCTGCCGAGAGTCAATCTCAGACAAGACAAATTGCAAAGAAGACTCTGAGACCAGATCAGCTGCCTGGAAAAAGTAGAAGCCATTCAAGTTGCCTGAAAAAGATTTGGACGAACTGAATCACATGGGAAGAACATTCTGCAACCTGTTGAGCTGTCAATAAGCTGTGCAATGTTCTACATATTTCCAGCCTTCCTGAGATGTCACTCAGCTGATGATGCAGTTGTGTTTGAGTCATTTCTGCTCCTGTAAGTAACCCCTTATTCACATTCCTATAAGTAAAGTCAATAAAATTTATTGTTTCACCAAGTTGGACTTTCATGGTAATCATATTTTGATTTGCCATGGACTTTCTATCTGTGATGAGTAAAAATGTATGCTGTGTTTCCCATGGAAAAGTTTGTCACATAACATAGCATGCACACACATGTCTATGAAGGCTAGATGTCAGCTTTGTGTATTATTCCTCAGATGCCACAATCTTGTTTCTTAAGAGAAAGTCTCTTGGTTAACCTAGAAGTCATTGATTAGAATTGGCTGGCTGGCCAATATACCTCTGTGATCTGCCTGTCTCTGTCGCCATAGTGCTGAGATCACAAGTATGTACTATGACATGCTTAAAATTGGTTTTGGTGATTAAACACCAGTCTTTATACTTTTATGGCAAGCTCTTTCCTGACTAACCCATCTACCAGCCCATAAATCTGTTTTCTACAGTATTGTTGAAGTAACATCTTTTGGCCCCTTCTGCTGTGGAAGATAGACTTCACACAGCAAATTCATTCCATTATTCTAAGACTTCTGATCTTTTAAATCCCATGAAAAATCTTAAGCCAAGAGATGTTGGGCATCTTTAATTCTTTCACTGTAGACCATATTTCCATGCAGAGTCTAGCCAATCAGCCACATAAACTCTTAGCACCTTTTGAAACTATGGGAGCAACAGCAGTAAAGCCTTGTGTATCCACATCAATAAAATGATGCAATTTTGTGTCTCTCCCATCATTCCATACCCTTAAAATATATTTCAACACATATTCTCCAGATGTGTTTCTGCTCATTAGAAAACTCAGGTTATTTAGGGGTACAGTGCATCTCCTCACTGCTCATACATGTATCTTACTTTAGTCCCAATAAGCCTTAAGGCTGGTTATAGATCTAGAGGCAAAGATCAGGGCCCTTGATAGGACATGAGCATTTCTGATAAAAAACAAACAACAGTAGCTGTCTCCTTGGTCTCTGAGTAGTATTAGTACCTGCAGGAAGCCTGTTGAACCAGCCAAGATTAGGCTTTTTCTGAATTGTCATAGAATTATTTTATCCCTTCTACTCTCACACACTTAGATGATCTGGGAACCCTCCAATTATACATCTGCTTCTCATCTCCCGAGATTTGATCACAGAGCTCTCTATGTCCCCAAAGTCAGCACATAACGAACTCTCAGAACACACTTGTTACATATTTTCCATTATCTTCTCACTTGTCCTCAGACCCCTTCCCTGTGCATTTTGTCCCTGTCTCTCTCTGTGCACAGCATGCCCTGGGCTGATGATGCTCTCTAACTTGAGAGCCTTGACATTCAGTGTCTGCATACACTCTTCCTCTAGGTCACTATAAGAAGAGGGTTTTCTATATAATTACTTCTATTTCCATGTCATCTCTGGGTCTCTCCAGTCCTTCTCCAGAAGCCCTTGTCTGGTGTGGTGACTTAATTTGAGTCAGGAAGCCAGAGCTAAGAGTAACAGCAAGAAGACAGTACCAAAAAAGAAAGAAAAAGGAAGAGTGGGAGGGAGGGAGGAAGAAAGGAGAAAAATGGAACTGCAGATGAGCAAGGATCCATAGAGTGCTAGTCTCAGGCAGGTCTGGAGTCCCGCAGCCTCATGCTGTGCACGTGTGTAGACAAGAATGAAAAATTCAACCATGGAACCTAGAACTGCAAAAGTAAGTGCAAGAAGGCACAGTAACTGAGCTGTGTAACTTCTAATGACAAGGGTGACATTTCCAAGAAGAAAAGCAGAACAGACCCCATTCCATCCTGGAGCTGAATTGCTTGAAATTATTGGAATAGGCAGTCTTACTTTCACATAGACCTCATGCAACCCCTAACACACACACACACACACACACACACACACACCATACTCATACACCATGCTCTCATCCCACCCATACGTGTATACACACTACTTCCACACCACACACATATGCACACATACATCTCACACACACACATACCACACATGTACTCATATCCCCTCACACATCCACTACATACACATACTTATACACCACATACACCATCTACATTCTCACATCCCCACACACTCATCTACATACAACATTCACACACTGTACTCACATATCCACAGATACACCACATACATACACATATACACACTACACACACATTGATATGAGTAATATACATATCACTCCCATATCACACACATAACACCATACTCACACTCCTACATATATACACCATAGTCACACCACACACATCATACTCTCACAACACCTACACACACATATGCACACATACAATGTTCATACACCATACTCACTCACATATTATACACATATACACACACACACACACCTCATACACACACCACCACCATCACCACCACCACCACCACCAACAACAACCCTACACCTTGGTGGCTAAAATGGTTTCTAATGATTGCTTGGGTTATTGACAAAGAGAAACACAATCTGATAATCACGGCCAGGCTTAATATTTCTCCTTAAGGAAAATTATACAGGGATTTATTAAGGGTTCTAATGTTAAAGTCACTGGCTTCCTTCTTTCTATTTAATTTCTACTGTCACCCATGATTAAAACAGCAAAATCTTCTTCTACAGAGGTGTCTGCTTTCCTACTGTCACAGCTGCAGACACCATCTCAGTGAGAATCCAACTTTAGGAGAAGTATTCCTGTAGAAACCATCACCTTTGAAAATGAATCTAGCTTTTCTCGGAAAAATAAAAAAAGGAAGCTGTGTGGCATCCAGACTGAGATGGTTTTTAAAAACTAATAATGAGGTGGATTGAGTCAGGCCAGAAAGCACGGAAGCCCTTGTTTGTGTGTGCTTGAGTGGTTTTATGGCTCCACTCAGTGGCAGAAATGTAATATTGCCAGCCCTAACTCTAAAACATGGTTCTTGTATACTCTTTATTTTTAATCCAGTCACTATGGGTTTGTGTAAGTGCCTCCTTTGTTCGTGACATAAAGTAGGAGCTGGCAGTGTAGCAAACATTAATTACAAAAGCCTGTTGCTGGATGCATAGAGCTCTTCTACACTCCTCTTAAGGAAGCCAGTAACTGTCTTCAATACCAAGCAGACAGATCCCGCTCACCTCTTCATCTATGATGCAAAGTGCCTTGTCATCTCTGAGCCCAGAAAACACAGACTTAGATCCTAGGTCCCCTGTGTGGGAATTTCTTGGGAGAAAGAGGGATTCACAAAATCTTTCCGGATGATAAACACCCACTTGACAGCAGTCTGAGAAGGCAATTTCCTGAGCGCTGGCTCTGGGCCGTATGCATCAACTCTTCTTTTCTTTTTTCTCTTCATCTGGAAGTAGGTACTGAACCTATAGCTTTGAGCATGTGAGGCAAGTACTCTACCACTGAGCTGCATCACCAGATTTGGAGTTTTTGAGTTAAGGTGTTGCTATGTGGTTCAGGCTGGCATTGAACTCATTATGCAATCCTAGATGACCTCAAACTGGCAATTCTCCTACATTGGCTTCTCAATACTAGGATTATAGGAATGTACCATTATGCTCAACTCTCATATACTGAATAAAACACCTGTTATTAAAGTGTACATACTGTGATGTCTGAAGAGACACCATATGTCTAAAACAATAACAACAAAAAAGGTATCAGTCAATTTTGTTTTCTTCCTGTTTGTCTTGATTTATTTTGGAGAATATTATTTTAAGGTGTGTCACATTTGTTTATGTTTTATTTTTTTAACTCTGTGAAGCTATGCTACTGTGCCTGTCTAAAACACTTGATGGTCTAATAATGAGCTGGCCAATAGCAAGGCCAGTAATGCAATGGAGCAGAAGACACAATTAGAGTATTAGAAAGGAGAACGTGAAGGAATGGCCTCTCATGAAGTCCACTGGTATAGGGAAAGAAAAGCTCTCTTTGGACCCTCAATAGTAGAAATATAAACCATATTGGCGCTAAATTATGTGCATTATTTATGAGTATGTAAATTATGAGACTCAAGAAGGAATTCATGACACGACTGAAGTTTTGTAACATCCTTAGCTACCAAGGAAAAGGAGCTTGGGCCTCCTAAGAGGAAAACAGATACAAGCTGTGCAAGTGTGTCTCAAGGTAGTGAGGTAACTGAAGGTTGTCTTGCCACACAAAGAAGAATGCTCTTGGGCAATCAAGCCTGTCTCAGAGAAGCCCTCAGATGGACATGCAGCAGCCTGTATAATGTGGTATTGGCCTTCTGTGAGTTGATCTTCTCTCATGGGCGAGATATTGAAAGGGGATTTTGTTAAGACCATGCTCCTTTGCAGAGAATTACCTTTGGGCAGATCTTTAGAGAAGAGGCTTCTTCTTCTGATTCAATCCCCTGCCAGTGAGGAACGGGAAAGTTAGGGGATCAGAGATATCTTCATTCTTCTTTACTTAGATCACTCATTATGTCAAAGTACACACTTTGGACATTTTCTAGGCCCCAACAATTATATATGACTCTGATTAATAGACATAGATGGTGGGATCAATTCCAAGCATAGTTAGAGTCACACCAGTAGAAGCTGGTACCTAAGTGCAGAGACCTTGTGACATAGGGGTTAAGGAAGTGTTTGCTCAACAATAAGCTCACACGAGGATGGCCATGACAATGGTGATGAAAGTGGAATTCTGAGCTTAACAGCTAGTTTTCATCATTTTAAAGCAGATTCCACAAAAGGCGAAGCTAAATAAGCAACAGAAGAAAATAAGATGTAAGTGAGATCTCTCAATATGTTTAAAAGGTAGAATTTGTTAGGACTAGCTTTTGGAGGGAGCAAAGGAAATGTAAAAATATACAGCCCATAGTGGTGGGCTCTAGAATATTGGATCATGAGTTCCTGGTACATTTTAGTCTTTGTTTTCAAAGCTCTACATCAATGGATGATATTGTGTAGGATTATGGATTTATGTAAGTTTTATACACTTTTTTAGGGTTTTTGCTGAGTTATGAATTAAATAAATGTAAAACAGGATAAAGAAAAAATTAAAAAAATAAATTACATATTCAGGAGTCCCATATTAGCATGAGAGTCAGGAAAAGCCAGACTAACAGGACAGTCAGGCTCTGCGGGGAGTCGGGGGGGGGGTTCAGGTGAGATAAGCAAGCACATAGAGAATAAAGATTGACCTGTTAGTAGATAAGAGTCCCTAGGGTGATAAACCCTCAGGAACAGATCTTCCTAACATAGGCACTTACAGTTGTAAAAATCTCCTTTATATATGTGAAATCATCTTACAACTACTATGTCTATAATTTCTGAAAATAAACACCTAATAATATGTCAATGAGTAAAGTTAGGGGCAATAAATCCTGAACTCAGTTTCTTAAAGGTACTTGAACAAAATGCCAAAAGCTGAATAGTTTAAAATGATAGAAAACTATGATGAAGATAGAAGCCCCAAGTCAAGTAATGAACAGGCCATACTCTTCCAGTCAGCCATAGGGAGAGTACATTCTGTGTGCTTTTCCTGGTTTCTGACATTACTGGAAATTTTTATCACTCTAACTTCTGGTCCTGTCATCATGTGGCTCTCTCCCTGTGAGCATGTGCAGTAGTCTGAAAGAAAATGTCCCCTAAACGAAGTGGCACTAATAGAAAGTATGGTCTTGTTTGAGGAAGTGTGTCACTGTGGATGTGGGCTTTGAAGTCTCATTTTTTTTAAGCCATACCCAATGAGACAGTCCACTTCCGGTTGCCTGCAAGATGTAGGACTCCCAGCTACTTCTGTAGCACCACATCTGCCTGCATGCCACATCCCACTATGATAATGAATTGAATTTCTGAACTATACACTGAACCTTAATTAAATGTTTTCCTTTATAGGAATTATGGTCATAGTGTGTCTTTACAGCAATAGAAACTCTAACTAAGATAGCTTGTCTCTGTGTGTCAACTCTCCTAAAAGGGTAAGGGTTAGGGTTAGGGTTAGGGTCATGTAGGCTCCATCCTACTCTGTTATCAACATATTTTAACCAATTACATTCGCAACAGCTCTCTTTGTAAATGAGGTCACACTCAAGGCCTGTGGAAGTGTGTGGATACTGAGACACTGTCCATTCTAGGGCTTTGGAGTTAGATCCTGACTCAACTACCAATTAGCTGCGCAATCTCAAGCAAGCTGTGGCCTCTGTCTGAATATTTCTTTTCTGTCAATAAATAAAGACAGAATATTAACCCTCTGGATCCTTTAAAAAGATTTGTGAAAGGGTGGGGTGTGTGCCTGGTGCAGAAAACTTATTTCTGTAGAAAAGGAGTAAATGCTAACAAATATAAAGGGAGAGGGGAAAGACAGTGTAGGTATGAAAGAAAATGTGCCATTTGAACAAAGGAACCAAGGAGCATAGTGTCATTTTTTTTTTTTTTTTTTTTTTTTTTGCCTCTCATATTGTACCTCGTGAAACATCGGACTGAGCAGGGGAGAGTGGCTTGGAGTTACTCATTTCTTAATGACACAAGTGACAACCTTTAGGTCTATTCCAGTCTCATACTAAGGCTAAAAAGACACAAAGTGTGTTTCCTAACTACCTGTCTAATCAGAAAGTAACTGATGCTACCTTCTCCATTCCTTCTGTGCTGTGAGCAACCCAGACTAAAGAAAGAAGCTTGTGGGTTGAGTCAGAGCTTATTAACAGGCAAAATCAGTACACTACACTCACTATACAGGGCACTAAGGAGCCAAGCTGCTCCTTACAGTTGGCTGCTGGGCTGGCATCAATAATTCCCATCCAGATGAAAGTCATTTCAACTTGTTCCTAAATGTTCCTAGTCCTTTCTTCTTAGTAGAGGGAGATGTAAGACCTACTTAGCAGAAAGCAGTTGCCCATCACCCTGATTGATCTCTCTTCCTTAAGATTGGGTGGCATGGATTCAGAGATACGCTTCTTTCTAGAAGAATTAGTAGTGGGCTTTCTCATTTTGGTTATCAAATACCTGACAAGAAGCAAATTAAGGGAGAAGAGTTATATTCTGACTCACAATTTAGGGACTATAGTTTGTTGTGGCAGGGAAGGTGTGGTAACAGGAGGCTGCTTGCTTTCATCTCAGTGGATCCAGAAGCAGAAAGAATGGCAATGCCAGCATTTCCCCTTTCCATTCAGTCAAGAACTCCTTCCTATGAGTTAATGCCACCCACATCCAGAAAGACTCTTCCCACCTCTGTTAGTGCTTTCTAGAAATACTCTCCCAGACATATCCAAAGGTGTACGTCACTCATGTTGTCAACAAAAATGCTACTGCTTGTAGGCATTTCATAATCCAATTAAACTGACCACCAAAATGGAGCAACACAGAAACCACTCACATTTTAGGATGTATTGTAAATTAGAGACTCAAGAGATTAAGACCTTCTGAAAGAGACTGATGACAGTCACAGAGCCCAGCTCACTGTAGAGTATGAGTTTTATTAGGAGAAAGAAGCAAAGGATGAGAACTTCAGAGATAAGATATTTGTCACCTAAAGGAAAAAAAATTCCCACGGACAATGTCTGTACTATTTATACTTGCATAATATCCTGGTGTTCCTATAGAAATGTTAATGTGGATTTATGCATGCATATGTTTACCAAATGTATAAACAGGCTTTAAACATAGACACAAGGACTCAAGCAGTCAATGCTTATCATCTCACCATCTTTCGTTCTTAGCTCTGTGGTTTGGGGCATAGTCTCAGTGTGACTGTAACAAAGACCATAGCAGCCTCTATAGTTGCTCCAAGAATTGAGTTTCTACCTAAGCTCTTGACACCTAGAAAATTTCTTTACCCATAGATGATTTTTTTTAAATTATTGCAGCTCATAGTTTTAAGTCAAGACATAATTCTGTAGTTATATTGTGTCATCTGAATCCCATTATGCATTTTGCTTTGGAACAGATAACTGTGACCACTCAAAGACTCTATTTCTAACTGATTCCTAGCTAAATATGTGTCAAATGAAAGAAATAAATTTTATAAAGTAGATCGATGGGGATTCTATGGTATAACTTCTATGACCTTGTCATTCATGTTGAGAAAACAATTTTTGGACTCTCTAAGGCTTCTGATAATTTTTTTTCTGAACAAGTTCCTATTGAACTAGAGCCAGAATGAAGAAATGAGACAGATACCACAAAAGTGAAGGCACAGGATGACCCATGGAGGCTGAGAAGGACACATCCCTCAGCTCACCATGTCTTTGGGGGTGGATCATTGATACTCCTTTTTCTTGGACTTCTACTGAATATCATTCTCCCCTAGTCCACTGATGCTTCAGAAAGGAAAAACCAAACCAAAGGAATTAAGAGATTCCTAGTGAATGAAGGCCTGTGAGGAATAAAGACCATCCATTCTCCAAGCCAGAATTATCTCCTGTCCTCTCTCTTGATCTGGTGGGTCAAGACTTCAGATCCATAGATAAGCAAGGTCTACATCCCTGTTTAGCGGTGAAGAAGGTTCAGTTGGATTTTCATATGCCTTCAGGTTAAGGAACCAAAGTCTCAGGGGAACATTTAGACAAGAGAGAAGGACAGGAAAAATTAAAGGGATGTGAAAACACAGCTTCACCTCAGAGTCCAGTTGATGTGTCTCTTTGTCTAAGAATTAACAATGGTGCAATCAATATTTTTACTCTGGAGATTGCCTTTGTAAAAGTATATTCCTTTCTTATAGAGATATTTCAAGCAAGAATGTGAAAATATCAATTACCATGGTTATGCCTTACACTTGAGGTCCTTAAAGTTTAACTCTAGTTGTCACATAGCAGTGAAACTATAACTTCTTGGTGATCTCATAAAGATTATGAGCTTTGTTTACAGTTAAAACACACATCTTAACTCCCTTGTGATCTAGCAGATTAAGGCTTCCTCCAATCCCTGTGACCTGAGGTTTTATCTTATCAGCCTGTATCCAGGGCAGCTCATGATCTACCCTATGATATCACTTACCAGAAAATAGATATATTTATCTTTCCTGTTAGATATAGTCATTTAGCAGTTTCCCACCCTAACCCCAAACCACAGAAGCCCAAGAGAGTGCCTAGACCAAGACCGACAGGACTACCTAGAGTACCTGTGTCTCCCTGGGCAAGGGGCTGATATGGTTTTTTAACTAGTGTCAAAATAAAGGAAGAATTACTTTTAATGCATATTTTGTCTGTTGCTGCCGCCATGCACTTTTTTTTCTACTGGTTCAGTTTTAACATTCACAAACTCACAGTGTTACAGGTTCTTTGCTCAGGTTTATTATTCATAGGAAAAATCAGGATTAAAGTGGAGCACCACAGAAAACCAGGAAAATACCAGCTGTGTGATGACACTGAGCACCAAAGCTTTGAAAGGAGAACAGAGTGAACAAGAACAGCCAGTCACTTCCGGCCACAGGAGCTCTGACTTCACTGAGATCGTCCTTACTCTCAGAGTTTATCCAAACAGAAAGGCATTCTACTTACAAATAATTGCTCTCCTAGGTCTTAGAAGTAAATATATATATATATATATATATATATATATATATATATATATACTTTATATCCTGTAAAAATGACCAGATAGATCCCTGAACTATAAACACTTGCAGAGACCAGTTATATCTTGAGGCATTAACATTTCCTTTATTGCTGTTTTTAACTAAGAAGAAAAACAGCAGACAGAAGTTTTATCCTTTGGGAAGGATATCTGGTCAAATACCTGATTCCTTTGCTCAAATTTGTTAGCAAGTAACAGAGTCCTTAAAACAATGTCCTTCATCTAAATCTAGCAGTTACAGCAGACAAGACTGGCTGAGTCTGACCATAGGGCAGGCTTATTTTAATATTCACCTTGGTCTTGGCAACTGGCTTCACAAAATAGAGCTGAAGAACAGTTGAACTGGCTGAACTGGGACTGAGAGGGAAACAGGACGATGTCTCTGAATGCTCTGGTTCTCTGGGCATTATTCTCATAATTATCACAGCAAATAAAGGTAATCGACACTGTGTGTGTGTTCACTGGTATCTGTACATGTGTGTCTTTGGATCCAACCATCAGTCGCTCATTTCTCCAGGATATGTAGGTACATAAAGCAGAACACTCTGGTTGTTAGGGGGTAAGGTATCCATGCAATACTTACATTTTTCTAAAAAAAAAAAATCTACTTTTCAGTATGTCTGAAAAAATTTTAATCTTAATGTAATTCTTTCTCATAAAAGTTTATAGCAAATTTGGGTATGACTATCAATACATTATATTTATATTAAGACGGCAATGTGTCAAAAATCTGCTCTAAGTGCTTTAGTTAACACAAACAGTAGGCAGTACTGACGTCTTAATATTCACTGCAACCCATGAGGTCCAGCCCCTACACTCTCTGGGTTCCACTACACTCAGAGAAATCAGGAAGCTTGGGGATGAGGGACAGTTGTGCTAGGCTCTTTTGCTTCTACTGGACAGCAGCAAGTACCCATGGGATTTCCCACACTGCTATGGTTTTAGGGGTGATAGAAGATGCTGCGGGAGGCTCCCAGCCTGATGTACCAGAGGCACATGCTAAGCTCCATTACCCACTTGCAGGAATGTTGATTCTAGAAAACAATATGCTTCTCATATCTCTATGAATAACACAAAGGTGACCCCAATGACAGAGGAAGTGGTAGTGTCTGGGGACTATGACATGTCTATAATTTAGTCATTGTCATGAGGCTCTGAGGGCTTCCCAGAAACTGGATGCTGTATCAGGTAAAGAAGAGGTTGGGTGGGAAGTGTAAAGTGATGGTGTCTACCCGTAATCAACTAAGAAACTCTAACATGACAAAGGTAATTAAACTGTCAGCATTGGGTCCCATTATTGCTGGAATATATGGCTATCAAAGAAATTATATTTTGTTCTACAGGGAAAGAAATTAATATTTCCTATACCTTTCCACATGGGTTGAATACACACACACACACACACACACACACACACACACACACACACACACACATACACTAAGGAAAAACATTAACTTGTAGGAATTATGTGTAGGGGCGTGCCTCCATACGAGATGCATCCCACCTGAGCCATGATGGCTCAGCCATGTGGAGTGCTGGGAATACTTACACAAGGCTTCACCAAGCCTATTGCGGTAATGTACAGATGAGGCTTACCCATCCAGTCATTCCCTTGCAGTAGCCTGACCCTTGCCTCTTCCAAACAGTAACACAGGACCATGAATCAGACTCACAAGAGATAAGTTGCACATACTTGTTAGTAAATCTTTGTCTTGAGGTCTTTTCTTCAAAATAGAAGCTGCCTTATGAGATGCCCATGAGTTGGCATTCCACCAAAAGTTGACTTTTGCTTTTGAGTTTTCCTCTTCTCATTGGAATTTCTTACATTCATTAATTTAAAAAATATACTTAAATTAAAAATAATAGGACAGTCAGTGGTGGAACACACCTTTAATCCCAGCACTCAGGAGGCAGAGGCAGGTGGATCTCTGAATTTAAAGCTAGCCTGATCTATAGACAGACAGTTCTAGGACAGCCAGGGCTACATAGAGAAGCCCTGTCTATAAAAAACAAACCTAAGTAATAATAATAATAATAATTATTATTATAATAATATGTTTAAAACTCCATTATTCCTATTTTCTCATATTCAGGAGTTTTAACCAGAATGTGCTTTATCTACTCCAGTGGAAAGTTCAACATTCTACATTGCATGAAGTTATTATGCCTGCAGAGCTCTTCCTATTTCAATTTAATAATTTTAGTAAATGTTTTGATATCTACTTCACTAAATTACAGAAAAAGTACAAAGGTTAGATAAGATATGATGGTTACATATATCAAAGATAATTTTAAAACAGTCATGCCAGCTTAAACTGCAGAATCTAATAGCAAAATCAGCCTTTACAATGTCTAATCCTTTGAGTTGTGACACACAGGAATATATAGCTATTATAATCAAGATGTGGATTAAATCAGTAAGACAGTCAAGACATAGAATAGTTTCATCTCCTACAAAACTTCCTTTATTTTGTCACTTTGTTATGATTCATCCAAACATTTGCCTGAAACATCCGGCTCGTGCAAACTATATTGATTGGCATTTGCTGAATATCTGCCCTTATCTTCTAACCTAACATCTGTGTAAATTGCAGAGATGATGGCAGCATCATTCATGTCTGGATTCCAATTAACAGTCATCTCCACCAATCAGCTCTCCACTTTACAGTTTTCTCCGTTAGCTTCTCTATCACTCCCTGCTTTTCTGCCCATGTGTTTTCTTTCTTTCTATTATCTTTGAGTGTAGTGTATTCTTCTCTTCTTAGGCCTTTAGAAGCTTGAATGACTAAACAGAGACTTTTCCTGCCATATGTATACATTTAATGGCACAGACTTTCCTTTGAGTGGTGTTTTAGGTATGTCACATAAATCCAAAGGTATTTGTATTTTCATTCCCAGTTCAGCATTTTTGCATCTGCATTGTTTCTTGCTCTTTGAGCCACAAGTTGCTTAAACTGTGATGTTTAATTTCCATTTTTTCAGGTTATAAAAATGCTTTCCTATTGATCTCTAGGTCAATTTCAACATAATAAGAAAATAGACATTTCTATTACTTTAAATTGTTTAAGCTTATGTTTTGTATGTCCTGCCCCCAAAGGCTACATCTCAGCAAGCTTGTAGCTGCATTTGAAAATAATGTATATTCTGAGGTTACTGAGCAGAGAAATCTAATAAGGTCAGTTATATCAATCTTGTGGATTATGTTGTTCTATCTTCTCTATGCTAACTAGCATCCGAGATCTATTTGTGCTATCATTACTGGGATGAAGTATAGTTTATTCTCTGAATTAAATCTCCTCAAAAGATTTCCATAGTCTGTGTAAATGCCAGAGACAAAGACTCTGTGTTGATTTCTGTGATCTGTGCTGATGATGGAAGCCATATTTGTATTTGGGGTCTGAGTTACCTCACTTAGGATGCTTCTTTTTCTAGCTCTATCCATTTGCCTGTGAATATCACAATTTCATTTTTATAACATTTGAATAATATTCCATTGTGTAAATGTACCATATTTTTATTATCTATTTATCTGTTGATAGACACTTAGGTTGTTTCCAATTTCTAGCAATTATGAATAGGGCAGCAATGAATATGGATGAGCATATGTCTCTGAAGTAGAATGTATAGTCCTTTGGAAATATGATCAAGAGTAGTATAGCTGGATCTTGCAGTACATCTACACTGATTTCCATAGTGGCTGTACAAGTTTACACTCTCAACAGCAATGAATAAGTGTTCACTTTCCCAAAGTCCTATCCAGCATGAGATGTCATTTGTTTTATTTATCTTGGCCATTATGATTGGTGTGAGATAAAATCTCAAAGTAGTTTTGATTTACATTACCCTGATGACTAAGGATGAACATCTCTTTAAGTGTTTCTCAGCCATTTGTGGTTCATCTTTTGAGAAGATGTTCACTTCTGTACTTCATTTTTATAATTGGGCAGTTTTCTTATTGTTCAATATTTTGAGTTCTTTTTATATTTTAGACAATAACCTCTTGGATGTATAATTGGCAAACACCTTTTCCAGTTCTGTAGGCTGTCACTTTATCCAAATGATGTTGTCCTTTGCCATATAGAAACTTTTCAGTTTCATGAGGTTCTAGTTACTAATCATTAATATTAATTCCTATGCTATTGGTGTCCTGTGCAGAAAGTCTTCCCCTGTGCCAATGAGTTCAAGGCTATTCTCCACTTTCTCTTTTGTCAGATTCAGAACAGCAAGCCTTGTTGAGGTTCTTGAGCTATTTGGATTTGAGTCTTATGTAGTGTAATAAACATGAATCTAGTTGAATTCTTTTGCATGTAGCCATCTAGTCTGATCAGCACAATTTGTTGAAGATGCTGTCCTTTCCCACCCTCCACTGTGCATTTCTGGCTTCTTTGTAAAAAAAAAATAATCAGGTATCCATAGGTGTTTGAATTTATATCTAATTCTTCAGTTTATTTCCACTTATCAACAGATCTGTTTTTATAACAGTAACATGCTACTTTTATAAGTTTAGCTGCATAGTACAACTTGAAATTGAGGGTAGTAACACTTCCAGCAATTCTTTTATTATTCAGGATTACCCTGGTGGTTTGGTGTGTGTGTGTGTGTGTGTGTGTGTGTGTGTGTGTGTGTGTGTACATATAAAGCTGAAGATTGTTCTGTCAGTAAAGAATTGTGTTGGAATTATGAGGGGGATTTTGTTCAATCTGTAGAATGCTTTTTGCAGAATGGCCATTTTCACTACATCAATTCTACCAATCCACAAGCATGGGAAATCTTGTAGATCTTTTCATCTTCTGATATCTTCTTCAATTTCTTTTTTTTAATGCCTTAAGGTTTTATTGTATAAATCTTTAACTTGCTTGATTATAATAATCTCAAGTTATTATTTTTGAGGCTACCTTGAAAAGAATTGTTTTTGTGATTTCTTTGTCAGTCTGTTTGTAATTTGTATATGGGAAAAACACAAACTCTTGACTAACTCCTGATCCCAAGGAACAAAACATTTAAACACTTTTTCATGTTTTTCACAGATGATAATGTTAGATTGATTAAATTGATGGTCACTGAGGTAAAAACAAAACTTTAGTCTCTGCTACTTAAAAACTGCCTCCAAGGCATTGTTGGAGAAGAGGGCCTAGAAAGATTGTAAGAGCCAGAGGAACAGGACGTTTGCTGTGGGATTGTGTCTCCTGGAAATTTCAGAGATGCTACATTCATGAAGCCTCATCAACATGTCTTCCTTAAAAGTCCTGAACAAAGACAATGCTGGTAAATTCATTAGCGTCCTTAACCATCTCTGTCACCATGAATTTAACTCAGTATTTGAATTCTATAACTTTTTTTCTTTAAAATTTCCATTCAGGCATTTCAAACTGTCTATATATGTTGTCCATATTTTATTCACAGTATTTATGATAATAATAATAGCTAACTGATTTTTATCTGTTAGTTTCCAATACTTGTGAATTTGATTCTGTTCATTGCTTTGTCTCTTGAAGGTGAGAATGTGGTTGGTATCTTTTTTATTAAAGATACTTTAGAAACAGTTGGCTTTTTAAAATAATTTCTTTTGAAATTATAATATAATTTACAACATTTTCTCTTTTCTCCAACTCTTCCCATATGCCTGCCTTACTTTTTCTCTCAAATTAATGACCTCTTTTATAAATCATTGTAACATGTGCATGTATTATACATTATAAATAATATATTACTAAATTTACATAATACTAAATATGTAAGTACCATATCCTCAATCTGTATAAAGTTACTTGTATCTGTGTTTACAGGGCTGACCACTTATACTGGGGCCTTTTCCTGCATTTCTTCCCATCTCAGCATTCTCCAGTCGCATAGGTCTTTGTCTAGGGCTGAGGCCTCATGAGATTTCCCCCTTCCTTGATAGCATGACTACCAGTTCCATGTCTGTCTGTGTGCTGCCATGCTTCTTGCCAGGCTGATAATGAACTAAACCTCTGAACTTTTAGCCAACCCCAGTTAAATGCTTTTCTCTATAAGAGTTGCCATGATCATGGTGTCTCTTCACAACAACAGAAACCCCACCTAAGTCACAGCGCCTGTGCTGAGTGGAGGAAGTGACCTCTAATCAAGAAGATATCTCCAATGGACAATTCTTACAAAGGAAAAAATAATTTACACCAGTGAAATCTCATGGGATATAAAAACCACACTTAAAGGCAGACTCCATACACAAGAGTAGAAGGCAAAGACAAAGTGAACTCAGTGGTATTTTTGTAGATTTTTGTTTGTTTGTCTATGTTGTATCATTTGGCCATTTTTAACCAGCTGATCTTTTGCTTCTATATAATGGTTTCTAATTTCTTGTTTTCATTGGTTTTGCTTTTATGTGTATGTATATCTCTATGTGTTTATGGGTTTCTCATACTTTTTCTTGCTAAAATTAACATATCAAAAAATTATTTGTTATTGCATGTTTATTGACATGCTACTTACAATAGCCATCAATAGATAAATGGATAGCTATTGTAAATAAGTATTGCATAAATATTGTAAATACAACATATTAAAAATATGTTGTATGGAAGGTAGCTTGTGCCTATAATCCCAGCACTGAGGCAAGAGGACTGCTGTGTGTTCAAGACTGACCTGGACTACATTGTAAGACTTCATGGCAAAAGAACAAAAGAAACTGAAATAAAAAAAAGAAGATTAAGAAATTTTATATATACACGCAAAATGGGATATTCTCCTATATATATAAAAAATAGATTCTGTCAATTTCAGGAAAGTGGGTAACACTACACGCCACCATGTTAAGTGAAACAAGTCAGACATACAAACCTAAGCATGCTGTCCATTATCATAAGAAGTTAAAAGTATTGACCTCAAAATAGAAGGAGATTAACAGGGAATACTAGAGGATGAGAAGAACAGTGGGTAGAAGAAATCTGCAAAGCAAGTACCAGAACACGTTCCACAAAAGGAGTCACCCCCAGTGTTCTGCACATAGAATAACTATACTTTTCAATAACTTATTACATAGTTAATAGAGAGACAAATTTAAAAGTTTCAAACACAAGTATTGAGTTGTAAGTGCTAAACACATGATTTTATACTCCATTCTTTGCGTGTACTGGACTATCACACTCTGCACTCCAGATATGTGCAGATGTATGATGTCTTGAAAGACAAAAATAATGGTTTTTATAGAACATTCTTTTGCAAGGTAAGAAAAATATTACTCTCCTGTATTCTAGGTGAAAATCAAGTGTTTGTAGGTGCATTTTCTTAAAATGCAGTGTTTTCCTTTATTCTTTTGGTTTTAAATGTTAACACATAATCACTGTAAAAATTTAAACCATAATGAACATTTCAAAAAACATAAAAGTAATTGAAAGTCATATCACAGACAAAAAATACCTTAAGATTTCTTTTTTATGGTTAAATTCTAAGCTTTGGTGGTCAATGTCATCATGAACTCTGGAATTTTAACTCTGAATCCCATGATATTCTACTGATGTAGCAGTGATGAACAATCTGACCTGGGGAGGTGTTGTGTCTTGGCAGGCAGCATGACATGAACAGTGACATCACAGAGACATGAGAAAAACGCCAGGATGAGAGATACTGCGTTCCGTCATGTTTCTCTTCATCTGCACTAGAAGACTTTCTCATCATCCTCAAGTCTAAAATGGTACTCAGCATATAGAAGTCACTCTGAAACTATGTGCTTTCTGAAGAACTACATAATGAGATATCTCCTGCATTGCTTGTGTTGAGCCTTGGGAGCATGCTGGACTTTAGATGATGGTGGTGAGTGGGAGTTTGGTCCTTTAGGAAGAAGAGTTATACTGAATGACATCCCAGCCATTAAAAAGGCAGTATAAGTTACACTTCTTAAATACAACTCACACTACTTTGTAAGTTTTATCTTCATTGCATTATCACATTTGGTTATATCCCTACAAAATAAAAAAGCAAAGTTATATTTGGTAGTTAAGGCATGAATAAAGTTCAATCTTCAAACAGCTCAGTATTTGTATTTATCCAGTCTGTGCTAGGTTCTGTGGAATATGGGCATGGGAAGCGTTAACATAAAAGAGCTGGAAGAGATGGGCAGAATTTAGTAGGAAAAAAACCTCTTCAGTTCTAGCAGACCTGAGGCTTGTTGAAAAAAAAATGCAACAGCTTTGGATGACCATCTCATACCCATTATAGAAGGTTCTACCACATAAAAATTGTATGATCATCTTTACTGACCTATAAATGTATGTGTGTGTGTGGGGGGGAGCAACCACACATTAATCTACCAGTATTTTACTTTTTCTGTGGTTGTTCTATTTCATAAAAATCTGAAATATTCTATAACAGCTTTTGTTTCCATCTAAGTTGCTTTTTATAGTAAGGGAAAATGCCATTTTCTTTGCTTCCACCTTACCCCACTATCACAATTGGACTTTGTTGCCTTGGCAACTTCACAAGATGAAACATGCTGCTGTATCCACCTGTGATGTCATAGCAGATGGCACTGTCGCTCTGGACTTGTTTGGATTGTCTCAGCAATATTGTTCAATAAAAAAAAATCATATATCTAAATTGAAATTTGTACCCTTTTGATGCACTCTATTGTTCCAGAATATATTTCTCCCCACTTATAGCAACCAATCATCACAGAACACAGAACTGAAATATAGGGCATCCTAGGCCCCTGTCACTGATTCTACTTATTGCTAACACAGTATTCATTCCTTTTCTCTTTGCTAAGCATGTTCTATTGTTACCATTCTCCAATAGCTATGACTCAGAATAAACGACCCCACCTATACTTCATAAGTAGATTTTAAAAACCATATACTATAATAATAATCCCTACCCAGTGCTTTGGTTAGATACCCAGGTTTAAACTATTGAGATGTTCTTTCCTGACAACGCATTTGGTCTATGATTGGACACAGTGGCAGTATGGCTGAAGCCTATGGCAAAGAATATGACTTCTATTCCATAACTGAAGGAAATAATTTTTAATTGGCAATAAAATATTAAGAAATCACTTTATCATCATCAACAATAGCATCACCATTATCATTATTTCATAGCTACAGTGGCCAGGCATATGGACAGCATAGAAGATTAAAGCCCAAGGCTAAAGCTGACATCTGGTGGTTAAACAGAACAAGAATTTCTCTTGGCTGAGCCTGGCTTACTACCTGCCCCAGCTCTGGAATTCCTGTTGTATAAGACAATGCTTTCTGTTATTGTGGGATATGCTTTGGAATAAACATGTCCTGTGTCTTCTAACTGAAGGCATCTTAACTAATACAGTTCTAGTATCCAATATCAAGTATGTGATCTTGGAGGGAAAAAAATCTTCATATCTTTTTATCCCAACTATGCTACTGAACAATAAAGAAATTCAATCAGAGCCTCTGTACTGTCTTCAGCATTCTTGATTCCTAAAAGGCATAGCATAGTTTTAAACACTGCGGATTTCCATAACAGTCTAGAACCCAAGCAAACTGTTGAGAGCTGACACTTAGGCTGAAAGGATAAAGTATACTCTACAAGATGCCTTATTTCAAGAGTCTGGGCCTCTGGAAGCTTACTTGAAGGCTTGGAAATGGTCATCTAACTGACAAATCTCAAGTCAGTAGAAATGAAACATAATGGGATTTGAGGAGAAATAGCCTGCAAGGAGAGATGGCTTGCTTCCTCATGGTCACCTGTGGAGAAGAAGTGGCTGGTTGCTTTCTTCCTCCCAAGCAGGAGGATCCTCGAGAATCAACTGGGATGGTTGGGGATGCTAGCAGTGAGGCAAGATTTTGGTTTATTTTCCATAAGAAATTTGCTTCGAGGATTAGTTGGGGATTTGGCTCAATGCGTAGAGATGAATTCTGTCCCATGATCCCATATGATGAAATAAGAGACCTGAGACAGTTGACTAGTCTTAGTTTATTAATCTTCCATTTTACCAACCTGGCTAAGGGAAGACACAATCACAGAATAGGCATTCTCAGAAACAGAGAGTGAGGCAGCCTGTCTTGCCTGTGTGAGATTCCTGAAATGGGAACATGTGATCTTACCTGGACTACCTGCCTGATCAGACAGCCTAAGCAGGGTTGTCTTTATGGGGATCAAGGCAATAGTTGTATTCAATACAGTCTGGATCACAGGTTCTTGCAGATGAGAGATGCCGGGCATGCTCAAGAGAAGTGCTGAATTTTGGACCTAACACAAGATTTTTGTTAATGCAGGTTCACAATTCATATTGATGAAAGGAAGTCGGCGAAGAAGTGGGGTTTTGCATAGTCCCCCATGTGGTTACAAACCCCATGCATGTTTTTAAGAAAATGAGAAAAATAAAGACAATATGCTTAGATACTCTATCATTCTGTAAGCTCACACTCAACCTCAAAGTTCAACCCCTTCCCTATTTCTCTCATTTCATGCTTCACTTCTCTGCCAACAGCTGGAACTCTAAGAACACTGAACACTTGCTGATCCCTACGTGACACACACACACACACACACACACACACACACACACACACACACACACACACACACCAGAGCCTGGTCTCTAAATTTCTTTTCTCCTGGTCTGTCTGAACTATCTTCCTCTATTAAGAGATCTTGCTTGAAGACTTCTTATGATTTAGAATTTCCATGACATGTGGATCTCTATTTCTCTTTTTAAATTTCTGTCACTTATTTGGCCAAGATTGTTGATGAAATACAAGTATGGAATTTTTCTGTCTTCAGTTAATAACATTTATTTTCTCACATTAGTTCCCAATGTGTGAATTCTGTCACTGTATTCCCAAACCTCTGCAAGAAAGAGAGAGAGAGAGAGAGAGAGAGAGAGAGAGAGAGAGAGAGAGAGAGAGAGAGAGAGAAGGGAGGGAGGGGCAGAGGAAGGAAGAAAGGAATATAAAAGCTCTTTGGAATTAGATTTGAAGTGTTTGAGGTATTTGCTCTTAATTCTGTGAAAATATTGAGGGCATTGTTTATAACTCTTATTTTTATGAGTAGAAAGAGTTAAGACCTTGAGAGGTAAAATCATTTCTCTAAGTATAAATGCTGTGCAAAAGGCAAGTTCAGCTCTGATGCAGGTTTGCAGTTCATGTTAGTGGAAAGAAGTTAGGAACAAAGAAAGCTAATTGGTTGATTCTTCTTGCAGACCTGTGCATAGGTCTCTATGTAAAACCTTATAGCAAAGACAAAACATAAACCCCAATGCCCCAGTAGACAGTAAAATGTTACTGCTTTTCCAGTACTGAATACAAAGCAAATCTGATCATATTCACTTGAGCTCATTTACAATTCCATGGTGAAGATATTAAATATCACCTGTATTCTCCTCACACTGACTTCAGAACCTCTGGTCATGTCTTTTAACATGTAATACTCCAAGGCATAAATGATGTATTTGGCTAGAGAACAGCATGCATAAGAAGGAACTATCACAGGAGTAGCAAAGAAGCCTAGTCTCTATACTAATCTCAGAATTTAAATGGGCTCATAAAACCAGAAGGGAGCCTACATATTAATAAGATGAGTGCTTTCTGTATGTCAGAAAAGCCTGTTGACATACAAAGTTTTGCTTACTCATCAAAATGTTCACATTGAGAAGAGTATTATTGTTATTTTTAAAGTGACAGGACTATGGTCTAGACAAAATTGCATATTTCTCAAAATTACTGCCTGGAGCTTATAGCAGTGATTTTACATACTCAGCTGTGACCCTCTTAATCCTCTGTCCCTCAAGCAGGTTGATTTCCTCTAGTCACAGAACTCTCTCCAGCAAATAGCATTCAATAGCATCCTAAATTGATCTGGAATGTCTCAGTCTATAAAAATAATGTTTGTAGGGATACTCCAGGATACTAAGGAAACTCTCATAACTTAGCCAGCAATACCTGGTATTCTTAATTAAAGGAACATTGCTAACATCAGTATAAAGCAGATGGCTGGATCTCAGTTATATCACAGGCTTCCCTGGGAAATTACAGGCCACACAGATCTGTAGTACTTGTATTGAATTTGTTGTATCCGGGAGGGACATCTTTACTTTTACCATCTGTACTGAGACACACATTGCCTTTCATCTGATGCCATTTCAAAGATCATCTCAGTTCATGGAATAGATGAGTAACAGAATTACAACTTCAAGCCCAGGGAACACACTAAGAAATTTAGTTTATCTCGTTTATTATAAGCTGCAAGAATATGTTTTTATATCAATAGGTTCCCTGGGCAACAGCTGAGCCTTTCTTTCCCACACAATGGAGAATCGGCAATAGCCTGGAAAATGTTTCTCTAAAGGTCTGCAATCATCAGAAGAGATGAAACTCTCAACCCACACCAAGTAAGACAGGGCTCAGACAGTCAGTGCAGAAGCAGCATGTGATAAAGCTCTCTCGTTTGCATATCATAGCATAGTCTATTTGCATGTTTGTGACCAATGAGAGAGCTAGCTAGATTGTAATCAGCCTGAGAACACTTCCTCTTTGCCATCATATCTCACATATGTTACATAATACTAAATACATCTGGATGGATAACTAAATGAATCAATGGGGTCAAACCTTCAAAGGTAGACAATGACTTGAATAAGCAGGTTTAAATGGCTCCTGCTGGCAACTAGATCCTCTTTCAATCACATAGTCTACAGATCTTTTTGCTTCTATATCCCATTAAAAGCCCCACAGACCCTGTTTCTCTAGATAAAGTCTTTTGGTCACTACCTTATTGAACCTGGAGCTCACAGACTGGCAGCAACGGGCTGGGATCCTCCTACCTTCTCATCCCCACCTTTTAATGTGAGAGCTCAGGTTCAAACTTCTGGTCATCATCCTTAAGGAGCAAGCACTTTATAGACTGAGCTATCTCCACAGCCCTGGTATACACATGTTTTATTTGTCAACTAAACTTTATAAACAGGATTAGAGGAGTACATCAAACATTTCTCTGTGACAGTCTGCCATCATACTTATTTTATATAAAGTCAAAATTGCATTTTGTTAGTAAAGGTGAAACCCATTGCTTTTAAGTGGGAGACAGAACTGATGAGCTGAATTTGGGAAATTCCCAATCCACTTCTCCTTTTGGAACCTGTCACTTATCTGTGATAGTGTCATGCTGTCCCCAACACCCCTCCCCCATAGCTTTCCAAACCTGATCATTAGGCCTCCCTCAGTCTTGCCAAGATGAAGCTAGAACCGGTACAACCAAGTGAAAATGTCTGGTGTGAAGATACAACAAAGGAAAAAAAAACACAGATCGTAAAGAAACTAAACTAGCGACCTAACGACACACTGCTTTATTGTTCATCTGTTTTTAGAAGGTGTAGAAATAAAATGTGTGGTGAATTTTGATCAGATGAGAAAAGCCTCAATAAATTAGCACCTATTCCTAAACAAATTATTGAAATAAGGTTGCAGTGTATAATCAATGCATGTTCTCGTAACTGAGGTGGTCCAAGTTTAGATTATACAAAATACAAAGGAAGTTTCAACATCGTAAAGTCTAGGGGCAGACAGAAAATTATAACATGGAACTGATATCAGCCATTTCGTTTTTTTTTTCCCCAAGTGTTTATTACTGACTGTTTGCCTTTTTCAGCTTTCCATAGACCTTAATCTCTGAAAGAAAGTTAGACAATGCCATTTGTGCTATTTTACTAAAATAGTTTGTTTAGAAATTAAAGAAGTAATTATGACCTTGTTGTCTTAGTCACTGTTCTATTGATGTGAAGACACCATGACCAAGGCAACTCTTATGAAAAAAAAAAAGAATTTAATTAGGGGCTTGAGGTTTCAGAGGTTTACTCTATTATCATCGTGGCAGGGAGCTTGACAGCATGTAGGCAGGCATGGTGCCGGAGAAGTAGCTGAGAGCCAAATCCTGATCTGCAGGCAAAAGTGAAATTCTGTGCTTGACTTAGGCTTTTTGAAACCTCAGCACCCACCCCTGGTGACACAGTTTCTTCAACAATTCCATTCTTCCTAATCATTCAATGCTTTCCACCAGTTCCACTCATGGTGACTAAGCATTCAAATATATGAACCTATAGGGGGGCATTCTTAGTCAAACCACCACAAACTAAAGAAATTTTGTTAATATTCAATGGGTTTGCAATTAAACAATAGGAGAAAAGTTAGCTGCTTGATTAGAAAACGGTAATACCAGAGGACAATTGCTACTTCTCTTTCACTTTGTAGGTGGTGCTGTTTGGATAAGAGATGTTCAGGCAATGGTCAGTCACATGATAGAAAGGGGGTGAGGCAAGGGAAGGAACAGACAGAATCAGAGAGAGAGAGAGAGAGAGAGAGAGAGGTTCTTGAGCAAGGGTCTACTAGAATAAATCATCAAGGCAGAATCAAAATAATTATACAAAGAGAATATTCAGTAGTTTCACCTGGGAGAGCAGGGATGAGCAGAAGAGGCAAAGGTAAGATGCAGTAGTTAGTCGACCCCAAATGTTTGCTAGGCAGCTTCCCAGCTCCATCACATAGGCAGCAGCCCTCCTCTATCAGCTTGTTGGTGTGGAACTGAGATTCCACCGCCTGATACAGCTGTTATCTCCAGGTGTGCTGCAACTCACAGCAGCTGTGCTGCTCCGTTCTTGGATAACCAATTGCTAATTTGGTTTGGAAAACTCACCGAAACACCAGAAGAGAGAAATATAATTAAGGTATGGGCCCCAAACCTCTGCCACAACACATCTCAGGGATACATTACAGAAAGGTGCTGCTGTTTCTCAAGCATGTTAGGGCAGAGGCTATGCTGGGAACTTAGTAGAAGAGTGTCATAAGCAGACATTAATAGAGGATTAAGGATTACTGGGTTATCAACAGAACCTGAAAAGGGAAATAATGTACAGGAAGCAAATTCAAATATATATTCTCCAGACCCCATGAGAATTGACAAAGTTCTGATTAGTGGGTTGAACACAATCCCAAGAATGAAAAGAAGAAGGTACCCAATATGAGTGCATTACTGGGCCTTTCCAGTAGGCTCTTCTTAGGAATAATTGGAGAGTTCAGAAGAGAAGTGTAGAAGCAGCTTTGGTCACATGGAGAGGGGTAGCTACAGAACTTAGGTAAAGGGTTTGGAAGACCCAGGGTATGTGAGTCTAATTGACCACACAAGTTTGACCAAAGGCTGCTGTATGGGATGTGAAGACAATAACAGTTATTTGAGGTTAAAAAGTACCTGTTCTATATCTGGGTTTCAGTGTTCACCAAGTGTGGAATTTTGTGGGTCATGTGAGTTATCCCTCTGAGCCTCTTTCTCTATTTATAAAATGGTATAATGTCAAGACTAGAGAAATGACTCAGCGGTTAAGAGCACTGACTGCTCTTCCAAAGGACCAAAGTTCAATTCCCAGCACCCACATGGCAGCTCACAACTGTCTGTAGTTCCAGTTCCAGGCAAACACCAAGGTAAATAAGTTTTTAAAAAAATGGTATGTCTACCTCATTGGCTGAATCAAGAGTATTTTAAAATACAAAACCTATCAGTTTAGAGTTGAGTACGTGGCACATAGCAAAATTTCAAAAGTTCATATTATGTGTATAGTAAAAGATTTTTTTTAAAAAAAGCATAATAAAATAGTTAACATCTAAGTCAGGTATCAAGTTTCCAAAGTGCTTTGACAGGATAACTAACTTAGGAGTTGTATAAATCTGTTGGATAGTAGCTTTATACTCTCAAACCAAGGAAATCAAGGGATTCACAGGGCAGCCTGAAACCCAATCATCAAAGGGACTTTTTAAAGGAATCTACTTTGAGACTGACAAGGCGGCTGAGTGGATAAAAATGCTGCTATACAAGACTGATGATTTGAGTCCAATATCCAGAATCTACATGGTGGAAGGAAAGAGAAAGAGGGAGAGAGGAGGAGGAGAGGAAGTAAGACGAAGAGGAGGAAGGAAGAGAAGGACAGAAGGAAGAGAGGAAGGGAGGGAGGAGGAAGGGAGGGAGGGAGGGAGGAAGGGAGGGAGGGAGGGAGGAAGAAAAGAGAAGGAGCTGGAGAGAATAGTGTTAAGTTCCTGGGTACAGATCAACGCAGAACATTTTTATCTTATGGTACCCTATAAAAGACAAATTATGTTTTATAAAATACAGAACACATACACACACACACACACACACACACACACACACACACACACACACACACAAAATCAAAAAACAAAAAACCAAAAAACCAGAGCTGCTTTGAATAGGTCAGGAGTAGAAGTCACAGAGCTCTGACTGCCAGAAAACCCTTCAGTGTCCTTTAAAGCCCTTAGAATAGGGTCGTTTGGGGACAAATGGGAAACTTTCACTCTCTAAAACTAAAGTTTTAAGAGACTTATTCAGTGTCCATCCTTCAAATGTTACTCTGTAGACACTGTCCTATATACCAGAACAATGTGAAAGATGGAATGAGATAAGAAACAGCGTTGATCTCTTTGAGGGTGAGATAAGTCAGTGAGTTCTGACAGAGGCGACCTCGAGGCTTGGAGAACATGGCTGTACAAGGCCCACTTAGCTGCTCATCTGAGGTATGTGAAGCCCTGTAGCATGTTACCTCCGTCCAGTGTAAGCTGAGATGTGTTGGCTTTCTCCTTCTGTGAATGTTTGGTCCCTCGTGACCCACAGTTCTCCTCTTTCCTGAAGTGAATGGTAAAGAGGGCCCAATAAGCAGCCTCCAAGAAGCAGGAATTAGGATGCACTTGCTCACCCAGGAAGTAAAACAGAGTGACCAATCCCACAATCCCCTTCAAAAGCTTGCAGAGTGACCTGAACAGATCTTTTCCAACAGCCACATCTGTGACTCGGGATTTAAGTACCACATGGGCCTTCCCCAGACATTTGATGTCCACAGTAGAGGAAAGAGCACTGAGGAAGAGGACAGTGCCCAAGGAGAATGGTTGGACTGGCTTTCTGTTTCCCACTCTGGTCAGGGCCTTCTGAGCTCATAGGCACAACTGCCCTATTGTGTCGTCTACTTTGCCTTTCACACTAGTTTGTCCAGAGTCTCATTAACAACCACAGTATAGGTAGAAAAAAAGAGAGAAAGGCAGGGGTGAGCTTTAACTAGAACGGTATTCAGGATTCAGGATTTTCAAGAGTGTAGGAGCAAGTACAAAAGGGAAATAAGCCAGCAAGGCTCAGATTCCTACATATTCACTCTTGACTTACACGTCCTCTTTAAGCTTTGAAGCCTTTTAATAATAACACTAATTAACAGTTATATTTCTTAATTAATGTGATGACCAAGGCAATATACTACATTAAAAAAATTACTTCTCTGGTCACTTCTGATTTCTAGACACAGACATTCTAATGACCAGAATGGATAGGATGGAAGCCAAGATCTCCACATTTGCATACTTTGATGTAAACTGGCATTTGCGACTGAGAATCTGTTTCCCTTACCAGTCCCTGTGCTAAAACTAGAGCATCAAGCTTGAGGGTCAGGATAGGGTCGTTGTCAGGCTCAAGGAAGACCGAATCTTCTCATGCCGAATCTTCTCATGGTCCAAAGACAAGATAGAAAAAATCAGAAGGGCTATAGCCACTCTAGCATCAAGTCTGGCTACCATAGAATGTAATGATTTGAGACAAAAAGTAAGGATTAATAACCTTAAGTGTGTGTTATTTACTTTACAAAAAGGAGTGAAGACATACAAACCCTTTAAAAAAAACAAAAGTAAATTCTATCTAATATAATTGTGTGTTTCCCACACACTCAAGATCTCAGCTAGACATTCACTCAAGGACAGCAGTTAATAAGCAACCAAGGGTATCTTCTGGTCTCCAGGGTAACCCAACACCCTATTTCTCTGTTGCTCCCATGGAACCCAAAGTGGCGATCCACTGAATTCGAATCACACTCACCAGCCCCAACGTGAAGTCGCTGGAGAAGGTGTGTGCCTACTTGATGAGTGGTGCAAAGGAAAAAACCCTGAAAGTGAAAGGACCAGTGCGCATGCCTACCAAGACACTGAGAATCACTGTCAGAAAAACACCTTGTGGTGAAGGTTCCAAGACGTAGGATCGTTTCCAAATGAGAATCCACAAGCAACTCATTGACTTACACAGTCCTTCTGAGATTGTTAAACAGATTACTTCCATCAGTATTGAGCCAGGAGTGGAGGTTGCTTTCAATCCAGAGTCGTTACCTCTCTAACCTCACTTTCTTTCTTTCCATGTAACTGTTGTTTTCTCTGCTGGGTCCAGCTTCTCAGGGCTCTGTTTTTGACTCAGATTGTTCTTGCTTCCAAATCACCCGTTACCACCACTGCTTACATTTTAATGCGGGGATTAGATACAATTTCTTCTGGTAACCTAGGTTTTTTTTCAATCACACCCTCCTCATAGCCAGATACAACACAAAACAGATGAGCTTGCTTGACTCCTAAGGAGGCTCTGAGGTGCCTGTGAAGGCAGAAAAGAGAGACAACTCATCACTACATCCACATCCTTAACTGCTGTCCATCCATGCCTTGGGTGGTGTTCATAAAGGTGCAATAACGAGGCAAACATCCTCCATCATATGAATGTTAAACTTGAAATCTACTCTGATTGATGATCTCCCTTTCAGCAGAAAAAATGGGGCAGACTGTAGATTGTAAGGTCTTTGAAAATGAGTTAGTTTGTGTAGACCAGTGTTTCTCAACCTTCCTAATGTTACGACCATTTAATATAGTTCCTCATATTGTGGTGACCCCCAACCATAAAATATTTCCATTGGTACCTTGTAACTATAATTCTGCTACCGTTACGAATCACAATGTAAATAGTTTTATAGATAGAGGATTGTCAAAAGGATCATGACCCTTAGGCTGACTGATGTAGATAATGATGATAATAATAATAATGACAATAATAACTACATTTCACATAAAATATGTATTATGAGATATCATGTAATTTGTACAAATTATTTGCTCAATGTATAATGTAAAAAAATCAACTAAAATTTAAACATTAAAAGAGAGAAATAGAATGAGAACATTTTGTAAGTGATTTCTGTAAGTGATAAACAGAAGTGGTTAAGACAAAAGTTGGAAATGAAACTTTCTAGACTTCTCAATGTCAGGTGGTAATGGTACATGCCTTTATTCCCAGCCCTAAAGAGGCACAGGCAGATGTGTCTCTGAATTTGAGGCCAGCCTGGTCTACAGAGTGAGTTCCAGAAGAGCCAGGGTTGCAAAAAAAAGAAAAGAAAAAGAAAGAAAAGAAAAAAAAAAAAAACTGGTCTTGAAAAACCAAAATAAAATAAAGACATTTAAGAAAAGAATCAATGTCTTCCTCATGAATGAATTAAACATTTGGCATTACTGGTTAACATTTATGTTAATATCAAAAGCTAATAAAATCATTGTTACTCTAAGTTTACAAAGTAGCAGTCTGTATTTGAAATCCAGTGTAGAATTTTCAAAGCCCCATCTCTCTGTTGTAGCTCTCTCTTCCTTTACTATCACACCAAACCTTCAGAACCACCTTTCCTTTTCAGTCCATTTCTCCCTGCCAGTCTTTCATGAGGTTAACACTGCCACAGCAGACCACTGGCATTTCTAGCTCTCTGGAGAGTATACTAGAGGAAAATGGTAGTCAGAATGTGGCAAACTGCTGGCCTCATATGCAGGAAGAAAAAATAAATTCCCACAAATCCCTCAAAGGCTAAAATTTTGCCCAGAGGGCCTCCCAAAAGTGCAACCCCAGGGGCTAAGGCCAGGACATATGGATCTTGAAGGACACAGAGTCTCAAAGGGACAGCAGAGGACCCCTCCTCAGAGCAGATACAGAGAGCCAGCTACCGGTAGGGGCTAGAAGCACAACCAAGCACAGTCTTTTACATTCTTTAAGACTCACCCCTGTTTGCTACCAATTGCAAATGCAGCTGTATTCTTTCTAAATAAAGAGTAAGTGACTTGGTTATATGACTCAGCTCTTCCACCGTTTGGGAAGTAGTACAGAAAATGGTTCTTGTGGGAAGGAAGAGAGAGGCAGTCTTAAAAGCAGAGGCATCACTACTGCTGGACGGTGCCACACATTTTCCTGGGCTGCCAGGCTGGCTGGAAGGTGGTGGAAGTTTTGGCGGCTTGTGAGAGGTTCTTAGGTCACTGGAGCCATAAGTGATACCAAACACTTCCCTTTTCTTTCTCGTTCTTCCTGGTCGTGTGGTAAATAGTTTGCCTCATCAGTGTTTCTTGTTAATGCTACGTGGCACCCTCACCCACATCAGGGACCTACCTAAGAGCAACAGTTTTACCTACACTGAGAACACAAATTGTGGCCTCAAACAAACTTTTTATCTTACACATGGATTATCTGATACGTATTTTGTCATAACAGATATCAAGCATTCCCTATCTCAGAAAGCAGTTAATGCAGTTTATCTAGAATCAGGTTCATTCTGTTCCTTCACCAATGATCAGTTATTTGTGGTATGTTATGCAATTCCGGCTAATAGACTGGGCAGAAGCCTGCTTCTCACTTCCTGGTTTGAACAAGAAAGTCTTTGTTCCCTTTTCTTCTCTGTGCAGCTGGGGGGGACTTAAGGCTGCTTCAGACAGGAGAGATGTGAGAGAGCAGATTCACAAGCCCTTTAGTAGGGCAGGATCTTACTGGCTGCCAAGCCAGACAAGCCCCTACCTTCACATACCTGACTATATAATGGACCCATTATTCTTTAAGGAACATCCAACTGTTATTTTTCTCCCTACTAAAATATTTTGGCAATGACAGTGATTTTTTTTTTAAATGTTTCAAGACAAGGTTTCTCTGTGTAACAACCCTGGCTGTCCTGGAAGTCACTTTGTAGACCAGGCTGGCCTCAAACTCAGAGAGATCTGCCTGCCTCTGCCTCCCAAGTGCTGGGCTTAAAGTGCCACCACTGCCTGGCTGATAGTAATCTTTTGAATTATGGCATTATCTGAAGAACCAATAATCTTAAAACCACCTCTTCTACTTTGACTTGAAAAATACTAGCAATGCCATTCCCCAAATTTTGACTAAAACAATTTTTTTTTGAGACAGAGTTTCAGTAGTTCTGGCTGGCATGCAACTCACTGTACATGTCAGGTTAGCCTTGAACTTGCGTGCATCTGCCTGCTTCTGCTAGAATTCTGAGTTCTTGGATTAAAAGTGTGAGTCACCATGCCAGGCACCAGTAACATTTTGATAAACACAAAAATAAGTGCACACTTTCAATATTATAAGGATCTATCAGACCCCCCAAAAATTTATAAAATATAGATGAGACCTTAAAGTAGAAAAGATGATATGAATGTCTATAGTAAAATATATTGACACCAACTGCAGGTTTTATAGACTTAGTCATGTAAATATTTTAACTCCTAAACATGGCAAACAGTTCTATAATCAAATAAAGTAAATTGCCAAATTAAAAAACATAAGCACCATATATAGATAAATATACATATAAAGTATTATATTAAAATTTACTCAATATGAGACAATATCTTATGAGCTGGTAAGAAAAGCATGTTAAAAGTGGCTGAGAGCATGTTTATGCAATAGGTATAAAAATTTTAAATAATATATGCAGTGGAAATAATGAAGCAAATGAACTCCTACATTAGAACATCAATTTGCCAAGATTTCTAATGTTGAGGAAAGAGTGGAACAGATTATCTTCTAAACTAATAGAATGGTGTTATTAAATTTGGCAAACAATACCACAGTTCATTAACATTCTTTAACTTGATTATCTTGGTTTGGTGCATTTGTCTTTTAAAGGGTATTAAAACGTGTTTAATAGCATATCTGTAAAAGTGTTCATGTCTGATTAAAATATACACATAGTCTTTGACAAAACAATGTCACTTTGGTCAATAAAAGCCTGCCTATGATTCTAGTCCCTTAAGACTATAATGGAGCCAGGAAATACACATTGCCTAGTGATACTGTAGCCATGGCAACACCATTGCTCATGAACTTATGATAGTGTTGTTGTAAACAAACTTCCTGGACTGCCCTTTAGATAAAAGCGCAGCATACACACCAATGTATAATACATAGTACTTGATGATGCTAGTAATTGACTAAGTTCCTGACTTTTGTACTTCTTATGCTATAATTTT
The DNA here is from genome assembly GCA_004025045.1 of Sigmodon hispidus. NCBI lineage: Eukaryota > Metazoa > Chordata > Mammalia > Rodentia > Cricetidae > Sigmodon > Sigmodon hispidus. The sequence goes on from PVIH01000777.1 coordinate 242,574, forward strand.
GTTATATTAGCATTTCCTTTTATTTATAAAAAGTTTTTTACGCTTTATGCCAGTCAGAAGGCAGAGATGCAATAGATAATGTTTAGCATAAAGATAGAAATCAGTGTTGCTGGGGTAGCAGCTTCACATGTCTCCCATTTATTTCATCCCTTGATTGTATCAAGGCCACACCATGTGACTGATGAATTACATCTCAGTTTGTTTGAGAACAGTCTGGGATGTTGCTACAATCATGAAATCTAGGCTTATATAAACACACTTTATGATGTTCACACAATGAAAAATCACCAAAGTATTTACACTTCTCACAATGTGTTTCTATCATAAAATGTGTGCATCGGCATGTGTATATTTACAAATTTAGAAATTATTTAAAATTTAGTACTTCCACAAGAAAACTTTCTCAGCAACAATTTAAAACCATTTTTTTTTCATAAATAACATGGAAAATTGTATGATCTGAAAACATCCTTAAAAATGTGCTTCTATATACTATGGGGATAATATGACCTCAGTGTTCAAATGTTCTTAACACACCTTGCAATGCCATTGCAAAGGCAAATCTCACATGTATAGAAGAGTTTCATAGAAATATTTATGGAAAATTGAGTTTATGAGGAACTAGTTAAAAATAGGGTGAAATGTAACTTATAGCACATTAGGCATTAATGCCATTCAGAAATCCTGCCTTTATTTATCTTTAGTTTCTTACTGGTTAGACTCCTCTACAGACCTTTACTCCTTTATCGTGATGCTAGAATTCCTCAAAATCTAGAGGTACAGCCCTTCATCCTACTTTTCTGTCAGAAAATATAGCACATCATTGATATTTGCCCATTCAAAACTTGCTTTCTGTGTGATGATTTTATTTTATTCATTAAAAGGAGAAGGAGGTAGGAAATAGTAAAATTCAGGGCTGAAATCAATAAAATAGATATAAAAAAGACAATAGAAAGAATCAATGAAACAAAGGAGTGGTTCTTTGAGAAAATCAGAGAAATGCTTATCCAAACTAAACAAAAGGCAGAGAGAGAACATCCAAATTAAGAAAATTAGAAATGAAAAGTGGGGTCATCACATTTTGAAAACTGGATCACTCGAGCCCCCAATACACAGCTGATCAAGTGGTGAGTGGCATCACTCAGGCTAAGTGGAGACCTTGCTGATACACACAGCACCACAGGGCCCACAAGTGACTATGAGCCGACCATGAGTGAACAGATCAAGAAATGGGCAGATGCCAGTGCAAGAATACATATAATAATACAAACATAAACAAGACACCACTAGAAGAAGATGGTGGTTCTATGGCATCAAGATCTGAGCATAACAATGAAGAGAAAACAATATTAAAAACAACTTTATGAAGATAATGGAAACTTAAAAAGAGGATAAAAAGAACTGCCATAAAGAAATAGGAGAAAATACAAACAAAAAGTTGGAAGATATTAACACAATCTCTGAAAGAAAATAAAGAAAACAAACATGTGAAAGGAACATTCCAGGAATTAAAAATTGAAATACAAGCAATAAAAAAGCACAAACCAGACAAAGCTGGGAATAGAAAACCTGAAGAAACAAACCAGAACCATAGATTCAAGCATAACCAACAGAATGCAAGAGATGGGAGAGAGAATCTATGGAGCGGAAGATTCAATAGTGGAAATATATATGACAGTTAAAGTAAACATTAAAACCAAAAAAGTTATAACACAAAACATCCAGGAAATCTGGGATACCATGAAAAGGCCAAACCTGAGAATAATTGGATTTGAAGAAGGAGAAGAAGAATACCAGCTCAAAGGCACAGAAAATATATTCAACAAAATCATAGAAGAAAATTTTCCTAACCTAAAGAAGAAAATGCCTATAAAGGTAGAAGAAGCTTACAGAACACCAAATAGACTAGACACCCCTTATGCTTTGCTCGTCACATAAAAATCAAGCCACTAAACCTACAGAACAAAGAAAAAATACTAAAAGGGGCAAAGGAAATAGGCCAAATTACTTACAAAGGCAGACCCATCAGAATAACACCAAACTGTTCAACGAAAACCATGAAAGCAGAAAGGTCCTGGTCAGATGCTACACAGACACTAAAAGAGCATGGCTGCCAACCCAGACTACTATACCCAGCAAAACTATTAATCACCATAAATGGAGTAAAAAAGATATTTCATGACAAAATCAGATTTAAACAATATCTATCTACAAATCTGGCCCTACAAAAAGCACTTGAGGGAAAACTACAACCCCTTAAGGAAACAAAATACCCCACAAAAACACAAACAATCAATAATAATCCCACAGAAGAAAAACTCAAGGAAGGGAAAGACACACAAGCTATCACCAAAAATAACAGGAAATTGGTCATTAATATCCCTCAATATCAATGGAATCAATTCACCTATAAAAAAACACACCCTAATAGGATGGATAAAAAAACAGAAGCCATCCTCCTGCTGCATACAAGAAACACATCTCAACTTCAAAGAAAGACACAGGCTCATAGTAAAAGGTTGGTAAAAGACTTTCCAATCATATGGTCCCAAGAAACAAGCTGGTGTAGCCATCCTAATATCTAACAAAAAAGACTTCAAATTGTAATCAATCAAAAGAAACCAGGATGGATATTACTTATTCATTTGAAGAAAAACCCATCAAGAAGTCATCTCAATCCTGAATAGTTATGCCCCCAACACAAGGGCACCTACATATGTAAAAGAAATTCTAGTAAAGCTTAGACGTCATATCAATACTTCACTTTCCCCCTTGGATAGGTCAACCAGACAGAAACTCAACAGAGAAATAAGGGATCTAACAAATGTTATGACACAAATGGACTTAGCAGATATATACAGAACCTTCCACCCAAACACAAAGGAACATACATATTTCTCAGCATCCCATAGAACTTTCTCCATAATTAACTACATACTTGGTCATAAAGCAAATATTAATAGCTAAAAGAAAATGGGAATAACTCCTTGTATCATATCAGATCACCATGGTCTAAAGTTAGAGTTCAGCAGCAACAAAAATCACAGAAAGTCTACAAACTCATGAAAACAAAACATCTCTCAATCGAACCACCTCTGGGTCAAGGAAAAAGTTAAGAAAGAAATCAAGAACTTTCTAGAATTTAATGAAAATTAATCCACAACATCCCAAAAATTATGGGACAAAAATGAAAGCAGTCTTAAAAGGAAAAGTTATAGCACTAGGTGCTTATATAAAAAACCTAGAGAAATCTCACACAAGATACCTAACACCATAGCTGATGGCTTCAGAACAATTAGAAGCAAACTCAACCTAGTAGGATTAGACTGTAAGAAATAAACTCAGAGCTGAAATCAATACAATAGAAACAAAGAAAACAATACAAAGAACCAATGAATCAAAGAGTTGGTTCTTTCAGAAAGTCAATAAGATAAATAAACCCTTATCCAAACTAATCAAAAAGCAGAGAGAGAGAGAGAGAGACACACACACACACACACACACAGAGAGAGAGAGAGAGAGAGAGAGAGAGAGAGAGAGAGAGAGAGAGAGAGAGAGAGAATTCAATTTAACAAAATCAGAAATTAAAAGAGGGACATAACAACAGACACCTAGGAAATCCAGAGAATTATCAGGTCATACTTTGAAAATCTATACTCCATTAAAATGGAAAACCTAGAAGAAATAGACAGCTTTCTGGACAGGTACCACATACAAAAACTAAATCAGATCAGACTAAAGACCTAAACAGATCTATAACCCCAAAAGAAATTAAAGCTGTTATTAAAAGTCTCCCAAGGTGTGGGGGGGGGGAGCCCAGGACCAGATAGCTTCAGTGCAAAATTATCCCAAACATTCAAAGTAGAACAAATACCAATACTCCCCAAACTGTTTCATACAGTAGAAATTAAAGGAACATTGCTATACTCTTTTTATGAGGCCACATTCACCCTGAAAGATGTAACAAAGAAAGAGAAGAATTACAGACCAATCCTCCTCATGAACATTGATGCAAATATACTCAATAAAATTCTGGAAAACTGAATCCAACAACATATCAAAAAAAAAATCATCCACCATGATCAAGTAGGCTTCATCTCAGAGATACAGGGATGGCTCAACAAACACAAAGCTGTGAATGTTATCCATCATATAAACACACTGAAAGAAAAAAAAACACATAATCATCTCATTAGATGCTGAAAAAGCCTTTGACAAAATCCAACACTCCTTCATTATAAAAGTACTATAGAGATCAGGAATAAGGAAAATACCTAAATATAATAAGGCTGATATATAGCTTTCCGACAGCCAACATCAAAGTAAATGGAGAAAAATTCAAAGCAATCCCACTAAAATCAGGAACAAGACAAGGCTGTTCTCTCTCTTCTTATCTATTCAATACAATTCTTGAAGTTTTAGCCAAAGCAAAAGGAGAACAAAAGGAAATTAAGAGGATACAAAAATAGGAAGAAGTCAAACTATCTCAATTTGCAGATGATATGATCATTTACATAAGTGACCACCAAAATTCTAACAGGGAACTCCTACAAATTATAAAAACCTTCACCAATGTAGCAGGGTACAAGATTAACTCAAAAAAATTATTAGCCCTCCTATACACTTTTATTTTTAAATGAAAGGTCTGAAAAAGAAATAACAGAAATATCACCCTTTATAATAGCTCCAAATAGCATTAGATATCTTGGCGTAACTCTAACCAAAGCAGATTTATTCAACAAAAACTTAAAGTCATCGAAAAAGAAACTGAAGAGGATATCAGAAAATGGAAAGACATCCCGTGCTTCTGGATATGCTTCTGGATTTCAAAGTGTGATCAACATAGTAAAAATGGCAAATTTACCAAAAGCAATCTACAGAATCAATGCAATCCCCATCAAAATCCCAACACAATTTTTACAGGCCTTGAAAGAACAATACTAAACTTCATATGGAATAACAAGAAACCCAGGATTGCCAAAACAATCCTGCTCAATAAAAAAACTTCAGGAGGAATCACCATCCTTGATAGACTTCAAGCTATACTATACAGCTATAGTAATAAAAACAGCCGGGTACTGGCATTAAAAACAGGCTTGTGGATCTATGGAATCAAATCGAAGACCTGGACATTAACCCACACACCTATGAACAACTGATTTTTTTGACAAAGAGGCCAAAATATTCAATGGAAAAAAAGATAGTATTTTCAACAAATGGTGTTGGCATAACTGAATGGTAGTATGTAGCAGAATGCAAATAAATCCAAACCTATCACCCTGCACAAAACTCAAATCTAAGTGGATCAAAGACCTCAACATAAACCCAGCTACACTGAACTTGATAGAAAAGAAAGTGGGAAATATCCTCCAATACATTGGCACAGGTGACCACTTCTTAAATATAATGCCAGTAGCACAGACACTAAGACCAACAAACAATCAATAAGTAGGATCTCTTGAAACTGAGAAGCTTCTGCAAGGCCAAGGACACAGTCAATAAGACAAAATGACAGCCTACAGAATGAGAAAAGATCTTCACCAACTCTACAAGTGACAGAGGACTGATCTCTAAAATATATAGAGAACTCAAGAAACTAGAGAATTCAAGAAACTAGAGCTTCAAAAACTAAATAACCCAATTAAAAATGGGGTTTAGTCTCTTTAGAAGACTTACAAATGCCTGAAAGGCACTTGAAAAATTGTTCAACATCTTTAGTCATCAGAGAAATGCAAACCAAGACAACTTTGAGATACTACCTTATGCCTTTCAGAATGGTTAAGATCAAAAACACATAATATAGTCTATGCTGGAGAGAATGCGGAGCAAGGGGAATACTCCATTGTTTGTGGGAGTGTAAGTTTCTTCAGCCACTCTGGAATGTACTATGGCGGTTTCTAAGAAAACTGGGAATCAATCTCCCCAAGGATCCAGAAATATTGTAAGTGCTAGAAAAACTTTTAAGAACTTACGTGATATCCCTGGCTAGGTGTTCAACCAATAGTGAAACTGGTATCTAAACAGGACTTCCCCTATAATTAAATGAAGAACCACCCTAAGTGTCATCACAGAACCTACATCCAACAATGAATAGAGATGGAGGTAAAGATACATGGCTGTGCACTGGGTTGAGCTCCTGATCCAGCTGAGAGACGGGGAAGAGAGTCTGTATGAGTAAGGGGATAGAGATTACAAGGAAAATTTCCATGGTGATGCCTGGCTGGAGCTCTGGGGAGCTCAATGAATCAAGAACAGCAACTGGGAAACCACCAGGAAAAGAAGCTAGGCCCTCCTAGGGTAGGCAGCTGTTGACTATCATGGGTAGTATGCTTAGAGGGGAGGGATCAGACTGTGTTTCTGTGCTTGGGCTGGCACCTCAGAGCCCATTTTCTTCAGAGGAACACCTAACCCAGTCCTGATATTAGGATGAGGACATTGGACTTGCCTGGAGTGGATGCGCCACGCTGAGCTGACCCACGTTGGGACTTCTTGCTCTTTTGGGGGAGGAGATGAGGAGCTGGGAGGCTGAAGAATGACTGGGAGTAATTGGGAGGAGGGTGGGAGGGGGAGCAAGAGGATACATACATAAAAAGACTTTATTTTATAAATTTAAAAAAATCTCAATAAAAAAAATAAGAAGGGGGCATAATAATAGACACTGAGGGAATCCAGAGAATCATTAGATCATACTTTGATAACTTTTATTCCACAAAATTGGAAAATCTAAAAGAAATGGACAATTTTCTGTACACTGCCATGTACCAAAATTAAATCAAGATCAGATAGACAATTTAAATACACCTTTAACACCCTTGGAAATAGAAGCAGTCATCAAAAGCTCCCCCCCACCAAAAAAAGAACAGAAACAGATAGTTTCAGCACAGAATTTGACCAGAATTTCAAACAAATTGTTCCACACAATAAAAACAGAAGGAACAATGTCAAACTTGTTTTATGAAGCCATAGTCACCCTGATACCCAAACCCTATAAAGATACAACTAAGAAAGAGAATTATAGACCAATCTCTCTCATGAACATTGATACAAAAATTCTCAATACAATACCAGCAAACCAAATTCAAGAACACATCAAAAGAAAAAAGTTATTCATCATGATCAAGTAGGCTTTATCCCGCAGGTACAAGGATAGTTCACATATGAAAATCTGTCAATGTAATTTATCATTAAACAACTTGAAAGAAAAAAAACACATGATCACCTCACTAGTAGCTTCAAAGGCTTTTGACAAAATTCAGCACTCCTTCATGATAATGGTCTTGGAGAGATCAAGGATACAAGGAACATACCTAAACATAATAAAGTCCATATACAGCAATCCATAACTGGCATCAAACTAAATGGAGAGAAATTCAAAGCTATTCTACTAAAATCAGGAACAAGACAAGACTGTCCAGTCCATCCATACCTATTCAATATAGTACTTGAAGTCCTAGATAGAGCAATAAGACAACAAAAAGAGATCAAGGGGATACATATTAGAAAAAAATAAGTTAAAATTAAGCTATTTGCAGATGATATGATAGTACATATAAGTGACCCCCCCAAAAAACTCTAACAGGGAACTCCTACAGATGATAAACACCTTCAGTAATGTGGCAGGATACAAAATTAACTAAAAAAAAAATAAGTATCCCTTCTATATACAAATGATAAACAGGCAGAGAAAGAAATCAGGGAAACACTATCTTTTACAATAGTCACAAATAACATAAAATAAAAGAAGTGAAAGACCTGTATGACAAGAACTTTAAATCCTTGAAAAAAAAACTGAAGAAAGTATCTGAAAATGTAGAGATCTCAACATAGTAAAAATGGCATCTCACTGAAAACAATCTATGGATTCAATAAAATAACCATCAAAATCCCAATACAATTCTTTATTCAAAAGAACAATACTCAATTTCATATGAAAAATGAAACAGGATAGTCAAAAGAAAACTATACAATAAAAGAACTTCTGGTGGCATCACCATCTGTGACTTCAAGCTTTTCTATAAAGCAATAGTAATAAAAACAGCTTGGTATTGGCATACAAACCAAGATGTTGACCAATAGAATCAAATTGAAGACCCTGATATTAATCCACAAACCCATGAACATCTGATCTTTGACAAAGAAGCCAAACCTGTGAAAAGGAAGAAATATAGCATCTTCAAAAAATGGTGCTGGCATAGCTGGATATCAACATGTAGAAGAATGAAAATAGATTCATATTTATCACCATGCACAAAACTGAAGTCCAAATGGATCAAAGACCTCAACATAAATCAAGTTACATAGAATCTGATAGAAGAGAAAGTGGGAAATAATCTTGAACACACTGGCACAAGAGACCACTTCCTAAATAAAACATCAGAAGTACAAACACTGAGAGCAGCAATTAATAAATGTGACCTCCTGAAACTGAGAAGCTTCTGGAAGGCAATAAGACAAAATGACAGCCTACAGAATCGGAAAAGATATTTACCAATTCCACTTCTGACAGAGGGCTGATATCCAGAGTATGTAAAGAACTCAAGAAAGTAGACATCAAAAAAACAAATAATCCAATCTAAAAAATGGAGTACAGATATAAACAGAGGATTCTCAGCAGAAGAATCTCAAATGACCAAAAGCATTTTGAACATTTAAGCAAGTGTTCATCATCCCTGGCCATCAGGGAAATGTAAAGCAAAACGATTCTGAGATACTATCTTACACCTGTCAGAATGGCAAAAATCAAAAACACTGATGACAGCCTATGCTGGAGAGGATTTAGAGAAAGAGGAACACTCCCTCACTGCTTGTAGAAATGCAAACCTGCAGAGCCACTCTGTAAATCATTACGGCAGTTTCTCAGAAAATTGGAAACAGCCTTCCTCAGGACCCAGCAATACCACTCTTGGGCATTTACCCAAAAGATGCCCAACCACACCACATGGACATTTGCTAAACTATGCTCATAGCAGCATTATTTATAATAGCCAGAACCTAAAAACAACCTAGATACCACTCAGCCAAAGAATAAATAAAGAAAGTATGGTACATTTACACAATGGAGTATTATTCAATGGTAAAAAACAGTGACATCAAGAAATTTGTAGGCAAATGGATGACACTAGAAAAATTTATCCTGAGTGAGGTAACCCAGACCCAGAAAGACAAACATGTTATGTACTCTCTCATAAGTGGATGGAAGATAGTAAACATATGGCACAGTATAAACAGGCTAGATTCCACAATCCCAGAGAAACTAGGTAGAGAGGAGGACCCTAAAATGAATACACATGGATTGCCTCAGGAATGGGAAATGGTTAAGATCTCCTGGGAAAATTGGGAGGAGCATAGAGGGGAGAGGATGTGGGGTGGAAACATGAGGGTTCAAGATGGTCCAGCTGGGGGAGAAATAGAGAGAGGAGCAATAAAAGAGATATTCTGACAGAGTGAGCCATCATGGGTTTAGGGAGAAACCTGGTGCTAGAGAAATCCACAGGAACTCACAAGGAGGTCCCAGCTAAGACTCCTAGCAGTGCTAGAGAGGATGCTTGAATTAGCCTTCCCCTGTGGTCAGATTGATAACTACCTTAATTGTCATCATAGAACCTACATCCAAGGACTGATGGAAACAGATGCAGGGACCCCCACCAAGCACTTGGCCAAATGCCTGGAGTTCAATTAAAAAGAGAGAGGAACACCTAGAGGAGCAAGGGGAAGGTCAAGGGCCCAAAGAAGAAGACCACAATGACAGCTGACCTGAGCTAATGGGAGCTCACTGACTCTACACTGACAGCTGGAGACCCTGCATGGGACCCAACTAAACCCTCTGAATGAGAGATAAAGTTGCATTGATCAAGCTATTAAAGGCCCCTAGCTATAGAACCAGGAATTATCCTGGATATATGAACCAGCTTTCTTGAACCCACTCCCTATGGTGGGATGCCTTGCTCAGCCTTGATACAAGAAAGAAGAAATGGGTCTGCCTGAAATCTGTATGTTAGCCTGTGCTGACTACTCGAGGGAGGCCTTACCTCCTTTGAGAAGTGAATGGGAGGTGGGGTTGGGGAGAGGGAGCAGAGAGCGAGAGAAGGGAAGGGAAGAGGAACAGTGGAGGGTATGTAAAACAAATTTTATTAATAATTAATAAGTATAAAAATTGACGTGGATATTTAACATTGGACAAGTGACTTAAGAGTATTTTTGTACTTATCTGTAAGAAAAATGTTATATCTTACTTACCTCCAATTTTCTTTGCAGAAGAGAGGCTTTCTCACCATTATCATCTGCATTTAGTACTTTACCCTTCTTATGCTGTCAAGCCTACTTCCTGATTTGGGGTAGATAAAAGGCTGTTAAGTGTGGCTGAAATTTCACACTTCCTTCTGGATTCACACCTTTCAGAAAGGCCCCTTGGAGTCCCCTGTGAGTACTGTCAATCATTTATGGGAACATCATGGACTGACTCTCTGACAATCTGGGTCCAGGGATTCTATGAGATCCTTTCTCTGGGTCTGGGATTCTCAAATCCTTTCATTGCCAAAACTCCTGAACCCTTATGGCCCAAACCATTAAATTTCATCTGTGCAAATGTGTGGATGTGGGGATGACAGTGTCCCCTCACTAATCATTGATATGACATCATGAGCACTCAGTTTAGACAAGGTTCAAGTAGCTCTTCGATGACAGTATTGGGGTGTCTAAATTGTGCACATTAATACTCAGCCCTTCAGCCCCCTGATCTGACTCACCAGCCATCTAATAATTCAACAGTTATTTTCTCTCTTCCCATGAGGAGATTTCTGAATTACTATATTAAGGAAGGAAGGAAGATAGAACAGAGAAATGTCCTCTGACAACTATATAAGATGATAGCTGCATGTTTTAAGAAAAAACATATAGGCAAGAGGGTAATTCAAAGGTAAATTGGAAGGCAGAGAATAATACAACAAAAGAGAATTATAGAGAGAATGACCCCATTCTAATTCTATGGAAAATAAAAATCAATACCCCACCCCATCAAATTGCTGGTTGCAAAGGCATTTATTTAAGACTTATAATTGTAAATAATTGTTCTAATCAAAGATTCAAGTTAGGTTACAATAGGTGATACGTAAACAGCCGCTTAATGAAATGAGCCTTAAAAAGAAATAAATGGTTCAAACATCTACTCTAAAAGCAACTGCTTTCTTGTATTGCCTTTTTATACAGCTATGAGAAATGGAAGGCCTGTGATGAATACAAATAAAATAGGATTGTAAGTAGGGCAAAATCCATCACTTGCCTAGAGCTATGGAAGGGCAACCAGATCACACGAGTATACAATTCACTGAGATCACAAGATTCACAGTATGACTCTCACTTCCTGATATCATATATGAACACCAAGGAGTCCAGCCTGAAGTGTATATGTGTCCTAACTTTTAAAGTATTTAACAGATGTGATGACATACTAAGAATTTGTTTTCTTTTTTGCTTAGATAGAATATAGAAAATGTAAAGAAAATCTCACTAAATAGCAACAGCAATCCCAGAACACAGTATTAACTGTCACTGGCTTCTTTGTGTGTTGACTTCTAAGGGGAATTGTTCTTTATGTGTACAGCTATGGGATCTATTGTGAAATAGAATCACTCAGTCTTAACTGTTGCTTTAAACATACGTTAACAACTGTGGTTATCTAAAATACTCATGACATTTTCCAAACAGAAAATTAGAAGAGAGATTTGTGGTCTGTTAAAGGAAAATAAGCTCTCAACTGTAATATGAATTTCTAAGTATGTCAATTTAAAAAGTAGCTGGACAAGTAAAACTCTGTAACACGAGGTTTTTGTCTGGTCTAGTCTTTGGTACGGCTTTGTCTGCCACCACTTACTTGGACTAGTAATTTTAAAGTCTTAAAGGAATATATAAATGTCTATACTAATTTTATGTTGTTTGGCTTATGACTCGGGCATATTGTTAGTTTTTATTTTCATTTAATTTATAAAATTTAATTTTATATTTAATTTAAAAACTTCAGTAAAGCAGTGGTTCTCAGCCTTCCTAATGCTGCCACCCTTTAATATAATTTCTCATGTTGTGGTGACCCCAAACCATAAATCTATTTTTGTTATTACTAACTGTAATTTTGCTACTGTAATGAATCATAATGTAAATATTTTGGGAGATAGAGGTTTGCCAAGGGGCTCAGAATCAATGGGGAAGAGAAAAACTTAAAAACTGTACAATCCAAACCTTGTATAAAGTACTTAGTCATTCCTAAGGCATTAACAGAATCCCTTGGAGGCATCTCCCAGTGAAGCCCTTTCTATTTTCAGATGTGTTTATATTTGCCAGGACAGCCAGTGTCTACAACAGATAATCTACCTCTGGTATGAATGTAAAATGTCCTGCATAGCAGTGATTGGGAAAGTTCTAGAAGCATTAGAAAGTAAAGCTTCATTGGAAGAAATGGGTCACAGGCACAGCTCATAGGTTTTTTGCTTGTTTTCATTTCCTGTTCACTTTCTACTTCCTGTTGCAAATGCAGCTCGTGATCAACAAGCTTTCTGTCCCTTCTGCCATGCCATCTCCACCAGGATGGAAAGGATGGAATGTATCAAGTTCTAAACTGGAGGAAAGCTCTTCCTTCTGTTGGAACTAGCTTGTGAAAGGAACGTAGAAACACTGGCATTGTATGGTTTCTTTTGTTCTCAGCTGTAAAATTTTCCACATCTCTGAGCTTATAAAGCTGTGGTTTTTTTTTTTTCAAGTTTATGGGGAAAAGTAATAATGCAGAGAGAGAGAGAGAGACAGACAGAGAGAGAGAGAGAGAGAGAGAGAGAGAGAGAGAGAGAGAGAGAGAGAGACTCTATTTTCAGTAGCACTGAAAAAAAGAGAATGTTAAAATAGTTAAAAGGCTATATGCCATGTCCCTGCATTCTCCTCAGAGTTACTAGATAATTTCATGTTTGTTGACATGAGGAAAATATTATGTAGTAAAGAACTTGGAGAAAGAAGACATCCTCTCTAGAGGATTGTAAGACAGAAAAGACACTGGGAGACAGTAGAATCTACAGGGAAGTATTGACTGGCTCCACTCTGTATGGTCCTGCATTGAACACTCCCAGAAGCCTGAGACTTGATATTCATCACTGAAAAACTCTAACCTAAAATTCATAGGAGCCACCAGCAATAAACACTGGTGAGGCTCAGTACTGAATGTACATAAGCACAGCTCCAAAGGAGGAAATGATCTCAATGTCCAGGTATAGGACAGAAGAAATGAACTGTAAAGGAGCACAAGGTGGGATAGCCAGAGACTGATTTCATTTGAGGCTCTAGAAATCAGACAGATAGAACTTTGAAAGGAAATGATGTTTACACAGAGCCCAGCTTACCAAAATAATTTGTGTATAGGAGATAACTTATTTTATCTCTTTCCAAAACATACACAACTCTAACAAATAACAAACACATCATTTCTTGACAGTTTCCTTTTGAGTGGAGATTACTATAGATCAATAAATAAAATAAAATAAAATAAATCAATAGCAAGAAACCCTAAACCTTTTGATGTAATTTCTCATATGACATATGTAGTTATATGCTGTGTAACAGCATTGAGGTCAATGCTAGTGATTCAAAGATATCTTATCACCTTCCCATCTTAGTTATGTAAGCAAACTCTATGATGTTCCCATAACAAAGTCACTTAAGGACACGCTTTTCAGACGGTTTCCCTGTTACCAAGCAACGTGTGATGTGACTGTGCCTTCCATCCCCCACCCCCTGTGGTTCCTTTCATATAGAGTCTAGTATCTGAGTAAAATCTAAACACTAGGGAGATCATAAGTACCCAGTGATAATCTGTGGCCAGAGTCTCCAGGACATTTTGGAAGCTCCCCACAGTTTCCTTCTGTGGTTCATAGGGATTCAGCTGTGTTTCTTTAGATTCTGGTGCTAATTACTGCACTTTACGTCTATCTAGAGTTTTCTTCAACTAAATATCTTCCCCCAATTCTGATGTGAACAAACCACCACTTTAAATGAGTTTTCCTCGCTGCACATTGTATATAGCAACAGTCTTAAAAGTATGTGCACCCCTGTATGTACATAACAAAAACATTCTGAAGAAGCCGGGTGGTGGTGGTACACAACTTTAATCCCAGCACTTGGGAGGCAGAGGCAAGTGGATCTCTGTGAGTTTGAGGCCAGCCTGATCTACAGAGTAAGTTCCAGAACAGCTAGAGCTGTTACACAGAGAAACCCTGTCTCTGAAAACAAACAAAACAAAACAATTCTGCGAACTCAAGCAAGGGCCACCTTAAAGGAACTGATTTCTAGATAGCCTACTTCTGTTTGCATCTTGTTCCTAAAATTAGTGTCCTGAGAGGTCACACGTGCTTGAAGAAATTCCTGTAATTGCCTTTTGTCTACTAAAAACAAACAAAAAGTAAGCATCACATTTATAGCATATTGCCATAGCGAATTCTCTATGTTGTAAATGGCCATGGGGTGCTATAAAAGTCACTGTATCACTGTGGATGTGGAAAAAGGAAACCCTCCCCACAAGTGCATGCTATAAGAAGGCTGGAGTCTGTGCTCTAGGTTTGCAAAGATTAAAGCAGAAATTAAGGAACCTCTAGTGTTAGATATCTTATCAGTTTTTTTTTCCTTTTCCTGTGACTAAGTAGTTAATAAAAACAATGTAAGGAAGGGTTTATTTTAGCTGACAGCTTGGGGTAGAATCCATCATGGTAGACAGCGTAGTGAGGGGAATGTGAGACAGCTCTCACTCTGTGTCTGCAGTTAAGAAGCAGAACAGGACGAAGGTTGGCGCTTGAGCTTCCCGTTTGTATGCAATCCGGGATGCCAGCCCATGGAAATTGTACTGCCCACATAACGGTGGGTCTTCCTACCTCAATTAACCAAACCTAGAAAGTCTCTTACAGCCTTACTCAGAGGCTTCTCTACTAGGTGGATCTTTCAAGGTAGTAATCAACATAAACCATCCCAGTCACTGAATGGTTTGATAATGGGCCAAGTGTTCTCTAGGCTACAACTCACAGACTTGATAAACACTGGCTACTGGTACAGCAGGAATCCTTCCACGTCTGTCTAATTATTTACATGAAAGTCTTCTTAGAACCTTATGGTGGTCACCTGGGGGCATATAAAATCCTGTGCTGCCACTAAGGGATGATGTGTCTGGATCCATGGCCCTACTGCAGCTGGGGGCTCTGTTGATGTTAGTGGCTCATGTTATCGCCTTAAGTAGTAAGGATTCCCAGGGTCTGGATCACCACCTGAGTTCATGTTGGTGTCAGGGGTTTATGCTGTCACTGGGGCCATACCTATTGGAGTGACCTGCACTGCCACCTGAGACCATGGTGACATCCAGTCCCAAGATGTGGCCAAAGGCCATGTCTTGGTCCATAGTTCTACTATAACAAGGGTCTGTGTTCACGTCTATGGCCTATGTTACTATTCGGGGGAAAGAGGGTTGGGAGAGGTGGCCCTGGTGGCCTGAGCATAAAGGAACTGTTCTGACCCCTCACTGGCCACCTGAGCAGAACTATCCCCACCCTCACCCTGGGAGAACTAGCCCCAATGGTATGGACATGGGAGAGCTAGCCCCAATTTTCAATGGCCCTGAGAGAGCTATATCCACCCACTGAGTGTAGCAAATAGAGAACTGTTCCTGAACTTGGGGGAGCTGGTCCCAACCCTCACCATGTGCAAAGGAAATATGACCCTGACCCTCACCTGAGAGGTCCATCCTGGTGGAAGTCTAGACTGGCCAACTCAGCAACCACCCAGGTCCACATTCAGGGATTTGAGTCTACCCCATCTATGACCTGCTGGAGCTTGTGACCAGCCCTAGGGAGCCATAGCTACAGGACTGCCATGACTCAGAGCGACTGCAGAACACTGGAGAGAAGTTTTGGTGAGGACCCAGTATTGATGGTGTACCAGAAGCCAGAGGCCTTGAACCACACCAACGACTCATTGCTATGAATGATAGCAAGGAAAGATATTTGGGTAAAAGGGTTATACTGTGTGACACACTGATGCTCCCAAGGCCACTATGAAAAATGAATATGTAATGGAGACATGGGAAACATAGAGAACCAAATTTTCTTCTTTTTCTGTTGTTGTTGTTGAGTTGTTGGTTTTTTTTTTTACTTTTTTTAGTTGGGGAAGCTACAAGAGTGGAAGGCAGATATGGAGGGACTGGGAAATGAATGGGATTGGAGTGAATGATGTGAAATTCCCAAAGAGTAAATAAATAATTATGTTAAATAATTTTCAAAATTAAGAAATGAAATAGAATTGGTACAGATTCTTGAGTCATCTTAATGGGATTTAATATTTGTCCTTGGGTCTTTATATTAACTTTTGAAAAGGAAATGGGCTTTATTTTAAGAGATCCAGTGGCAATAAAAAGCATTTATATTTAAAATTTATCAAAATGTATGACATACTTATGAGTTCTTCAGACTTGATGTGTTCCGTATCAATTTTGAACAAGTTTACTAGCCAATGATGTTTATTAATAATTCAGAAAACTGCTTTTGTCTTCCAAACTTTCACATTTATTATTGAATTTTAGGTAAATGAATAAGAAACTAAGAAATAACTCTATGCTGTTAACAAAATAACTATCAACATAATTCCATCAAGAATACAATTAAGGAAAGACCTAAGTTTCCAGAAAACCCCTGAGTGGAAGGTCAGAGGGCAGGGGATGAGAGTGGTAGTGACTGGAAGAGATAAAATGTACAGCAACAAAATAGATCATGCATGATACTGCTGTAGGGAAATCCACTGCCCTGTGTTCTGCTATAAAAATGTGTTTGAATAAGTAAAAGTAACTGTCCAGATGAATTTTTTTGATAGTAGTAAAATATTAAAAGTCTTTATTTTTCATAGCTCACAAAGAAAACTTTGTGCATGCAGTAAAACACTGAAAATTATAAATACAATAGTCTGGAATTTAAACCAATTTTTTCTTTTATATATACATATATTTATTTATTTATTTATTATTTGGTGATTTTACATCATGCATCCCATCAAACTCAGTTATCAGACCTCTCCGATACATGCCCACTCTTATGATCTCCCCATTTACAAAACTACCCATTTACTTACTGGAGGTCCGTTTGTGGAAATAGCAGCCTCTTTCTAGAATGGCTTTCTTTGAGACACCGTCATCAATTTGATGGGCTTTAAAACTGTCTGGAGAACATCTTTGTCTTGATGACTGAGATTCTTTCTCAGTCTGGCTGGCGATTGGCTGTAGTCTGAGACATGGAAAAGTCAAAGATAAATATGGTGTTTCCAATAGTGCAGGGATTGTCACAGAGGACAAAAATCATTTTTTCCAGGAAGAAGCAAATGTGGAACTGAGCCGGGATGCAGCCTAAAAAGAGGGCCCTAGTGTGTGCCTGTAATCTGGAGAGGAGATACAGTTAGAGATAAGAATTGCTCCCCACTGTCATTCCTGACAGCATCAATAGGCCCCTCCTCTAGGATATGTGACCTTTGTGAGTTGAGTTCAATGTCAAATAAGCAGATTGGCTGGGCTGATGGTCAGAGACTCAGTAAGAAACAAAAACTGCCATTCAGCAGCCATCTTTGTTTCAAAATGGTTTTAAAGAACACCTCTTCACTGGACCAGCACAATGTCCTGAGGGTTCTAGTTCCTTCCAACATAGAAACACACTCTGTAATGGCTTAAGTATGCCTAGAGGAAATGATACCGGTATTCTAGACAAGCAGTCTCACTCCTTCCTGGGAGATGTGTCTTTTTGGACATTTGTGTCTGCAGTTACAAAACAAAGATAGTGATATCTCTTTCATAGAGCTGTTGGTGAGAATTAAAAGGAGAGAAAAATGTGAAAAACACTTAAAACAATGCCTAGAGTTCTAGAATATAGTGAATGTTCACTATTCACTGAAATCATCATTCACTATCAGATCTGTATCTCACCACTTACAGACTCCTGGCATAAATGGTTCGTGAGCAATTTCACAGACCTCACGTGAGCAATTGTGGACTCTTGCTGGAACACTGCTCCTGATGTGGCAAGCATGAGCTAGAGAGCTTTGGGCTCCCTGAGCCATCAGCATTTGCCTCTTGCTCTGGGACAGCTTTTATACAGAGATAATTTTTAAAGAGAAAATTGTATATTTCAAGATTTATGATTGCTGGTGAATGAAAAAGTTCACCTCACTAAATCAGTAAATTTATGCATTGAATTTAGAAGGCAGCAGAGGCATTTTAAGTGTAAACTTCAGAAGGGGAGGGTAAGCAACTGAGGTGTTAGCTCACACACCTAAAATTATACTGAGATTTTTATAGCTGCACAGGGTGAGATGCTTACACTGAGATGGAGGAAAATACATAGGTTCAGGCATAGAATGTACTGTGTCCCCACACACATACATACAAATACACATGCATACATACATGCATGCACACACACACTAAATTATGCTTAAATGGGAAATATATATTTGAATGTACTCTAAAAGTATTCTTGTATATAAACACTTAAAATAAAAAAAAACTAAAAATAAATCTGTCAAAATATGTGCAAGATTTTTATGAGAAAATACAGACTTTTGTTGCAAGGCTTTAAAGATCTAAGTAAATGTTGACAAATTTTAAGACAGGATGACAGATCCTCTCCAACTCCCCAACGCAAATAAGATGAACAGTAAAATTCTGCCTAAGGTTTTCATATAATTTGACAGGCTATGTCCTAGCTAGGGTTATTGTTGCTGTGATAAAATACCATGACTAAAGCAACTTGTGAAGAGAAATGGTTTGTTTGGCTCTACTTTCAAATCACTGTAGGAACTCAGGACAGAAACTCAAACGGGCCAGGAACCTGGAGGCAGGAGCTGATGCAGAGGTCATGGAGTGATGCTGCTTACTGGCTTGCTCATTATGGCTTGCTTATCCTGCTTTCATATATAGCCCAGGACCACCTGTCCAAGGATGGTAGCACCCACAGTGGACTGGGCCCTCCTTCATCAATCACTAATTAAGAAATGCCTTATAGACATGTCTATAACCTGATCTTATAGATTTTCCTCAGTTGAGATTTCCTATTCTCAGATGGCTTGAGCTTGTGCCAATTTGACACAAAACACATCAGCACACACTCTAATGAGCTATATTGTAGTCTCCTTAAAATTCTACATTAAATTCTAACACCAGGGCCTCAGAATACTAGTGCTTTTGGAGAAGGAGTCAGCAGAAAGGCAAAATGAGACCATCCATGAAGGCCCTGATCCAACAGGACTAGTGTTTTTAATAAGTGTGGATCAATGTCTGAAGCCCCTCTGCAGAAATAACAAAGTTCTTCTACCCTTGAACCATGAATTAGACCAGGAACACAGGAATGGTGATAAAAATAGCTGCAGTTTATTATGAAAAGAGAGAAGCACTCTCAAGGGTAGAACTGAGCTAGTGGGCAGGGAACAGTCTCGAGAGCCCCAGATTTCTTGAGTTCTGATCCTTATGTTTACATAGAAGCACCTTCTCCAGATCTCTTCCTTACCTTACTCTTTGCTGCCTGTAGACCGGGTGGAGAGGAAATTCTAGTCTTTCTGTCATAAGGGAATCCGTGATGCCTCTATTCTCTGTGCCATTACTGCTGTAGTACCTTTATAAGAAATAACAATTTGAGAAAAAGGATAAAAAGATGATGATATGAAGACACTTTGGGAGAGAAGATGGCCATTTCTGAGTCAAGAGCATCTGAATCAGATAGTGTTCTCATAGCCTCAAAGAGGAATAAGCCTGCCAAACGCTTCATTCAGGACCTCCAGCCTCCAGAGCTGTGTGCACCAAAATTTCTGTTGTAGGAATCTGCAGTATTTGTTATAACTTTATAGTGAGGAACAAAGGATCATGAACACACAAGACAACTTTTGAAAAAAAAAAATGAAGTAGCCTAAGATTATTAGTGAATTATTTTAAGTTCTGATGACTGAAGGAAGGTAGTTTGTGAGTAGACTATGCTATTTAGCTTTATATCACTGTTACAAATACCTGAAATAATTAAGCTACAAGAGAAAAGGTTTTTATAATTCACAAGTTTTGAGAGTCTAGTCTAGGACTGAGTGATTCTATGGTTCGGGGCTTCTACTAGGGGTGTTGGATGTCAACGGTGGATCATGTGACAGAGAAAAATGGCTGAATAGCCCAAAAAGCAGGGTCTTGTAGTCTTCTTTGCTGCCATACCCAGCAACCCCAGGACCTCTCCTTAGGACCACCTCCTAAAGATTTTAATACCTCCAAGTAGTAGTACCCTGGAAACCATAATGTTAGCATAGGGACTTTTGAGGACATTTCTTCAAACCATAGCAAAAATGTAGACTAGTGGAATCAATAGAAAGGACAGAGACAGGGCCTTGTTTCAGTAAAGCTGAAAGATGGCAGACAGAGAAAGATGTGGTGAAAGTGCTGGAACAAAAGTGAAATGCAATTCTTACCGCTTATGAACATAAAATGTCACTGCCAGTAGATGGCGCTTCATACAGAGTTCTACACCTGTTTAACTGCAGAGACTAGGAGACTGGAGTGCCCAGTGTAAATGGGACCTCTGTGGCACACATTCTCCCTTCAGGGCTTAAGGATCATTGGGAAAGATGGAGCTGTGAGAGTCTAAGAGCCAGAGAAAGATTGCTTAGGACCTCTGCAAAACAGCACTTTCTGGGCATGATAGTGCCACTCGCAGTGACTGTGGTTACATGTACAAGACCTACATTAGATCAAGCCAGGAATAATTCCAACATGATTCAGGAGGGGCTCACAAAGCTCCACCCCTAGCTGAGGAGCTGTTGGCAGTTGATGGTTGTCAATTTCCTTCTGGGATGCAGCTGGGTAGTTGCCCAAGATACAGTAAACGGTCTTATTCACATAAGTGTTGCAGCATCAGCTGGAGTTGGTGGTTAAAAAGAGGACACACATGGAGTTGAGAGGAAGGGCTTCGGGGAAGGGTATGAGAGGGACCCTTAATCAAACACATTGTAAATATGTATGGCATTCTCAAGGAATGATTTAATATTTTTAATTGAAAATAAATCTCTACCAAATACAACAAAATCTGCAATCTAGGAAGATCACATTTAGCTCTAGAATGGAGGGTGCTATCTTGTGCTTGGACGGAGAAGAGCCATTAAAGCAGACACAAAAACTCATCAACATAAGGGAAAGACTGGGGACAGCTCAGCTATAGTGAAATTGAACATGCGTGTGCACAAAAGACAATAGGGAATGTAGGGGAAAGATACATTTGCACCAGGACAAATATCCATAGCTAGTATAACTGAAATTTCATCGTGACTGTTACAGTTCAGTAAGGAAAATAAAATAACTTTATTGTCTAAAAGGGCAAAATATATGTGCTGCACTTTGCAGAGTGGAAGCACCAAGATGCTCAATGCAAATTAAAACCAACCCTTACACAGGCAAATGTTAAAAAATATATGCTACTAGTTGAGAAGGGTGTGGACATGGAAAAGCATATATGTGCCTCTTGTGGGGCTGTTGCTGAGAACTAGATAGCAATAGTTGATAAATTTTAAAATAAACACACAATAATTCACTAACAAATTCATCTCTTCTCTCTATATATATATGAGTGTGTGTATGTATGTGAGTATGCATATGTAAAAATATGTATATGTTGAAAGAACATTTATATATGTTTACAAACATGCTTTCAATAGAAAATAATTGAAAAAGTCTTATACAATGTGAATGGGCTCATGATTGTTTTTTAGCAGTGAAAGTATGAGGACTACAATAAATATACTTGATTCTCACAGCCTAAATAATTACATTTAAATGAAAAATGCACATTAATATATATATATCAATGATTTATCTGCTTCTTTGTATCTATAAGAATGCATAAACTTATCAATAGATATGCTTTATGCCCTTATCTTTTTTATTTAAAAAGATTTTTCCCATATACACCACTGCTCGCCCTCCCTCCCCTCCTCCCTGTCCTCCCTCAGCCTCCCCCCACCCCATCCCCCACCCATCCCCCAGGGAGGGCAAGGACTCCCAAGGTGAGTCAGTTTAGTCTGGCATATCCAGTTGAGATAGGTCCGAGTCTCTCCTCCAGTATCAAAGCTGAGTAAGGTGTTCCTCTGTAGGGCATAGGCTCCAAGAAGCCAGGTCATGCACCAGAAATAAACTGTGGTCCTGCTGCAAGAGGCTCCACAAGCTGCTCATGCCATTCGACTGTTATCCACATTCGGAGAGTTTAGTTCCTTTCCAGGAAGGTTCCTCAGCTGTCACTTCAGATTCAATGAGCTCCCAATAGCTCAGGTCAGCTCTCTCTGTGGGTCTCCTCCTCATGATTCTGATCTTTTTGCTCATATACTCTCTCCTCTCTCTCTTCAGCTGGACTGGGAGCTCAACCCAATGCAATAGATACGTGTGTGTATATATGTATATATATATATATATATATATATATATATATATATATATATAA
Organism: Sigmodon hispidus; assembly: GCA_004025045.1. Classification (NCBI taxonomy): domain Eukaryota; kingdom Metazoa; phylum Chordata; class Mammalia; order Rodentia; family Cricetidae; genus Sigmodon; species Sigmodon hispidus. Next base: position 265,082 of record PVIH01000777.1, read on the forward strand.
TGATATACCTTTGGTATCAAGCTGAAACAAATCCATTGTTAATGGTACCATACATATTGTGTTAAAATATATTTGGTATAAATTCCAATTTCTAAAAGAATTGGAATCTCAGACCAGGAGATAGTTTAGTCAGTAAAGTAGCCACTGACCACACAAGCATGAGGATCTGAGTTCAGATCCTGGTGCTCACATAAAAGCTGACTTGACTGGGCATCTCTGTAACTCCAGCATAGAGCAGCTGCTGAGTTTTGGGTTCAATGAGCAATCCTGTCTCAAAAGGTAAGGTGGAGAATGATGAAGGAAAACAGCTGTCAACCTCTGGCCTAAACATACACACACACACATACATACACATACATACACACACATGAACACACACATACATACACACATATACACACACATACATACACACATGTACACACACATGCACACATACACACACATACACACACGTACACACACATGAACACATACATATACATACACACATGTACACACACATGAACACATACATACACACATGTACACACACATGCACATACATACACATACATACACACATATACACACATAAACACACATGTACACACACATGAACACATACACATACATACACACATGTACACACACATGCACATACATACACATACATACACACATATACACACATAAACACACACATACACACACATGAACACACATATGCATACATACACACATATACACACATGAACACATACATACACACATATACACACATGAACACACATACACATACATACACACATATACACACATACATACACACATATACACACACATGAACACACATACACATACATACACACATATACACACATACACACATGCATACACACATATACACACATCAACACACATACATACAAACATATACATACATATACACACACATGAACACACATACACATACATACACACATATACACACACATGAACACATACATACACACATATACACACACATGTACACATACACATACATACACACATATACACACATGCACACATGTACATACACACATATACACACACATACATACACACATATACACACACATGAACACATATACACACACATACATACACACACATGAACACATACACATACATACACACATATACACACACATACATACATGCATATACACACATATGCACACATACACAAACATACACACATATACACACATGCACACATCCCAAAGGAGCAGAGGGAAGAAAAGAAGGAGGAAGGAAGAGCAGGAGGGAGAACTGGAACCTCAAGTTCAAATTTGAGACATTCTTTTTATTAGGTAGTAACAGTGTAGCACTGGGCACATGCAGAGATGTCACCTATTTTAGTAAAGATTTGTCTCTTGCATTTATCATGCCAAATTTATGCCTGTTACATAGATTATTACAGTTCTAATGTATTAAAGGACAATAGTAATTTTATTGTAAATTCTATTACATCCCAGTTCTTACAAGTAGCAGTCATTTATTTCCTTCTCTAACCACGACTTAGCATTTCCCATAATTACTATTATTATTATTTCTTAGAAGTATGATTTTCATTGACTGACCAGAAAACAGCATAACCCATTAGCCAATAGAGATAATTTTAATGTTGGGCATGGTGGCATATGTCTATAATCTCAACACTTGGAGGATTGTGAAACAGCAGGGTTGTGAGTTCTAAGTCATTTTGGACTATGTAGTGAGATTTTATCCAAAACAAAACAAAACCAATAAATCCACTTTTGAAAGACAGAGAAACAGCCAATAAAATGAAAGCAATGAATGTGAAAGCAGATGCTTGGAGGGAAACTCCTCTGGACAGACCATTCAGTTTCTCATCTAACTAAACAGTAATCCATAATTCCTTTCCTTTACTGAACTTTCTTCTTAGCCCTCTAAAGCCCTTGAATTTAAAAACATGCATTTATGTGCCCAGGTGATAGTTTTTCTTCAGGAGAGCTACTTCCTAGATGTTCATCTCTGACAGATGTCTTGAGTAGTCTAGAGGACACTTCCTGAAATATAGCACTAAAAACGGCTTGATAAATGTGTTTTTGAGGTAACTGCATTAGAACAAAATAAACTGAAAGAGAAGAAGATGTGGGAACCCAGTAAGACAGACAAGCCTCTTGGCTTGAGTGTGGGTGGTCTTTGGTTCTTCATCCTTCACCTGGAAGACCAGATGATATTCTTGGAGTGTGAGTGTGGAGATGTCTGGAAATGATCTTTCTGATCTGAGGTGCCAGACATATATCTTAGAGAATGCAAGTGCCACAAAGAGGAATAGAGGAATTTCCCTTCTCAAAATTGACCATGAGTGGAAAGATCAGAAGAAGATCTCAGAGAGTTTTAGAACACAAGTCTAAGATTACAGGACACAGGACAAGAAATCACCCGTGCAGCCAGTGAGCTTTAAGCTAAAAATATAAATGTAGCTCCATATTTGTAGTTTGGCAAACATAGACAGAGCAAATAGACCTGTATGGGAGAAAACATGTCAGAATCAGTTTCCTGAAATATGCATACCTTACACAGTCCAAAATCTTACAGATCAAGATTAAGCAGGAATAATTATCTGCATAGTTAAACAGAAATTGATTTTTAAGTTAAAATTAATTGATAATATATTTTTAAATGAAGTTTAATGTGCTTAAGGAGCCTCTAAGAGCCAAGGATGATAGTATAGGCCTATAGTTCATCTCCTAAAAAGTGTCTACATTTTCTGAATAAGTGTCAAATATCATAAGCTGAATTTTATTCCAATAATAAATATTTAACTGTTCCACCAATACTTGGATATATGTGGGTACTTCAGAGGCATGTGTGTCTTGAGAGACCCTCAAAGTGTTGTTAGTAAAGTTTTGCTTTGAAATATACCAGTTTAAATGTATATCTCCCTTGCAGTGACTATATTTCCAAAGCCGTAAAATCAAAGTTCATTTGCATGAAATGTAAAAGAAAACTTGGAAAGAAACTGATATTTCCAGAAGCATACTGGACATCTAGATGCTTCTGGAAATGCAGATGCATGTTTACTGGAAATGGATAGCAACTCAGGTATTTTGCAGCTGCTTCACAATAAGTTCAGATGGTACAGGACAAACCTACCAAGTCTTCCTTGTGTCTGTGGAGAGACATCAATTAGCACATGACAGATGCTTCAAATTCATTGTTATACACTTGTCTTTGCACTGTTTTCTCTAGAATGTTTTTCTTAGGTTCTAGGCAAACTCTCATTTGTGATCTCTGTAGACAAAACAATTGAGCCCAAATTCCAGTTCATCCTCTTATTAGTTGTTTTTCTTTATGTTTAAACTTCCAGGCTCTCAGATTGCCTATGTGTGAGAAAAGAATGGCCCACGTCTATGGTTAGGTGTTTTACACGTCAAAGAAAATCTCTCTCCTTAACAGAGCATCTGTCAGTATTTTCATGCCCATTTTTTAATAGCTATTCTTTAAGAATCCTACTTGTTTAGCTCTGCATTGAGCAATAAAAGCAGATGCCTACATACAATATTTGAATTGAGTATTGAAAGCAAACAAGCGCCCTCCTGAGGACGAAACTCGTATGACAGCCATTGGTTACTAAGGCTGCCACCTAGGGGCAGCACCCTGAACAGCAGGGAAGAGGACAGCAGCAGAACATTGCACAGCCCAGTTTGGAAATCACCAGGATTTCACCACACACATAGCAGAGAACTTAACCAAGTATGGAGCACTGGAGCTCTGTAGCTTAGTGTGACCGCAGGATACCAGCCCAAAGCTAGTCCTATCTAAAAGCACTTCTCTCTGTTTTTACTCCTGGGAAAACAAGATTCAGTTCTTATGGTTGAAACCATTATCTTCCAGAATTAAAGCTTAGTTGCAGTGTGGGTTTCCATTGAAAAGAATCCATTTAGGACACTTTCCTTCATCCCCTGAGGCAACGAGGTCTGTAAATGGACTTCATTTGCATTTAACTTTTAACATTAAAGGTCCACACATGTTAATAAGAACTAATACACACCAAAAATGCTATTGCTCCCAATTTTATTTCTTTTTGGAAAGACACCTACAGAAATACTAAACAAAACAAAACAAAACACGCACCAAGTTTATCATAATGATTACCCCTGAGGAAGAGTAAGCAAAACTGGGGAGGATTCTGTTCAACTCTATAATATTTCATTCTTATATCTGAATACATAGTTAAATTCAACACAACACACATTAACATATTAAATTCTGTTAGCTTCTGTATTTAAAATGTTTCCTAACAAAAGTACTTTGAGAGGTCTTAAACTAAGGAAACAATGGTCTTTAAATTAGGGCTTTTTAAGAATCTGGATCCCAGGCTGGGCAGGTGGAGGCTCAGGCCTTTAATCCCAGCACAAAGCACTCAGGAGGCAGAGATAGGTGGATTTCTGAGTGTGAGGCCAGCATGCTCTAAAGAGCAAGTTCCAGGACAGCCAAGACTACACAGATAGACTCTGTCTCAAATCCCTCCCAGCCCCACAAAAATAATTTTATTTAAATGTTGTTGAACATGGTGGCACCCAGGTTTAGAGGTTGCTCAATGGTAGAACATTTACCTAGGAAGCAGGAGGCCCTGGGTTCGGTCCTCAGCTTGGGGGAAGGGGGGTAGACTGGACATAGAATAGTAAAAAGATTCCAGGTCAGCTGTGCAGTACTGCTGTGACATCGTGCAAGCTCACTTTCACCCTGTGCCTCTTCTCTTACAAATTGGGAGAATTTGATGTATACTCATCAAAGTCCTTTAGGGCCAGTGTTCTACTTTTGTAAAATAATGTATTTAGAATATCATTTCAAGTACATTCATTATGGAATACTAATTCAACGTATCTAACAATGGATGAAATTCCAGAGAAATGGGGCCCAATGCCAATTAAGCTAAAGATGATGTGCAGATGGGTCTTCAGACTTCACTTGGTAGAGAAGCTAGTTACAAAAACAGAGCAAATGAGCTCATAATGCACACCTGCAATCCCTACACTCCACAAGCTAGGGCTGGAGAATTGTTAAGCTCAAAGTTGGCATGGACCAGTCCTAGGCACATGTGATACCTCCCAAGAAACAAAGAAAACAAAACAGTCCAAATACCCTAAATCACCTTTAGACCTTATTAATTGCAGCCCAGCCTTATGACCATTTATTCACTCTGCATTAAATGTTAAGTTTCATTTTGAATTTGTTCCTTCTGACCCACAGCATCTACAATCAGTGAACCACTTTTGTCTTATCACTCCCTATGTTATTCAGGACTTCTAGTGATGTAATGAATCTCCATGGCTAAACATATCTTGGGAAGGGATTACCTTACCTTATACTTCCACATCATAGCTCATCATCATAGAAAACCAGGTCAGAAACTGAAACAGGGCAGGAACCTGGAGGCAGGAGCTGAAGAAGAGGCCATGGAGGGTTGTTACTTATTGGCTTACAACTCATGGCTTGCTCAACCTGTTGAGTTACAGAACCCAGGACTGTTGTAGAATATTTCCAGGTCTGTTTAGGCTAGAAGTTCGGACCTTGCCCACGGCGGCTTTTCCCCCCAAAGAAATGAATCAGACGCTTATATTAATTTCATACTGTTTGGCCTATGTCTCAAGCACATTACTAGCTAGCTCTTTCATCTTAAGTCAACCCATTTCTAGTATTCTGTCTGCCATGTGTCCCAGCCCATGGCTCACCTGGATTCTTTACATGACTCTTTTCGGGGGTCGGATGGAGACTGACTAACTCCACCCTCCTTCTACCTGTCTCTCCTCTGATCCTCCACCTACTTCTACGATGCTCCACATAGGCCAAAACAGCTCCTTTATTTACAGAGAACAGTCCCTCCACACAGGACCATCAGGCCAGGGGTGGTCTCACCCATGATGGACTAAAGCCTTCCCCATCATTCATTAATAAGGAAAACATCATACATGATTGTCTAGAGCCCAATCTTATCAAGATATCTTCTCAATTGAGATTCCCTCCTCTCAGGTGACTCTAGATTGTGTCAAGTTGACATAAAATTGGTCAACACAGTGCCCCTTCATGATACAATATCTTTTCTTATTTTTTAACTGCTTAAAAATCACAGTCGATATTTTAGTTTCCTACTGGTACATACATAGATTCTTGCCCATCTTTTTCTCTCCCTGTTTAAATCATACACTCTCCCTGTTTAAATGGAGGACATTACCTTAAATTCCTGAACAAGAACTGACAGGATCTGGAGAGACAGTTCAGTGGCTAAGAGCTCTGGCTGCGCAGAGGACCTGGATTCTATTCCCAGCACCCGCATGGTAACTCAACACCTTTTGTAACTCCAACTATGGGATATCTGATACCTTTTGGCTTTCATGAGTACCAAATGCACATGCATGCAGACAAAACACCTAAGCACATAAAATAAAAGTAAATGAATAAGTAGGTGAAAATTAAAGAACCTCAGGCATCTCTTTAGGGCTTCCAGATGATCATGCTGTTTCCCTGGTTACCCAAGGCAGCAGACAATGCTAGAAGTAAAAGATGCCTGTGTAGATGGAAAAGAGATCATGCTAGACATTAGACATTAGACATGAGAGGACTGTGAACACTGCAAAGGATTCTGAGAGAGAGGGGCTAAATTCTGTCATAGATAAGTGCAGTGCCTCAGCTAAGCATGAGGGTATAGATGAAGAAAATGGCTAAGCTTCTGTATGTGTAGACAGAGACAATAAATCAAAATCCTAGTGAACTATCATTTATCTCATCCTGGTTAGGACTGATATGACCAAAAAAGGCAAAACAATAGAGCATAAGTATTCATAGAAAAGGTAACTCATATACTATTGATAGGAATATAAATTAGGATAGCCAATATTGAAAACACTACAGCAATTCAACAAAAATGCTACAGACTGCCATAGACACCTCCAATTCTACTACAAGATATGTATCTAAAGGAAATGAAATCACTGAATCAAGAGAACACTTTCAATTCCACATTTATTACAGTATTTATAGCTAAAATATGTGATCAGCTCAGGTGACTTCCCATGAATGTATAGATAGAGAGGATGGGTTTATTTATACAATGGAATATTGTTCAACCACAGAAAGAATGAAAATTTGTTATTTGCAACCACATGAGTAGAGTCATTATGATATGTGAAATAAACCAGGAACACAAATACCATATGATTTCACTCGTGTGTGGAAAGAAGATGGCAGTCTTGTAGAAGAATGGAGTAGAATGCAGTTCTCTAGAGACTAGGAAGGGCAGGGCTGAGGGATGCTGGGAAGTTTAATAAGGAAACAATGCATGACTGGGAGGAATTACTTCCAGTTCTTCTGTAGCACAACAGGATAATTATTAGGTAAAATAACCTAGGAGATGTTTCAAGATGCCTGAAATGGTATGGAATTTCCAACATGTAAATCTGATGAATAGTTAAGGAGATGATAGCACTTACTGTTCTGACTCAATTATCATGCATTGCCACACATGCTTGTTTTAAGTGACCATAATGTATCCCAAAAGATGTACAAAAATCACATAAGATGGAAAAAAATGCACAATTGTTAGTGATAGTACAGGGTATTGCTAGACCTTCAGGTACATTCCAGACAATACCCTAACATGTGCATATTTTGTAAATCACAGAAACCTTTAAAACCTTTTTCTGAAAAGATCTTCAAGTTCATGAGTGGAGGTTGGAAAGAGGGGTTTGGGTTTTTTTGTTGTTTTGTTTTATTTTTAGACATTTGAGCTGTTTAGTTAACTGAAAATACCCTTTCAATATATGATGGTATAAAATGCTGATCATTTTATTCAGTGCTTTCCAAGATAGAACACTATTCCCTACCTCCTACTCTTGATCTTAAAAACCTTTTAAAGAAATAACAAGATGCCCAGTATCATTCCTGTTACACTCTGAGAACTGCTTATGCCCCTATGTGCCTACTGAAAAAAATGACTTTCCTTTACTGATCCTGTTTTAAAATTTATCATTCCCCCTTTCTCAGGATAGGCCTAGGTAAAATAGACCAAGGATCTAGACAGAAAGGAGAAGCAGGTACCACAATTGCATGAGCTTCAGCAATGCCCTTTCCTCTCTTTCTCTCTCTCTCTCTCTCTCTCTCTCTCTCTCTCTCTCTCTCTCTCTCTCACACACACACACACACACACACACACACACACACACACACACACACACACATTTCCCATTTTTTCATTTTAAACCCAGATCAGTTTATTCTATCACCAGAGTGTCAAATTCACAAAGATAATCTGATTTTATTCCTCAAGTAATTCTATAGGGAAATTATTTTCACTCTTGCTTTATAGAAGAGGAATTTGAAACTGACAGAGGTTATTTTATCAAGACCAAGTAACCAGAAAGCACAGGCTCAGGATTAAAAATATAACTAGATGTACATAATTTCTAAACTGAGCCTTTGTCACCGCAATAGCTTGGAGGAACAGTGGAGGCATGAATATAGATGAATATAGTTCCTAAGACTGGCCACAAAGATAAAACAATGAAGACTTCGCTATCTTTGAATCCAAAGACCAGACTTGAGTACTATTGCTTAGATAAAAATGCCAGTCGTCAAAGTGAAAGCCAAATGTACACTATTTGACCACACAGAAAAGCTAAACTCAGAACCTTGACAGGCGTTCTCTGAGGTATAACTGTTTCATTATCCAGTGAAGCAGGCATTCAGGCGACCTGTCTATGGTCATCTAAGACAGTCACTGAAGTGGCACTGGAACAGACGTCTCCTGCTGCTGCTTGTCACGCTTCCCTGCATACCCTGCTCTCTGCTTTGCAAGAGATGATGGTGTGATGCTATCAAGTGACTGCTGCATCAAATATTTACCAGCACCTATTATGTGTCAGGTACCGTGATGTAATGATAAACAACGGGAGACGTGGTAAACAAAACAGCAGTCTCTCTTGAGACCTACAGCTTAGTGGGATGTAGAGACATCAAAGAATTAAGTAAATATATGATGGCTCACCATAGCAGGCTGTGTCAGCTCTGGTCTGAGAACATAGTTAATCTAACTCAGTAGTGGACAGGCATCCTCTGTCCTGTATCCTCACTGTTAGTCATTCTCATTTGTTTTCTTAATGACAGTTGTTGCATTTGAGGGGAAATGGAATATCAAATTAGTTTTAATTTTCACTTTACTGATGGTTTAGAATGTTGAATGTATTTATTATTGTTAATTATTTATATCAGTGTGTGTGTGTGTGTGTGTGTGTGTGTGTGTGTGATAGAGAGAGAGAGAGAGAGAGAGAGAGAGAAACCAAAAAGCATCAGATCCCCTGGACCTGGAGTTACAGGCAGTTGTTAGCCACTCAGTGTGGGTGCTGGGAATAAATCTCTAGTTCTCTAAAAGAATGGTAGGTGCTTCTAAGCACTGAACAATCTCTCCAAAAGCATAAATACATTAAATAATACTTACTAGCCATTTCTGTCTTATTTTGAAAGCTGTCTATTCAGTCCTTAGCCTGAATTTTCTTTATTATTTATATTACATCCTGCCACAATTTCCTCTTCCTCCTCTCCTCCTAACCCCTCCCCTCTCTTCTCCTCCAGCGACTCCTCCTCCATTTCCCATCAGAAAAGGGCAGGTCTCCGGGGATATCAACCAAACATGGCATAAGAAGTTACAATGAGACTTGGTACTTACCCTCATATCAGGGCTGGATGAGGCAACCAAGTAGGAAGAAAGGGGTTCCAAAAGCAGAGAAAAGGGCAAGAGGCAGCCACCACATCCACTGTTATGAGTCCCACAAGAACATCAAGCTATACATCATAACATATATACAGCTAGGCTAGACCCATATAGGCTTCGTGATCATAGGTTCAGGCTCTGTGAGCCCTTATGTGCCTGAGCCCTGCTTAATTGATTCTGTGGGCCGTGTTTTGGTGGTATCTTTGACTCCCTTGGCTCCTACAATCCTTTATCCCCCTCTGCTGCAAGATCCCCAAAATCTAATGTTTGACTCTGTGTCTCTGCTCCCATCAGTTGCTGGGTGAAGGTTCTCTGATGATGATTATGCTGGGCTCTGCTCTATGAGTATAGCAGAATATCATTAGGTACCATCTCATTGACTTTGTTTTGTGGTGGTAGTTTAGATTTTGGTTTTGGGTTTTTTTTGGGGGGGTGTCAGTTATGTTTGGTCTATCCTAGGTCTTTGGACTATAGCTTTCCAGGCAGTATCAGGGGTGGGCTCTCTCTTGTGGCATGGGTCTCAAGTTAGGCCAGTTGGTCACTCCCATAAGTTCTAAACCACCTTCACCCTAGCACATCTTGAAGGTAGAACAAATTGTATGTGGGAGGGTTTGTGGCTGGGATGGTGTCCCAGTCCCTTCACTGGAGGCCTTGCTTAGTTACAGAAGATGACCAGTTCAGCCTCAGAATTTCCCATTACCAGGAGTGTTCTCTAAGGTCACCCTTTTAGATTCCAGGAGTTTTCATTGTATGATGTTTGGGATACAGATCTAAACAGAATTCTCAACAGAATCTCAAAAGGCTGAGAAACACTTTAAGAAATGTTGAACATTCTTAGCTACTGGGAAAATGCAAATAAAAACTACTTTGAGATTTTATCTTACACCTGTCAGAATGGCTAAAATCAGAAACAAAAATGACAGCTCCTGCTGGGAGGGATGTGGAGCAAGGGGAACAGACCTCCATTGCTGATGGTAGTGCGAACCTGTATAATCACTTTGGAAATCAATATGATGATTTCTCAGAAAATTGGGAATTAACCTACCTTAAGACCAAGCTATACTATTCCAGGATATATACCCAAAGGACAGCTTATCCTATCATAAGAATACTTACTCAACTGTGTTCATAGAAAATTTATTCATAATAGTCAGAAACTGGTAACAACCTCAATGTCCCTCAACCAAAGAATAGATAAAGAAAATGTAGTACACATCCACAGCTGTTTACAAAAAATCTCATCATGAAATTTGCAGACAAATAGATGTAACTAGAAAAAAAGTCATCCTGGGTGAGGTAACCCAGATTCAGAAAGACAAACATGGAATGAACTCGTTCATGAGTGGATATTAACTGTAAAGTAAGGAATAACTAGACTAGAATCCATAGATCCAGAGAAGCTAAGTAATGAGGAGGGCCCATGTGGAAGGAGTATGCATGGATCTCCCTGGGAAGAGGAAATAGAATAGACTTTTCAAGTGGACTGAGGGAGGGAGGTTGGGAACAGGAGGGATCAGGTAGTCAGGAATGAGAAAGATCTTAATGGTAGAAATTTATTCTGAATTATTTGCATTGAATGGCTTGTTTTCTTAGTATTGATGTTTTTATAATTTCCTTGTATATTCCAGATATTAATCATTTGCCAGTTGTATACATGGTAAAGATTTTTTACATTGTAATATGCCTCTTCAGCTAACTAATTGTTCCTTTTCAGTGCAGAATTTGTGTGTGTGTGTGTGTGTGTGTGTGTGTGTGTGTGTGTGTGTGTGTGTGAGAGAGAGAGAGAGAGAGAGAGAGAGAGAGAGAGAGAGAGAGAGAGATGACATGATGCCTCATTTGTCACTTGTTGGTACTATTTCTGAGCAAGTGGAGTCCTGTTAAGGAAGTCCTTAACTGAGCTTATCATGAAGTGATTCCCATAGTTTTCTTCTAACAGTATAATAACTTCAGGTCTTGTGTTGAGGTCTGCTTGAAGTTGTGTTTTGCGTACAGGGACTGGATGGGCACTATGGATCTTGCGTCCTTCTTCCACACATAAATATCCTGTGTTTCTAGCACCCTTTTTTTAAATAGAAACAGTCTTCTTCACTATATGCTTTTCCCATTTTTGTCTTAAGTGAAGGTGGTGTACAGCTGTGTAGGCTTATATCTCCTAATAGTCCCCTTTTCTATTCCCTTGATTTATGTGCTTGTCTTTATGGCAGTGCCATGCTCTTTTTATTACTATATCTCTGTCATATAACTTGAAATTGGGAATAGTGGTCCCTGTAGTGTTACACATTTTGCTCAGGATTGCTGTAGCTACCTGGGATCTTTTGTGATTCCACATGTATTTGGTTTTTTTTTTCCCTTGTGAAGAATGGTATTGGAATTTTGATTGCGATTGCATTGAGTCTCTAGATTGCTTTTGGTATAATGGTCATTTTCACAATAGTACTTCCTCTAGTCCATGAGCAAGGACAGTCTTGTCATAGTCTGGTATCTCTATTTCTTATTTTGATATTTTAAATCTTTACTGATAAGTCTTTTACTGACTCTGTTGGGTTTAATCCAAGGTACTTTTTTGAGGCTACTGTGAACAGAACTGTACCCCTAATTTCTTCCTTGGTGTGTTAGTTGGTGGCGTATAAGATAGCTTCTGGATTATGTGTTTTAATTTAGCATCTTGCCACTGTGCTGAAATTATGAATTCTAAAAGTTTTCTGATACAGTTGTTAGGCTGATTTACATATAAGAAGATCTCATCATCTACAAATAAGGATACGTTTAACTTTCTCTTTCTTATTTGTATCCCCTCCCTTTTCTCTTTTTATTGCTCTAAATGAGATTTCAAGTGCTATATGAAATAGAAGTAGGGAGGATGGATAAGTTTTTTTATTGTTGTTGTTCTTGATCTTAGTGTAAATACTTTGAATTTTTCTTCATTTATTGTGATGTTGTATAGGTTTACAGTAAATAGCCTTTGTTATGTTAGAAGACATTTCATACATTCCTGATCTCATTGGGAATTCCATCATGAAGACATGCTGTATTTGTCACAAAAATCTTTTCTACATCTATTGGAACAATAATGAGATTTCTGCCCCGGAATTCACTTATGTGATTATTATATTTATTGACTCATCTGTGTTGATTATTTTATTTATTGCTTTATCTGTGTCAAATCATCCTAAATATCAAAAATGAAGCCAACATGATCATGGCAAATAATCTTTTCAGTGTGTCTAAATGTGATTTGCAAGTATTTTATTGAGAATTTTTATGTCTATGTACATCAAAGTAATAGGCTTTTAATTTTCAGTGTTTTTGTTTTTTTAACTGGTTTTGGTATCAGCATAGCACTAGATTCACACACACACACACACACACAGAGAAAGAGAGACAGAGAAGAGAATTTGGGAGCATTCATTTCTTTTCCCTATATAGAATAATTTGAGAAGGATTTGATGCTAATGCTTCTTCAGAGGTCTTATAGAATTCTTCATTGAATCTGTCTGGGCCTGGACTTTCTTTAGTGAGGAGATTTTATTGTAGGGAGCAAAGAAATCTTGAGTGAGTGAAGTTCTGGGGGAAAGTGCATTGTTTGATGTAGGTGTGGCTATGTCAAGGACTCTAGCCTCAGATCCAGCAGTGTCAAAGCCTTTCCACTAGGGAGAGGCTCAGCAGGATGACAAAGCTTTCCTGTGATGTGTGTACATCAGTGCTGATTGTGTGTGCAGAAACTGACAAAAGCAAAGATTAATACTTATTTTTCCAACATGACAGTTTCCCAGGGAAGACCAGCCAGCTGTCTTAGGGAGGTGGGGTCAGGTCATGATTTGTTCTTACTGGTACAAACATTTATGAATATGTATATATATATTTTCCTACTTGAGTGGTTCTGCTTGACCATCATCTGTGGAGTCACAGAACTCCTTATTCACATTGTAATTGTTTCACACAGATATTTTCTTCAATCAAGAAAACACATTTACCATGAATCAACATCAGTGTAGGCTCATGCCCTCAGAGTTCACTTGACTTACCATATTTCCTATCATCCTTAAGCAGATGCCCTGGATCACCCTGCACAACCTTTTGACAACATAAAACTTACAGAAAACATCAACAGCAAGATGACATATGTTCTCTGAGTCTTCAATTAGTCTATTGTTATTAGGACACTATTTCACCCATATACAGATACATGGATTTGAAAACTTCAGTGTGAAAATAAAATAGTTCATCTCATTCTACACCCAAGAATCCATTTTTTAAAAAAAAATTATACTGGGAGGAGAAGCCTTCTATAGGGAAGGGCCTCACTACAGACTATCCAACCACAAGCAATCAGTCATAAACACACATTACTAAATGGACTCAGCAGACTGTACTTATAAATATATATGCTTTTGATAATTAAGCATAAGAAGTCATATATTTGAAGAATAAGAACATGGGAGGAACTGAAAGGGGAGTGCAGATGGAAATGTTGTAAATACAGTAACCACGTATGAAATTCTCAAAACATAAGAGAAATACATTTTTTAAAATGTAATTCTCATTCTTGCAATTTTGGCTTAGTGCTTTTTGTAAATGGCTGGGTAGGCTTCTGATTGGCTGTCTTTCTTGATTGAAACAGGATCTTGCTATCTTTGAACCCCACCTCAACGTTTTGATCTTCCTCCCTCCCAACTATTAGGATTACACTCTTGTGCTAGCAAACCTTTTCACATCCATGAATATAACAATAATTACTATGAATAGAATACATTACCATCTGACTACTATGGGCGGCTCACATCCCCAAATCAACTTAAAATAAGCAGAGTCATCATGATTATAGAAGAAATTAGTTTTCTGGTGAAAAATGGGAGTTAAAGAGTTTGGACTAGAACTTTAGATACTCAATTAAATAGCTTTCAATATTTCTGTGTGGCAAAAGATGAGGAAAAGCTATAGAAATCTAATATAAACAAGACTGCTGATGACCAGCGTCCTCCAGGAAGGGCACGCTTAGGCAACTGAGTCACTTTCTAAGGACAAACAACCAAGAAAAGTGTAAAAAAGATAAAAATTCTACAACCAAATCATCAGGTGTCAAAATAATGGCTGTGTTCTTTCTCTTTATTGTTTGGTTAAGTTTCCATACACATTAGTGGAAATTCTTTTCTTTTTTTCTTTTTTTTTCTATATTCAATCTCATTCAATACATTATGATTATATGTCACTCACATATTTGGTATTTGTATCAAAAGATTTCAAAGGAGTAAGTCTAACTGTGGCTAAAGAAGGAAAGAAATTATCTAGACATCTTTGAAATAATGTGTGAGACTTAGAGACTCTCCCTAGGGAAGAGCGGTGTTTAAGTCTTTTGTTGTTAAAAGTTGGCTACATTGTGTGATGGAAAAGCACGGTGTTATTTCTTAATTATTCATGAATTAAATATTGTCAGAAGAAATGAAGTAAATGCCAAAATTCCAAAGAGAGCTAGGTCACTGGTAATTTGACAGCATCTTGAAATTCCCCTTTGGATCAGGAAAATGTCTTTCCAGAATCTCTTTCCCTGCATGGCTCTGGGTTAGAATTTTCCAATATGAATAACTCAAGTGAGGTTTGAAAGACAGGATTTAAATAAATGAGATTTGGGAATGCTATTGCTTTCTCCTAGGGTGTGTGATCCTGTACTGTTTTACAAGTTCTTACTTAGCAGCCACATTGGTTTCAATATTTTTCCCTAAATGCATTATTCTCTCCTTGGTCCCAGGTTTTGCCACTGCAACTGTTTCCTGACTCTCTGGTCTCAGCTATTCAAATTCTATTCTCCAGCTCTCTCCATATTTGCCTGTGCCCTATTTTCTTTATAAAATTTTCAGCTCTCTCCATATTTGTATGATCCCCATTTTTTTTTTACATAAAATCAAGACATACCCTCTAATATATGCAGAAGTTCTGTTATCTTGAGCCAACTCAGACTAATACAGTAAGTAGCCATCTGCTTCTGGTTTATTCCAGTCCTCACAACCTCTCTGGAAGTTATGTCCAATAATGTAAACCTATACACAGAAAATGGGTATGGTAAACTGTTTGGTAAAAGGAAGGGAAGCGTCTGAAAAGCAGGCCACATGAAGAGGTAAGCAAGACAACCAAGGTTAGATCAAGCATGGAGACCAGGATAAATGGAAGGTGAAGTTCCAGAATCCAGAGGCTGCACTCCTGGTGCTTACTACAAGCTAATAATTCCAGGCTTAGCTGCTGTTTAGAATGAACACAATTCCTAACATTCTTTATAGCATTTCTCAAGTTAGGCTCACTATTGGCATAGCTGAGTTGCAGATGAAAATTATCAACAATGGTAGATTTAAGTAGGAATATATTATATCAATATATTATGTCTATTGTAGTTCAGAACTACAAAGAGGGCAAAGCTTATCACCAATATAAAATTAACACACTGATTATGAAATATAGTTATTAATTATAATTAGCAAATGATGTAACGAAACCAGCAGTAACAACATTACTTTAGATCACAGAAAGAAATACTCATTTCCAATCCAATCCTCAAGTTCAATGTGTGCATCCAATTGAAACTGCAAAGTCTTCCACTTTATAAGATTTATATCTTTCATTATTTTTCAAGCAACCTTGAAAGTGAATTGATTTCTTCAGTAAGACTCTTCTCTTACTCCAGTTTACAGATGTAATAATTTAGTTTAGTTATCAGACATGCAAGTGATAAGATTAGTGTGCTTTGTGTTGGGTCCCCTTTGTGATAAATCATTTCACTTTTTGTGTACAAACCAGGAGCCCTCCCAAACCTTAACTTCCAATGGATAGGTCACATGACTAATATTATTACATCATGGTCATACATTGATTCATTTCATTAACAACTCTCAAAAATACAGTTTATATATTAATGGAGGTAGGTTCTGTAGTGAGTTGGACTGTATACCCTCTTTATTCTGAACCACAATCACACAATTTCCAAGAAGCAGCTTCAAGGTTAATTTTTGTTTGTTTGTTTTACTGTGCTCTGTTGTATGAAAGGCTGCCCACTTTCACCTGATCAGTGTATCTGCATGTACATATGTCATTCACACACTGTGCTTGAACATTTGCATGCATGTGCGTGTCAGACTTAATTAAAGCACTCACTCTCCAGGCTCTTCCCAGCTCTCTGTTCCCATCAGTGCCCCTTCTAATGGGATCTGTTGACAAGGCCCCTTCTGGTCACTTGCTGACAGGGACAAGGAGCTTATGGCTTTTAAATGGAAAGGATTTGCTATCTAAAGCTTCAACCCAAGCCTCCAGCCCTCCTTTCCAGAGGTCAGAGCAGTAAGGTCCTTGGTAGCTATGGCAATCACAAGGTGAACTGATGAAATACTGACATTCTAGAGCTGACTGCTTGACACTGATCCAGTTAAACCCAGTTAGGAAATTAAGCTTATGAAATCATATTTCTGAAATGAAAATGCAGAGCAAGAAAGCTTTTGGTTTTTGTTTTTTACAGCTAAATAATTAGATATGGTGTGTGCCTCCTAGGTCTATCATCACAGATTGATTATCTCTTAACCTAAACCCCAGCACATCATCCCAGTGACATTAAATTTGTCAAGAGTCACAGACCTTTTTTCTTCCAGGGTTATGTCTGTGTAGCCTAAGTTCCTAAGCCAATGTGACTTGTTGCACATTCAGCTGTCTTTAATTGTCCTTTTAAAATACCTTATTTTGGGGGGGAGATCTGCAATATAATTTATGTTTTAATGGTTACTATTTTTAAAATAGTGAATACTTGTGGAAAATACTATTTTAAGATGCGGTTGACCTTTTTAGATCCAATTCTTAAAGGATGTTTTTGTCTATTGAAATCCTGATTGCTTTGATTTCATTCATATCTGCTTTTTAGAGGACTATTATTGTTGTTTGTTTTGTTCTGTTTCTTGGATTTTGTTTGGGGTTCCTGGTGAGCAGACTCCATGTCTTTATAGCCATGCTAAGAACTGTCAGCTACTGAGCTACACCATCAGCCTCCACCAGTGTCACTGAACTAAGCTGACCCTTGATTCTCCTTTTTGTTAGCAACATTTAAAAAAAAAAAAAAGAACTTGGGATTTGGTAGTGCTCTTTCAGAAAAAAATGCTCTGGGATGGCTTTAATCCTGTTCTCAGCCCTAACCCACCCCTGGTCTGTCTGACTCACATCTTCCTCTTTTGTCTACCTCGAGTTCTGTATTTCATTGTTTGATGACTGTGTTTATAGGTCCCAGTGTTATGTTACTGAGTTTTAGACTCCAGCACTTCCTGGGGTGGGTTGATTCACTTCATACTCCTTTGCAAGTGACAGATGAACAGCCCAAGTTTATTTGAGGACCAGGAGGGAACACATTGTCCCTGGGTACAGTTTCAATGTATATATGCCTTCCAGAGTCTATGGTGAGCCTTAATCTCTGGAGCAGTAGTATTGAGAAAGATAATATCACACAGGCTCCACCCTCATAAATAGAATTAAGGCCTGTATTAAAAAAAAAAAAAAAGAGCTTCACACAGCATTTGAACCATTTTTGTATCACTCCCTTCAGTCCTATAATGGCCTCTTCCAGGGGAGGAGGTAACAAGGGGTCACCTTAGAAACAGAGCAGGGGATGTACAACAGTTAAAAATGATGCCTGTGGTATGTCTTCGCAATAGCACAGTTATCTAACCAAGAGGAATAAGAAAATCAGACACCCATCAGTAAAACTAGCTGCTTCTTTCTCCATGGCAGTTTTGTTATCTTCCTGCCACAGGCTTTTCTAAGCAGAGGATATTTAAGGAAGCATAAAGACTTCTGTTTGATTTCCCAAGAAAGGCTGGGGAAAATCCCAGTAGGAATATAAATAATCCCACAAAATTACCCCTTTTATTGAGTCTCAAAAGCCAGACCTAAATGGGTGGGGCTGGTGCTGGGGAAAGCAAGAACAAAATCCACAGAGAACTGTGGTCAACATGATTTTTTAAAAAAAGAAACTTTTTTTTTTTTTTTTACAAAATTTATATAGCAAAATAAAGCACAGTCAATCTGTTTACAAAATAATTATTGAACACATAAATACATGTAATATCTAGCATTATGCTATTTATGTAGAAAATAACTAAGAAATAGAATGTAAGGTCCTTTCTTGTAGATTTTGTAAGGTGAAAAAAGCCAAGGAAAAAATACTCTCCACTGACTAGACCCAAGACCTGAACCAAGAAAGAACATCCTTACCCTGATTCCACAGGACTGGGGTTTAAAATCCCACCAATCACTGAGCTTGCCTCAAAATCATTCCACAGATTTCCACCAATCTCAATCCACCCTGAAAAGCTGTAACTTCTCTGGAGAAACCCTCCCTTACCTGAGGAGAATTGTTACACTCCCGCTAGAACAGATCTGAAAACTGCTGCACCTACACTGACTTTGTGGTATTCCTTGGCTCCCAGCTGCCAGGAGACATTTCCAACTGAGCTGCTATGCCCGTGTGTAAGAAATTCCACCTGGCAGGCTGGACATGTTGTTATGAGTGGGGATTTTATTGCTACCTACAAAGAATGAGGACCTGGGTCAATCACCTAGCTTTGCACAGCAGAAGGAGTAAGAGAGCTTTGCCCCAATGGGCAAGGATTTTTAAAGAAAAACCTATGTAATCAAGATGCGACACACCTTGATGCTCCAGGATTGGGCAAAGGGGTAAGATGCAGCAGCCACTGGAGTTTTCTGGCGCGAATCCAGTTGAATCAATTGGCTGCTGCGGAAGTTCACTCACAGACCTGGACCCTACCGCCAGAATGAATCCAGGTCCTTACGCACCATCTGCCAAAAATGAGAACAAAGACCTAATCCATCAAAGTCCACAGTGCTGGAGAAGTCCCTAAATGTACTGACCCTGTTTTTTTGGCATCTGTAGTTCCACTTCTCGAAAACTGTTTTTTCTTACTGGGGTATGTCATCTCAGGATGTGGTTTTCATGCTTAACACCACTCTGCACAAGGCTCTAGACTGCACTCAGGTCCTGAACATCCAGTATAGTCACTACCCTGTTAATAAAGACTTTCTATTGACTTGAATCTGTGTCTGAGTGGTCTTCACTGCAGAGCACCTCTACCAGTGCTTACTGTACTTCTTTACTCACAATGACAGAGCAAGAGACAGTAACTAACCCTGGCTGGATCAGTAATTTCTTTTATTCTATAAGCCATGGCCCAACCTGGCCAAAAAATAAATTTTATCTTATAATCAAGAAATTTAAAGTGGGCATAAGGATCCCTTTTCCATTGGGTACTCAAGTAAATATGACTAAAGAGCATAGAATAACCTAGAGATGATTTGGGCTATGCAATGGTTAACTTTCTGTGTCAATTTAACTAGGTTAAATTACATTCAGACAGTTGGTAAAACATTATTTCTGGGTATGTTGATGTTAGGGATGTTTCTAAAGGACACTGGCATTTGAATCAAAGTAAAAACAGACTCATCTTCATACTGTGGGAAGGTGGCATTACCTCCCTTGAAGGCCTAAATAGAACTGAAAGGCTGAAAAAAGGCTCGATGTTTCTCTTTACTCAAGTGGAGTATTCTGCTGTCATTGAACACTGACCTACTTGTCTTTGGGCCTTAAGGTTTCTATCAAAAGCACATCACCAGCTTTTGGGGCCTCTAGATTCCATGTTGTAGATCATAGGACTTCTCTACCTGCAGAGTCACGCCCCGTGTTCTGTCTCTCTACATACATCAGTGTAGATCTATGTAGCTCGATCTCAGCCTGTGTGGCTCTTTTTCTCTAGAGGACGCTGATATAGGATGTATATTTTAAAACTGGTATAGTTAGTGCAACAAGAGAAGGAAAAGTACATGTGTTTCCAGCCAGGTTAGGCGAGTGTCATGAGAAAAGGACAATCAAGAAGTCTATGAAACTTCTGAGGGAAAGGTTAGAGGAAATAATTACATAAGAGGGAAATATTGCCCCCTTTTACCTTAACACATTTGTAAAGATCACCTTCTAAGACTTTGAGAGGTGACTACAGGGGAAAACCTGTGAGATACAAAGAAAATGACTCAAGAAACAAAATCTATTGAAAAAAAAATCTAAAATATGTTAACACTAAAACATGGTTCGTGTGGACCAGAGAAAGATTGGTAAACAGATAAAGAAAAAAAAGTGGTGTGAAATGTTAAGCCAAAACAAAGATGAGGTTCAAAAGGTGTTATTCTCCATATGGTAACTAAGACATGTAAGGTCGCTGGCACGGAGAAAACCAAGGAGCTGTAAGGTAGGTGTCCTGATAACAGAAGAGATGCCTCAGTCACAGGTGAGAGGGGAGGTGGGGCAATGGACAGGACTGTGAGATAGTTGCTGAGGTCACAGAGGGAAGTCTGATTGGAAATGGTGAGAGGCAGGTGGAAAAACCATCAGGAGGAAGGCAGACGGGCGGGCCTCTGGAATACTTTTGATTGGCATCGAATGAGAGGCACAGAAGCTAAGGTAGGCAATGAAATGGCACCTGTCCCTTTATTTGGCCAGATGAAAGTGACTCAAAAGAGGGCTTCAGAAATGACAAGTGACTACCAGTAGGCTGGCTTTGGAGGAAAGGAGAAAACCAAAAGGAAGCCAGCACTGACATTAGGGAAGTGGGCAGCAATGGGTGTCCCTTCTATTTTCCACTGAGCAGGTGCTCAAAGGGCTATTGGAGGAGAAGTCAAAACTGGAGAGGAAAATAAGAATGAGAAAGGAGCTGAGTAAGGATGGATCTAAAAGAGTTGAGCATGATGGGTTGTTCCTGCAATCACAGACTCTGGAGGCTGAGGGGGTGGGAAGATTGCATGTGACAGGTCAATTTAGGCAACAGAGATGCTTTATCCAAAATAAAAAAATTAAAAATAAACCAGTGTAAAAATATTTAAAGTGTATTTACATCTCTTGTGCTAGAAAGGGGTGGCTTGAGCTGCAAGTCTGCCTGGAAGACAGTTGTGTGTCCATCCTTCATCCAGTGCGATGCCTTACCTTGACACATCTGCAGCCAGTCTGCCCTGCCAATATTACTTGCTCATTTGCCTCCTGATGCTACAAGCTTCTTGAAGGGCTCATTTTTCCCACCTTTGTGTCCCCAAAATTTTATGTCACAGACTTGCAGAGGTCATTCTTGATTGCTTTTATTATTGACATGATTTTATATCTATACTATAGTTCCTAATATTTTACTATATTTTCTCCTGTCCTTACATATAATTTCAGCTGATTTTGCTTATCTACAGTTGTGTCTGTTCACTGTCCAAAGCAATGAGTTTCATAATGATATAGTTGTTCAAATATTTCATGTACTTTGAGCATATTCACCACCCATCACCCTTTCCTGACTCATTTCCCCACTTCCCACACATGCGCACACACAACAATAATAATAAAATTTAAAATAAATAATACATTTTACTTAACCAAATGTAGAGAAATATCACTATTCCTACATTCTATAAGCATAAAATAACAAGGAGGCATTTTATATTCTCTTTACTTTGTACTCTCTTCCAACCCAGACTGTATTTTATATTTTCATCTCTTTTTCAGAGTAGGAACTTTCCATGCAGCCAAGAGACTGCCAGACTGTACAGGGAACCTCAACATCTAGAGGGAAGGTGGTTCCCACTTGTCATGTGCCTCGCACTTGAAGGTGCTTGTTTGCATCACCTTCCTCTAGTTCTATTTAGAACATACATTGAATAAATTATTTATAGAAGAGTTTTGCTCATATCTTGCAATAAAGAATTCATGGAAAGGGTTAGGTTTCCTTGTAAAAGACATTTCGGGGCTACTCATCCCTTCCACAATGTGAGGACCCAGGAAATGGCATTGTCTATGTGTAAAACAGAAAGCTCTCTCCAGACACATCTCTTGTCACTTTGATTTTTTGATTCCAGCGTTTAAAACTGTAAGGAATCTGTTTATGAACTACTGAGCATGTGGTATTTGGCAATAGGAATGACATGAACTATGCCTCGGGTATATACACGTAAACATGACAGCTACAGATGGTCTCAGTGAACACCTAGGTTGTTTGTAACCTAAAGAAGATGAGCAGGTCTCTGTCCAAAGGCAAGCTCAGAAGAGCTATGTGTTAACCTCCTGTGATCAAAAACATCTCCTTTACAAATGGGAGGAAAATATGGAAATTCTGCAAGATATTTGTGACATCCATGTCTGGAAAATTCTGTTGTTTGTGACTTAGTCCTGTGATTTCATCCACAGGCAGGTATAGCCCTCCTCTGTACCCAAACAGAGAAAAACAGTGTGATGAGCAAATGCTATTTCTAACAACATTTTATTTCTTTTTCTTCCTGATTTTGGGGTTAGTATCCTTAGAAGAGTATCACATTTTAAATAATAATGAGAAAAGATATCTAAGTCTTATTCTTGACTTCTGTTGTTGATAATTTAAAATAAATTATTTTGTTTTCACTTAACAGGATGTAGGATTTTGGGGGGGGTGGAGCTTTGTGTGTATTCAACCATCCTCAGAAATCTTTTTAAATCTCTTTTTTGTTGTTGTTAAAAACTTTAATATATTTAATTAGTACCATAGTAAAAAACTTTAGTAATATTTTTGCAAAATCTATGGAGATAATGACATAGAACTTTCTTATTAGTAGCATTATGGTTAGTTTTGTCTGCTTGCCACAGAGGCACAGTCTTGAGTCACATGGGGAGGCAGAGGGAGTCTTATATTAATGTGGTCTTGGGCATGTCTATGGAGATTGTACTGACAGTTATGTGATATAGGAAGACCCTGCTCACTATGGGCTATACTATCGCTTAGGCTGTGTGTGTGTGTGTGTGTGTGTGTGTGTGTGTGTGTGTGTGTGAGTATGTGTGAAAGTGTGTATGTGTGAGTGTGTGTATGTATGTGTATGTGAGAGTGTGTGTGTATGTGTGAAAGTGTGTGTGCGTGTGAGTGTATGTTTATGTATGTGTGTGAGTGTATGTATGTGTGTGTATGTGTGTATGTATGTGTATATATGTGTGTGAGTGTATGTATGTGTGTGAGTGTATGTGTGAGTGTATGTATGTGTGTGTATGTGTGTGTGAGTGTATATATGTGTGTGAGTGTATGTGTATGTGTGAAAGTATGTGTGTATGTGAGTGTATATGTGTGTGACAGTGTGTGTGAGTGTGTGTGTGTGTGTGTGTGTGTGAGAGAGAGAGAGAGAGAGAGAGAGAGAGAGAGAGAGAGAGAGAGATGAACCATATAAGATAGGAGAAGCATTCTGGGGGTAAAGAAACAAGAATTCATGTGTTTATTCTTGCTCTGCTCTGGATCGTGGCTATGAGGCTTTAAGTTCCTGTCTTTGCTTCCCCACAATAACGGACAGACACCTGAAATTGAAAGCCAGGGAAGCACTTTCTTCTCTAAGCTGCTTTTTATAGGGGTGTTTTAAGACAGCAGCAGTAATGAAACCAGGACAAGTAGTTTAATATTGCCAATTGCACTAGTAGATAATGCTGAGTTATTTTATTACTCATAGAAGAGACTATATTGTGATATATTATGTCATGTTTTATGTATTATGTTGGCTGATAACTTATTTATAATTTTTGCATTAGTATTAATAAGCAAGGAAAGTTATGGTCTACTTTTATCTATTTTGTCATGACTCATAATTTACTAAGGGAATTTTTGAGATTTTTTTTCTGTTGTCTTGATTCTTGGACTGTTAAAGTAACATCTGGATCCATCACTCAGGGCAGTGGTTACCCTGAGTTTCACGGAAACATTGCTGCTGTGGATCTATATTCTAAATACACTGACACTCTTGCTGTTCAGTCCTGGCAATATATGTCAAATCACTGATTATAGCTACATTATTTAAAAGTGTTTAGTAAGTATAGTACAATGCAGGAATTCTTTGTACTATACTATACTTACTCACAGCAGTCCACTTCTATTGGTTTTTTTTCACTTTTCAACACATTTTTTCACTCAATGTATTCTACTCAGTTTCCTTTCCCTCAGCTCCTCCCAGATTCTCCCCACCACCTCACATCTCCACATATCCAACTTCACGTCCTTAAATACCCAAACAAAGCAATAGGAGAACCCCGCCCCAAAATCTATCATCTACTGCTGAGCATGGGGTCTAAGGTTTATGGCTCAGTAAGTGTTCATTGGAGAAAACTAATTTTTCCTTTTGCTTTGCTAGCAGTTTTTAATTGTAGATAGCTTTTTGTTTAGGAGTAAAAGCTCATGTCCATTTTTCCCCTCCCAGCACTGGGATGCTATCTGGCTTGGACCTATGCAGGCTCTGTTCATGCTGCCACAGTGTCTGTGAGTTCATATGTGCAATAGTCCTGATGTGCCCATTTCTTTTGTAGCATCCGTCCCCTCTGGGTCTTCTTTTCTGTCTCCTCTTCTGCACTGTTTTCTGAGCCCTGAGGGAAGGAGTTTGACGAAGAAATTCCATTTGGGACTAAGTGTTCCAAAGTGTCTTAGTCTTTGCACATTGTCCAGTGGTGGTCTTAGCACTACTTCCCTTCTACTGGGGAGGAAGCTAAGCTACAGGTATAGCAGAATGTCCTTAGGAATCATTTTATTGCTATGCTCCGTTAACACAGCAAATATTTGGCTTTACCCTATTCCTGTGGCCTATTTAATCTCAAGCTCATGGTCACCTCTAGTTGTGTCAGGCATGGGTTCCATCTTGTGGGGTGGCCTTAAGTCCAATCAGATGGTGGCCGTTTACTCATACAAGATTTGTGTCGCTGTTGTTTCAGAGTATCGCGGAGGCAAGTCACAATCACAAATCGCAAGATTTGTGGCTGGCTTGGTGGCTGCCTTTCTCCTTGGTAGCATGCAGAGTGCCTTCCAGAACCATGAAGACTAGTCAGTAGAGGTGAAGACACGACACCAGCTTTGAGTTTAATGAGATATGTAAGTGTAGTCTTCAGCAATGGGGCCTTACCATCAGTTCTTGGAGAGCAATCAATAGCCTGGGTTGTTTGAGACTTTACAGGGTGGTCTTTTGGCAAAAACTTAATTAGATATAACCCATTTCTGAAACTGGAAGTCACTAGGTAGTGAAAGATTCCTAGTTGGGGCTTTGTTTCCCCTCTTATTTAGTGAATCCACTTAGATTTCTTTCATCTATGTATTGGAAGAATCTTCTACAGTAGAAGATTCTTCCATATGGCTCCTTAAATGGTCCTTCGTGTTAGCTGTCCCTTGCTGTATTCACACCCTTATCCCCTTTTTCTTCCTCTCTCCATTTAATCCTTCCACTCTGAGTCTCCATAACTACATATTCTATTTCCTCCTCCTTCCTCCTTAGTTCCTTATTCTACACCTAATCTCTATGGTTATAAGGATTGTAGCATGCCTATTGAAGGCTTGCTAGCTAACATCCACATTTAAGAGAATACATACTTTATTTGTCTTTGGGGATCTGTGTTACCTCACTCAGGATTATTTTTTTAAGCTTTATTTATTTATTATTTATTTATTTATTTGCCTTGGTGTTTGCCTGGAACTGGAACTACAGACAGTTGTTAGCTGCCATATGGGTGCTGGGGCTGGAGAGATGGCTCAGAGGTTAAGAGCACCGTCTGCTCTTCCAGAGGATTATTTTTTAAGCTCCACCCATTTATCTATGAATTTCATGACTTCATTTTTTTTTAACAGCCAAATACTATTGTGCAAACGTACCACGTTTTTCTTATCCACTTACCCATTGATGGGCATGTAAGCTCTTTCCAATTTCTATATATTGTGAATATAGCAGCTGCTGTATCCTTGGAACTATATCAAGTTTAAAAATTGATTTTTAAGAATTATCTTTCCAGTTTCCTTTGCTGTCAGGTAATTTCCACTGCTTTTGTTCCATGGTTGTTTAGTTTCCTCTATTGGAACTGTTTATTCTCCATGTACATTCCTGTCCTTTTAGATGTAGATCTTATTAAGCAGTACAAATAGTCAATATAAATATATTAAGCACTCACATAGGTGTGTATAGCTGGCTTTCTGGACAGGGATCTTGCATTGAGCATGCCATGTCTTTAGATTAAATGACCAGCAAGTAGGAAGTGTACCTCCATGTCCATGGAAAACTTCAGCTTTCTCTCTGCATACAGTGTGTGAGCATTCACATACAGTTTCTCAAGTCAGCTGTATGGGGTCAGTGTGGCATTCTGAGTGTCTCTGTGACTGAGTTCTTTTGTACTTGATACACTGATTGAGGTCTGTGGGACAGGTTGCTTTGTTACATAGTTTCTCATTCACATCTTATCTGGAAATAGACACTTGGTTTGGCACTCCTTTAATATGACGGTTTCATGTTGTTGAAGATTGTCATCTAAACTTGCCTTCCTCAAGTTGAGTCTCAATGGACATGTCAATAAGTTAAAGATGGTGTTTGTCTTATATAAATTCACCATGAGGTTTCATCAACATGGCCCCATTGATTGATCTAGAGAGTAAACAAGTATCCGAGGCAAGCCAATCAGAGTCCTTCTTGGATAGAGATATTGGGGAGCCAATAGATTAATAGATGATTACATGGAGAAAAAGTACTATGAAGAGAGAATATACTGGAAAGAGAGGAGAGAGAGAGACCAAGAGTAGGTTTCCTTACTGCTTCTGTAGTCCAGAAGCTGTAGTATAGGACAGTAGTAGTATTATACTTTTGTAACAATAAATTTAGTCCTTTAGTACTTGGTTCTGATGACAGTTTCATGACATATCCTGATTCCAGCTTCCCCACAGCTATTCTTCCTGTAGCTTGTAAACTAGATGATAAATTCCTTTGGTCTATTTCATTAAATTTTCAAGTTGTAATTGTTTCATTTTCAACTTATGCATACATTATATATAATGTACATGTAACAGAGGTGTTTTTATACATTCATATATGGATGTGTTAAAAACAAATGAATCAAAAACCCAAGAGGATCCCAGCCAAAAGTTACCTGCTTTTACCTCAATGCAGACATAAGAATCTCTCATGGTGATTCCTAGAATGTGTCTCCTCAGGCAAGGTTGCTGATTCAAGTGCTTGGGCAACATTTTCTCTTTTACGTCATTGACTATCTCCAAGGAGATGGCAAAATGGAAAGAAGCAAATGTTCTGCTAAGATGACTGACTACCTTGGAGGTATGTGCATGCAGACACACACATCAAAAACTTTTTCCTTCCCTTATTGATTCAGTTCTCATTGTTTGTTTTTTAAAAAATACTTTTAAAAATTATTTATTTTATTTTACTGATCTTTTGACTGTAAGAGGGTGTTGGATTTTGGAGATACAGAAAGTTGTGAGCTGCCATGTGAGTACTGCGAATTGAACCCAGGTTCTTTGGAAGAATTGTCAGTACCCTCATACAGAGCCATCCCTCCAGCCTTCTTTCCTTTTCTAAAAAAGTAAAAACAGATCATCCCTTAAAATACTAAAATTAAAAAGGAATAAAGAAGTCCAACTTTTGAGAACATGATAGGTATATGACTTCTTTTGTTTATTTTGAGACAAGGTCTTACTGTGTAGCCTTGGCTGGCCTGGAAGTTATAGTGTTTACTAGGCTGGCCTTGAACTCATGGCTACACCTTCTGCTAGGATCAAAGACATGACCATCACACTCAGCTGGAATCTGATTCTAAGTCACAGATAACTAATGAAGTATCATCACCACAATACACACCAGAAAGATGATACAATGTCTAGTGACATTAGCACTTAGGTTGTAGGTCTTTAACTGGCCAAAAGCACACTCTGTGAGACTAGTGTGACGTGGTTCTGTCTTTATCATCCTAGACAGGACTTCCAGGCAATGTTTGTGCTCTGCTGCAATTGAGTTTGTCTTTCCCAAGATCTTTCAGCTGCAATTTCAGGCTTGTAAAAAACATCCTATTATTTCAACAGCAATAGATTCTTCTTTTGGGTTTGTCATCAAAGAAAAAGCTGTCCCCAAAAGTAAAGAAATTTGGGTATAACCATGTTTCTCTAAATAAATAAATATAAAATTAAAAATAACATAAAGTCAAAATATTTTATTTTTTCTGACAATGTATTTAAATACATTTTTAATGTGAAATGCAGCTTTGTTCCTTGGATATTCTTATAATTGATAATAGCATCGTCTTTTTTAAAGGGTGCAAGGCAAGAAGCTGATAAAGCTATAGAGAAGTGTATCTGTCCTCAGAACTGACCTGACAACTTATTGCTACACGCCTCTTGGATTGGTCTTTCTAGGGCAATCGTAGCTACAATTTTGTTTTTTTCTATAAACATAACAGGTATTGACCAAATGTTCTGAATCAACATCTATTAAAAGAAGATATATAAGTAACCAGGAAATATATGAAAGACGCTCAATGCCAGTAATTACCAGGGAAATACAAAGTCATTTAAAATTGTCTGTTAACAATAAGATAAACACGTAACAGATGCCAATGAAGTGCGGAGGAAAGAGAACTCTTTGCAGTTAGTAGTAATACAATTATAGAAAACAATAGAAAGCTTGCTGAACTCGGGAGAGGACTGCCACGTACATGGTCCTGTAGTTCCGCTACTGGGTATACATTCAAGAAGAAGGAAACTAGTGTGTTAAAGAGACATCTGCACCTACCATGCATTGTGTTATTAGTAACAATAGCCCACATGTGGAATTGGCCTAAGACTCTATCAACAAATAAACAGATAAGGAAAATTTCACATATGTAATACACACTGGATTAGTCATTAAAAAAATGTACTGCAGTTACTTACAGTAGCATGAGCAAGCTTGCAGGATGTTAGATTAAGTGACCTAAGTCAGGCACACACAGGAAAATAAATGGCACATATTCTCATAAAATGTGGAAGCAATGTGATTTGACTGATGTAGAGAGCAGAACTGTATTGTTGGCAGCTGGAAACAGCAAGAGAATGGGTGAAGGAAATATGAGAAACAGGTGTGTGTGGAGCAGGTGGATAAGAGTAACTCCTAATGGTCTATGGTACAGTAGAGTCACAGCGGGTCATCATTACTTCTAAACAGCTAATGGCAAAGATTCAGTGTCAGAGAAAGAAGGAAAGAGGGAGGGGAGGGAAGGAGGGAGGGAGAGAGAGAGAAGGAGAGGGGGAGGGAAGGACAGAGGGAGGGAGGGAGAGAGAGGTTCCTTGAGGGGGCAATGTGTGAATTACCTTGAACTAATCACTAAATGTGCTGCATGCACACTTATATCACATTGTGCCTTACAAATATGTACAATGTTTCTATATGCATTAAAACTTTCAAACCATTTATCTGTCTAGCTTTCTGTCTAGGCTTGCTGCAATCCTAAAACCAAACTGGTGTGAGGGATAATAGATGTGAGAGGTCCCCACATTTCACTAGAGCCAGGACTGAGAACAGAGACTGACAAACTCCTCCCGATCTGCAGTTTAGCTCCACCCCCTGCATGCGTTACCCCCCTCCCCCACCTCCAGCCTCCACTGGACCTTCCCTATTCCAAGTTCCTTGTCTTTTTTATGTCTTCCACCCAAATTTGTTCCACTTTTTTTTTTTTTTCCTCATGGAGCTATACTATCATTTTTAGATTTTCTCCCCAGTCAGTCTTGCTGTTCTCTGCTGTCTATTCAGGAGCCTTTCAGGCATCTCCAACAAACTGACCCCCTGCCTCACTCAGTCTTTCAGCGCTATTCTCAGTGCTTATGGCTCTCTGCACCTGCACTTCTCAGCCTGCAAGCGTCTCTGATGCATGTGCCACAGCCCTTCAGTGTCAATGATACTAATTCTGCCAAGCTAACATGGAGGGCTTAACAAAGCTCTGGACACAACCCTGAGTTACCTTCTAGTAACTCCAACCATACAATCATTTTCGTTGCTACCTCATAACTGTAATTTTGCAACTGTTGTGAATCATAAATGTAAATATTTGTGTTTTCCAATAGTCTTAGGCTAACCTTGTGAAAGGGTTATCTAACCCCCAGAGGAGTCAGGACTCACAGGCTGAGCTTTATAGGCTTCTGAACTTTGTATTATTATCGTGTCCATTTTTATAGGTAAGAAGCCAAAGCCCAGAGTTGCATGACTGACCTAGGGTCTCAGACCTCAATGAAAAAAAAAAATCCAGTTACATCTCATTCTGCTTGACTCCAGTATCCATCTGAGTACTTAATCTTCATTAAAGTAATTTGCTAAACACACACTTTATGCAATAACTCACTGCAGTTTGTAGAGCAGGTCAAAATATCCTTAAGACGAGTTTTATTTTGTAATCTCTTTCTTTTAAAACTCTACTGCCTGGAAGACATAATCTAAAAAACCACAAGTAAAAGTATCTCTCTGAAGACTTCAATTTTGATATGCAGAGGGCATTGAAATATGTATCCTTGAGGAAAACAATGTTGTTGGCCTTGATTTTTTAATTAAGAAAATCTTGCCCAGCAGTGGTGGTGCACACCTTTAATCCCAGAACTCTGGAAGTAGAGGCAGGTGGAGCTCTGTGAATTTGAGGCTAGTCTGCTCTACAAAACCAGTTCTAGGACAGATCCCAAAAACTACACAGAGAAACCCTGTTTCGGGGGAAAAAAATCTTATAAGTTGCTAAGAAAGTGAGTTGCTTGCTTCTTACTTGGCCTTCTTCACTATGTTCTTTATTTTTTTACGGCCACCAGTTTCTCATATTCCCTCTGGAAGAAAACCGAACTATGTCGAGATCTGGATAATATTAAATGAGGGTGTTACAAACCATCAGCGCTGTTGTTAGAAACTCGGACCTTCAATAAGGGAATTTTCGTAGTCCCGATTCTGCTATTCTCCATTTTAAAAATACTTTTCTCTAGCCTCCCATCTCCCTTTATAATCAACACCCGCCCCCCTTCTCATAGACCTCCCTACTCATTTCCATTTATTTAGTTTTGCTTGGCTGTCTGGTCTTGTAAAACCCAGGATTGCAGGACAACGGCCTGGGAGTTCCTTTCAAAGTCTCCTAGGTCTCTTGAGAGCACTCAGATGACGATGGACCCTCAACTCAAATCAGACCTTGAATGTGAACCTTTCCAGGGCTGGCAGATCCCATCCCAGCAAGTTGCCAAGCCCCGGGCTCCGCCCATTCCTCCAGCGCAACCTGGAACGGTTGCCACCCTCTGGATTTCCCATGGGGTGAAGGACTGGGCTCCCAGGCGACCCAAGATCGCAGGAGGTGCGTCTCTTGTAAAACGTGCCCTGTAGCAGGGCCTGCAGTTGGCAGCTGTAGCCGAGGCTGCGAAGCCGCGGGAGTGTCTCCCCACCTAGGGCGGGCGCCGGCCCAGCTCGGCGGGAGGACGCGGTGGCGACAGGGGTGGCGGTGGACCCGCTGCCGGGGGTCGCGGCTGCAGAGGAGCTGAGTGCGTGGGAGGAGACAGCGCTCACAAGCCCGCCGCCGCCAAGGTTTAGGCTTCTGCCTTCAGCCCCCTCTCCCGCCTCTCGCCCCAGAAATGAGCTGGAGCGTCGCCGGTTTGATTCCAGAGCCCGGATCGGGTGGGTTCTTTTGTTTCTTTGTTTTAATGACAGTTCCCAGCCCTTGGGCATGTCATGCGCAATTAATTTCCTGCCTCTTTTCAAGGCAGCTGGGTGATTTTTTTTTTTTTTTTTTTTTTTTTTTT